>JAZKJV010007246.1:0-530000 GCA_037367405.1 Ottelia alismoides | reverse complement strand
TGTTTCATTTCATCCGGGAAAAGCCATTTCTTTCTCAACAATGTCTTTGTCATTTGATCCAATAGCGTTCCGTTAGATAGGAACAGATTTGATAAATACTGATAACTCTCGGATAGAGTATTAGAACGGAAAGACCCATTATATAATGAGCTATTGGTTCTAAGCCATCTTTGGCGATGAATCAACAATTCGAAGTGCTTTTCTTGCGTATTCTTGATGAACCAGCGTTTATATATAGATGTGGGAGGATTTGTTTGGGAAGTAATAAGCCCCTTTGACATCTCTTCATCTGCAAAGAATTCTCGACGTGAAAACACAGAGACAAAGGGCTGATCTTTGAATAGGAAAAAGAATGGATCCGCAGGGTCCCAAATGAATTGGCTTATTCGAAAAAAGCCTTGTTCTTTGGAAGATCTATCTCGTGTCTGGTACTGCATGGTTCCACTCTGCAAGAACTCCGAATCATTCTCTTGAAGCTCATCCTCATTATGATAAACGATCCGCTTGCCCCGAAAGGACCTGGCTAAATAGGGAAATCCCAATTCATTGGGCCTTTCGATACAATCAAATAGATTGCCACAAGGGCGCCATATTCTCGGAGCCCAAACTATGTGATTTAAGAAATCCTCCTCTATCTGTTGCGGGTCGACAGCTCCTTCCCCTTCTTCAAACTCCGATTCGTATTTTTCATATAAAAATCTACGATCAACGATGGAACAAGATCCATTTTGCATCATATCTAACTGATTCCTTGGTTCGGACCGAAGAAGCAATGTCACTCGATTATTATCAAACTGACTGCAATCTTTTTCTGTCCGTGAGGATCCCACCAGAGCGCCTTCTACTTCTAATAGGCCATGAACTAGATCAGAATCATTCTCAACGAATCCATAAGAAGTGATCCCATTTTTTTCATCGGGTCCGAGTGGAGACCAAAGATCTTGAGCGACCGATCCGGCAGAACAACTCAAAAGATAAAGAAGTATCGTTAATTTCTTCATGCTCGTTCCAAGTTCGAAGTACCATTTGTACAAATAAGAATCCCTTTCCTTACATGATTTCTTCTTCATATAGATAGATATAGGATCTAAAGGGCAATTACTTAGAAGTACATTTTGTGCAACAGCCCTTCCTATCTGATAGAAAAGTATCCCATGATCCTGAACTGATCTTACCTGGGATCGCAAATCCCAAGTTTGTCTATGAAGAGCTGATCTAATTGTATTAGTTTCTATAATTGATTTCTTCTGTGTAATACTAATTGATAGGGCCTCATTGATAAGTGCTACAAGATCTCGTGCATTGGAACCCACGGTTATGGACCCGAATCCGTTAGTATGGAACATTTTCTTTTCCAAGTGAAATCCCCTAGTATATGAAAGAATGAAAAAGTGCTTTCGTTGTTGTGGAATAAGAAGCCTTCGTATCTTAATGCATGTATTTAATTTATTCGGAGCTATTAAAGCGGGATCCACTTTTTGGGGAATATGAGTCGAAGCAATAACAAGAATATTTCTAGTGGAACATCTTTCATAATCCCTGGAGAGATAGTTCACTAATAGACCGAGGGATAAATAATTCGACTCATTCACATACAGATCATGAATGTTTGGAATCCATATTATGCAAGGAGACATTGCTTTTGCTAATTCGAATTGAAGGGTGATATCAAATCGGTCTATTTTCGGCGTCATATACATAGTTAGCGCATTCGTCATAGTTAGCAGCTCCGTATCAAGGTCATCATCAATATGGATATCGTTACTATCATCAATATCGATATCGTCACTATCATCAATATCGATATCATCAATCAAACCTTTAGGCTTGTCATCCGGGAACTTGTTCGGAAATACCGTAATGAAAGGAACATAGGAGTTTGTCGCTAGGTATTTGACCAAATATGATCGTCCAGTTCCTATAGAACCTATCACTAAAATATCCCTAGAAGGGGATAGAGCTAAGCGGAGTGAAAAGGGTTTTCCATGAGATGGGAAATGAAAACGATTAGCCCCACACGAGGTTTGTGAATAAGTAATTGTCTGATAATGAGCAAGAAATATCCGTCTTTCTGCTAAACAGGATCTATTGAACTCATAATTCATTAGATACTTTTTATGAATGTCAACTACGTATCGTAAGTAAATTGATCCTGGTTGTTCAATCATTTGATAACCAGAGTCATTCTTTGATAAATGATCACTATGAGTCAGACTCAATAGAATTTGATCCATTCTTTTTTCTGTCGTTAGGGTGGAGAACTGAACTAAGAATTCTCTTTCTTCATCATCAATCGAATCACTGTTCGCGACCCAGGATTCTATTTTATCATCAATCCAATCAGCGTTCACGCTTTTTCTTTTTCTTATCAATGAATAGATCTCTTTACTTTTACGACTTAGATGTCTCGTATTTCTCGAAAAAGTGATTCGATTGATGGGATTTGGTATGATACTTATGAGATCGATGAGATTGATATTCAAATATTTCTTCTTAGAACGTATTGATTTGACCCCATAAGCGGAACCGCCGCCCAATAGCATGTTGCCGCCAGAAGCAGAACCCCGTATTTCTTCCAGAGAATCTCCTAATTGTTCCAGAGCAACTAGAAATAGATTCTTTAACCAGAAAGAATTAAGTTCAGATGTAGGATACCTATCCAGAAGTTTTCGCAACTCAATCATGTATGATGGAATCATCAAAGATTTGATCTTTTCTAACTCTGTCTGTAATTCACTAGAGGCTCGGGAAACAAAGAGAAGATGTATACGAACGAAATATCCAGCAACAAGAAGAAAGAAAAGGATTGAATAGAGGAACTCCCAAGCATTTGTTGATCTCAGACGTGTCCATATCAACGGAAGGGGTGACTCGTTATTTCGATGAATCATTTCTTCGGACAGAAAAAGATTCTGTAAACACTTACTCGAAATCTCACTTATAAGATTCCATTGTGGAAGAATCGCCCACCATTTTTTCTGAGGAATTGGCCGTGATATACCTGATCCATGCATAATATCATGAAAAATAGATACAAATTTTGGACTGCTACTTAGTATCGGCAATGAGTTTGAAAAGGTATCTAAAAGGGTGAAATTTAGATATTTGCACCCTGTCGAAGTAAGGAACCATGGCATATATGTTTGGAACAGATTCCATTTTGAGAGATTTGAAAAAGCACTATCTCCTTGAAAGGTTCTATACATCCGCCATTTCTCAACACATTTCTTTAGACAAAGACTCCGTTTTTTCCTCTTTCCGGATGGTAAATATTTCTCAGAACATGGAGTGTGAATCAAACCCATGTTTGAATTGAAACTGAGATACTGATGCAAGTTCTTCCCTTCTGAATCAGATAGATTCATATCGGAAAAAGGCTGACAATAAGTTCTTTCCAAATTGACTATTTGTTCCTCTGTTAGAGGTGTTTCAGAAATGTCTGCGATCGAGTAAATAGCCCTACGAACGAATGGATCGAATCGAATTGGAAAATGGAAAGATTTGTACAAGTTATACGTTCCGTCACCACTTTGTGGAAAATCGTTAGATATGAATATGTCAGATACCCGTAACTCGATTGGTGAAATAGTCTCTCTCTCCAAAAAAATATGTTTTCTTTTACCGACACACAAAGAAAATATTTTGTTGCGAATGAACAAGATATTGAGGAATTGTCCATATGTAAGATCATAATTATTGATACGGGTCTTTTCCACATAAAAAGGGAATCCTTTGTTACAATGGAACCAGAAGTGACGTGGATTATTCAAAAATCGAAGTCGATTTGCTTTATAAAAAGAAGATATCAATGAACTTCTATGAAATGGTTTCACGGGATTCAGCCAATTGTTTCGATCGTGGGATATCATTGAGAAATAGGAATCCGTGTTATCAAAGGATTTCCTGCGATTATTTCTAGTATGGAATGAGTCAATCATCCACTTTGGTATCTTATTGAACAAAAATGGTAATATTGTTCCTCCATTGATCAAGAATTTCGGTCTTTGGGAAGTATCATGATCATCCAATAATAAGGGTTTCAATTTATTCAAATGAACAATTTGAACACCTATTGATTCTAATAACTGATTGCGGGGTTGATCATTCGGGTCTTTCAATTCATAGATGTGAATCTCGGACCTATGAATGGGGGTATTTCCGATACTCACAAAGAAAAAAGGAAGTGACTTGGACAAAAAGAGAAGTGACTTGGACAAAAAGAGAAGTGACTTAGACAAAAAGAAACGAAGTGACTTAGACAAATCTTCTTTGTCGATAGCCTCGGACCAATCAATCGAATATTGATTAATACGTAATCGATCGAGCACTACTTGAAAACGGTTCTTCTGTTCAGAAACGAAATGTTCCAAATGCTCTTGGAAATTCTTGCTCCCATTGGACCATTTGTATCTATATGCATCAGGATCCCGATTCATGGATCTCTCGGTTCGAGAAATAAGAGGATCAAACCATTTCTTCTGACTCTTTTTCAAATTCGATAAATGTCGGTTGATCGTATATTTCATTATAGTTATATGATTCAGAGTATCATTTCCTATTCGATCCCTTGGAATTCCATATTCGAAGGATCTATTCATTAAAAAGAATCGATTCGATACATTTCTTATGTATCCACAGGTGCTATATTGGATTTGAATCAGATTTCGGATCAATCCATATTGATTGACTGCCTCCATTATGTTGTTGCTAGCAAATAGCACTATTTTTAGTTTTGGATCTTCCAAATCATTCCCGCAGTGGATCCGGACCAATTTTTTTCTGATCCTTCGATAAAAGGATTCATTCTCTTCATAAAAAAGAGGGGGTAGAACCAATAAAGATTTCTTTTTCGATTCATCTCTGGAGTTGAATACCCCATTCAAGAATTTTTTTTGATCCAATCCGTAGGAATCAATAGAAAAGGCGAATCCCCTATGATACACCAGATCCGGCTCGGTTATTGATAGAGTGAATAGATCTGCCATTTCTTGAAATCTCTCTTCTGATTCAAAATCGTGGCGTAACGTGTAATCCGTATATTTATGAAGTAAATACTTAATTCTACTAACCGCATTTCATGTCTAAATCTAAATAAAATAAAGAGTGGTAACAAGTTCTAAAGAATCAATTGATTGATTCATGATTAAATCCCTCCACGATGTATTTTATCAGAATTTTGACTAAGCGAGGGATCAAATGGTATAGTTAATTTGTTGATAGTTTGGAGGATTACAAGCATGACTATTGCTTTCCAATTGGTTGTTTTTGCATTAATTGCAACCTCATCAATCCTATTGATTAGTGTACCCGTTGTATTTGCTTCTTCTGATGGTTGGTCAAGTAACAAAAATATTGTATTTTCTGGTACATCGTTATGGATTGGATTAGTCTTTCTGGTAGCTATCCTTAATTCTCTCATCTCTTGAATCTTTTTGGTACCAGATCAAAATGGGTCTTTCCTTTTAAAAAATTCGGATTATAGGACAATTTAAATGAAATCTGAATTAATTCCCATTTATGATAATAATCAATAATAATGAAATTTCAGTGAAATCGAAATTGATTTTCAATTTCCATTTTACATTATTCTATTAATAAATAAGAGATATTAATAATAGATATTAATATTAATTATTCATTAATGAATAAATAAAATATTAATAAAGAAATAAGATAAAATAAATCGAAATCCATTTTGATTTCTTAAAATATTTAAATAAATTTATATATATTTTTGAAATTTTTATTAAGATTAAGATGAAGTAGAATCATTTGATATAAATGAAATATTAAATAATTTCATTGTTATTAATTGGGTATAATAAGTAAGACTAGTATTATTAATAATCCCCTTGAAACTTAAGATAGTTCTCGGCCCTGCACAAATATGATCCAGACGCATATATGATATATCATATATGTCATATATGTGTGGACATATGCATACGTATCAGAAACAAAGAAAATGCGGATATAGTCGAATGGTAAAATTTCTCTTTGCCAAGGAGAAGACGCGGGTTCGATTCCCGCTATCCGCCCATGGAATATAATATGATAAATAATTCGGTATAGTTGACTACGATAGTATCGTAGTTTTTTCCTTCCATTTTTCCATCCCAAACCAAAACCGAAATGGTTATTAATTACTAAGTAAGATAATCATACAAATATATTTCAAAAAAAATGTTGCGGAGACAGGATTTGAACCCGTGACCTCAAGGTTATGAGCCTTGCGAGCTACCAAGCTGCTCTACTCCGCGCTGAAGAGCTGAGAACTAATGAGCAAAGAAAGATTGGATATGCCCCTCTACCATATCCATACAAATAGAATAGTCCATTTATACGGAATGGTAAAGGGGCCCCCTATGATCATAAATCATAGAGATCCATACAAAACGTAAATGGTATTTTTATCCTTACCAACTTGATCTTGTTGCTCCTGGTAACAAACATGCATGAACCATTTCTCGAAGTATGTGTCCGGATAGCCCAAAGTCTATTAATGTGTACTATACTGAATTAGTCGATTTGAATTGGAATTTGCGATTCATTCTGAACTTCCTAGGTGAAATCTGAAAGGAGTACCCGTTCTGGGTAGAGGGAAGATGATGATGAAAGATCATAACGGGCGAAGCGCAACTAGTATATATATAATCTAAGGTAATATATTTAATATAGACTAAGCCTCTTCTTAAGAAAATAGACGTGGGATAAGACACTCCCTTCGTACACCCGGAACTGTGAAAGAGCAAGCCTTCCTTTATAAAGCCAGCCAGTATGCGAGGAGGACCCCCCCGAAGCCCCTTTCCCCCTTCCCCCCCAAAGCCCCTTCCCCAAATTATTTCCCGATCCCATCAGTTCCCATATACTTTGGCAAAAGCCTTGGTATAGGCGGGTTGATGTCCACTCTATTTATACTTATCTTTGCTCCTCTTGTCCTCGACCATCTCATTTTTCCTCTCTTCTATACCTAGCCGGACCAAGAGCCTAACTATAGGGGGAAATTGACTTCTACCTCTTCCTTTTTTTCTCTTTTTCTTCTTTTGCATACATTTATACTTAGCATATGCATGTATAGGGTGGTTGAGTCACATTTGTGTTCATATTCTGCATTGTGTTGTACTATATGCTATCATGTTTCATGTATATAAATTTACATGGGGAGTGGGTAATTCTTATAAAACTCTTTTTAAAAAAGTCAACAAAAAAATCAAGAAAATGTTTGCACTCCATATATCTGCATTTCATTCAACATTTCATGCATTTGCATTGGTGAAAAGCCATGGGTTCTGAACCGAGTTGTGAGCTGAAATCAAGTGTGGTCTTGACGTAACCTTACTCCATTTTACTTCTAGGGAAACTTCATAAAGAAATCAGATTTTAGAAGCTTATGTTCATAGCTGCAAGACAATGTCTAGATTTCAACTCTTAGTTTGTAACCTAGTCACCTCATTCTAAGTATAACTCTTGAATAGGGAATAAATCTTAGCATTGTACACTTATCTCAACTCAGACAGGGTATTGGAAAACTATGTGAGTCTCTTTCTAGTAGTATGGACATATAACGACCAGAGTACGGGTTGAAACAATGCTTTGGACAAGGAATATGTAAGCACAATTTTTCTAAGACTCCAAAACATGAGTGGAAAAGATTCTGTATCCGTGGAGGCACAAAAGATCCATGTATAGCACTAAAAAATCCATACCAAAAGAATCTGACTACCAATTAAACATTTGACCACAAAGGTCCAAGCTTTAGATAGCTTGCATATCTTTGGGGAGACTCAGTTACACTATTCAAGCTTCACATGCGATGTGACTACAATGGTCACATTCCAATTCTTTTATACTTCTTCTAAAAACTTCTTCCCGTTATTCATTGCAAACTAGAATGTGCCTGAACTTAGAAGGAAATACATTACTCCCTGGGAATGAATTATCGGAGAAGAGGTTTGTGTGGTAGTCTGGCATTTCAGATGGAAGAGCTAACACCCTTCACACACATGAGACAATTGTTCCATGATCATGGGGTATGATTTGGGAGAAGGATCGATCTAAGATGACTTCTGAGTTGAACATGATACAATGATGAGTAAGACTTGGAGGCTATTTATTTTAAAACTCTAATTCTCACATAAGTTCCCCTAAACTATTAATCCAAAGGTCGGGTCATGCAAATTTCAACTTTTTCTCATGATCTTGGTATGGAACCCAAGCTCATTTCACTTCTTTATTTTTAGTTGGTTGGAAACGTGCAAGGTTTAAGTATATGGGGTTGATGAATCTATAATTCATCGCTCTAATTTGCAGAAAATAGAGCTTTGTTCCAAGAAATTAGGTTCATTCATATGTTAATATCATAAAATTAATGTTCATGCACTTGTAACTAATTTATATAAATTAGCATTTGTTTCAGTATTCATATTCATCTACATATTTTCACCTAACTTCATTTATTTTTAGTTAATTCATGCTAACTTCAATTAACATAATATTAACTTCATTGTGTACATATTACTAACCTTAATCAAAGAAAAATGCAAAAAATTCAAACTTTTACACATCTGAAAATAAACCCAAACCCTAATTTCAAGACAAAAATCCGCAAATGACGATATTCGTCTCATGCGATGTATAATACTGTACTCATTTTTGAATTAATATACATATGAATATCTACAAATCAAAAGCAAATTCAAAAGTATCGGAGTCCATTAGTGAAAATTGGACATTGGAACCTAATTGTGCACTGTAAATTTTTTTTATTTTGATTTATCATTTCATGTGCATATTTAATTAATCTTAATGTATTACTTTTTCCTTTTTTTCATTTCATTTCATATTTTAATTAGTCATATAAAAATCAAAATCCAAAAAATGAGAAAATAATAAAAATATCGGTTCTAACTTGTGCTTACTAACCTGGTCCACTAATATATAATCCACTTCCCTAATTTTTCGGAACTTTTGTTAACTCATAAAAATATTAATATATATATATATATTACATTATCTAACATGATATTGGATGTTCATGCAATTTTCATCCAAAGAAAACTAAATAAAATCACAAAACTACAAAAATTGATATTTTATACACATAAGATATCACCAATAAAAAGAATACATCTTGCACATTTCATTTCATTTGCATATGGGTCCTTCATAAACGTTGTAGATGGCATTTAGATGAATATTTTTCATGTTGGGCATTTTTGCATCAAAGTTCACTTGATATTTTTGACCTAATTTTATTTCATTCCTTGCATTGGTCAATAGTCAAATCATGGTCAATGTCACATGTCCTTATCTTCACTAGCCCACCTTAGTTACCCTCGTCAACCTACTCCACTTCTGGTCAGTGCCCTTTTGTCTTCCAGCACCCAAGATCCAGGATGTTGGATCGATTTTGATCCAATGACCCAACTTACTCACTGGATCCAATGGTGGATGTACTTCCATTGTTATTCCTCCTTTCTCTATTGATCCCTCCGCCCAACCATCTCCCTCTCATTTGCCCACCCTCTTCTCATTTATCTTCTGATCAACCAATGATTGGATGTCTACCACTGCAACTTCCATCATCCCCTTCATGCCCAAGCAACGTACTAGTGATAAATCCAACGGCCATCTCTACTCCCTCACCTAACCCTATCCCCTAAAACCACCATGATGACCCAATCCTCGTCGATAGCTGCATATCCTCTATGGCCATCTACTGAGTTCCCAATGGACATTGACCTCATCTCATCTCTTTATCCCTCCATCTTCAGTTATAATCAAATGACCAAAACATAATCCAATCTATCAATGCCACCCTCTACCTCTCTTTCTTCCTCTATAAAAGTCCATTAGCGATAATTGATTTTGATATGTGCTATTAACCAAAACTAAGAGAGGAGTTGTGAGGACAAAGTGGTAACAACACTTCGACCTCTTGTTAGAGAGGATTTTAAACTCTACTATATATGTGTATAGGTGTAAGTACAATAGAGTGTCACACATAAGAAGCACTGAGAAATCAATTTTTGCTAATCATTGTCAATCCTAGGCTTCTTCTCTATGTCTTTTTATTTTACGATATTTTTATGGGTTTTTGATTATACATAAATTTTATGTATTAATTTTTATATTTTATTTTTATTATTTTTATCTTATTTTTATGTTTTTCTAATTTTGTAATTTCTATTTATATGTAGGACATAATAATATATATCAATAGGTGATAATATATACAAAATATAGATATTATATAGGATATATATTGGAAATAGTAAAAAATGTAGGATATGTAAATAAGAACATTACTTTTTTTAAGGTTTTAAAATATATTTAAGGTACTTATAATAATAATACTAATATTAATAATATATAGGTAGTAATGTATATAGTTTATATCAAGTCTTCTTTCTATAAATATAGTTATATATACTCAAAACTTACAAAATAAAATATTTTTATCTTTCTAAATTTTTCTCTATTTTTCTAATTTTTCTTGTAATTTTTGCTTTACTCGGATATTTTTAATTTTTAAATATGGTAAAATAGGGAATATAATAATAGGCTGAAATAGTTTTTGGATTTAAGAAATATATAATAAGCTCAAAATATTCCAAATTTATATTTTTCATCTAATATGTGATACAAAATGAAAAAAGAAACAAAAATAAATACATTTGGATTTTTATGTAAATTTTATTGATTTTAATAAGTTTTTTGGGATTTAATTTTTTAGGTTTTTCTTTTATATTTTTTGTTTATGTCTGAAGATATAAATATACAAACAAATATACTCCAATTTTTGTAATTTTTAAAAGTGATTTTTTTTATATCTAGATAGGGAATATAGGCCCTATTATGAAATTTTAATAAATAAAAGAAATAGTAAAATGAAAAATATGGTAAAATGCCCTAATAAAAATATATGCATTAGAAGAATATTTTAAGAATCTGACCTAAAGTAAAATTAATAAAAAGAAAATTCAATGCTAGCAATGACCTTTTTTGTAATTTATCGAAAGTTTATATGTATTACATAACACACTACCAATATCAAGGGAACTATCATGTAAAATGCCCAAATAAATCTATTTTAATTGTCATTGGAATGAGTATTTTGCAATTAACAAGAAATTCTAGGTCCATCTTTCTATTTTTCAAAAAACTATTACACTTAATATTGACATTAATGGAATAAAAATAAATAGAGAACCCCATAGGGGGTCCAATGAAAAAAGGTAAGGCGCCTCGCGTGGGGACCTGCAAAATTGCCTCGAATGTTGCCTTTGACCCTCCTGGCCTGCATGGTTAGTTCAAGAAAGGAAAAACAATAGGTCCATAGGCTTTATTGGGTTGAAACAAAGTGGAAATGGGTTGTGACAGATCTCTTAAATGGTGGATAGAGGAAGGAGAGATGATCGTTTGATCTCGGCTCGATCAGGGTGAATGGAGGGGCTGGTGACGTGGAGAACGTGAGTGGGAAGAAGGTGAAGTGGTCGTCTAGTTGGAACAAGAGGTCACGACGAAGATACGATGGACAGCGCCTAGTTCTCATCAAACCTTAAAATCGTTATTCTATGCTAGTACAGACAGTAAATGCATAAAATAAAAGCATAAAAAGGAAACGTGGATTTAAAACTATCTATAAAGCAAATAAAAGGGGCTCAAACATAGTCAAAGTTCTGGGAGCGATGTGCCTTGTGGGGGGAGCATGGGCGACGTAGGTGGATCAACTCATTCGTACCTATAACATGTTGCAAATCAGACGAGGAGGGTGTTGTCACTTGCCTCGACTTGACTTGGTAAAGATCTGAGGCATTATCAAAATGGGGGTGAAGGTGAGTATATGTACAAGTTACTAGAGTGACGACTTCATCTAGGGTTTGCGAGTGAATCGGGATAAATTGGCCCTAGGTAAGGAGTCAGCGTAAAAGAGGGATGGAGTGACAAGATTTTTCATGAAAGTGGCATAATGCATTGAGCCATGTATCATGGTGGGAAAATCGGTGAAGAAGTGGGGCTTAGTATTCTGACAGGGTTAGGGCTAGAGTCAAAGGAGTTGACCTAGGGTCAAGAAGGACTCACCCTAATTGGGTCGTTAGGCACTAAAAGACAAAATATTAGTTAAAAGAACAAATAATATGCAATAAAATAATAAATGAATTAATTAAATAAAGTCAATACATTAAAAAAATGTTTATTATTTTATGTAGTATTTTATTATACTTTTTATTTATTTTTACAAGTTATTTTATTAGGCATTAATTTTTCAAGTGTAATTATATGTATATTTACCTATGTATAAGGTATTTTATTTTTTATTTTGTAATTTATATTATTATTTTGTACATGTATTTGATATATTTAAAACTTATTTCAATGCATGTTTATATATTTTTATTGTATTTTCTGATTTTATTTGTTTACTAATTAATTAATCATATATTCTACAAGTATATTATAGGTATAATTTACATATATAAATATTCTATAACATTATTTATTTTTAATGTGTTTTAATGGTTTTCTTTTACTTTTATCATTTGAATGTGTTTTGAATATTATTTAAATGTATATAAAAATATAAGAAAGTTAAAAAATAAATAATACATGTATTGTATATTCTATACAAGTATATAGCACAATGATGACCCAAAGTCAAATTTTGCATCTTAACTCAATCTCGAATGAAACCACCTTTATTAAATAAATAACTTAATTTTATGAACAATAAGAGTGAGTTTGGTTAATTTTGAGTTAGTTTGAGAAGATATAACTTTGTAAAGTGATGAATTCACAACTCTCACACTTTATTCTTTTATTTTAGCTCTTTTTTGTGGCAAAACATCATGTGAATACCTGTAAATATAATTATTTAGCAATTTACATACCTTTGTTAATAATGCACAATTAACATGTTTTTAGCTAAATAGAAGAATAAAAAGAAAATAAAAAGTATGATGTATTCAGAATAAATACAGAGTGACCCAAATCCCAAGAGAAGGTCAAGCCTTGAACTGATCACAAGAGAAAAAAAAGTAGAGAGAGATAGGGTTGACTTTGTGTTGTAAATATTACCTATACTTGCTCATACTAGTTTTACAAAATAAAATCAAATTATTCTTTTTACACCCTTGTGTATAATCCTAGAATAATATAAAGACAAAATAAAAATCAGAAAATGAGAAGAAAAGTAAAAATAAAATCCTCAATTCCTTGTAAAAAATACACATGTATACTATACACCCACTTTTTATTATATACTCTTAAATAATTTATAAAAATAAAATAAAAATTATTTTATTTCCTAAAATTATGCTGTAAATAAATCAAATACAAAATAAAAGTATGTGTGTAAAAATAATAAAATAAAACTACTTTTACATAATAGATAGTTATAATATAAATATGTATAATATAAATGTATAAAATGCTACATACTATATATACCTTATTTTATTTCCTAAAATTATCTTGTAAATAAATCAAATACAAAATAAAAGTATGTGTGTAAAATAATAAAATAAAACTACTTTTACATAATACACAGTTATAATATAAGTTTGTATAATATACCTATATAGAATGCTACATACTATATATACCTTATTACATTTTCCATAAAAATAATTAAAAATCATAGAAAATACATCGAAAAATAATAAACATTTTTCATTTTATACAGTTTTTATTTTAAATCCATTTGTTATTTTGTATTGAGTTTCCATTTATTTTGTATATTCTGAATTTATGATTGGGTCAGCAAGGAGCGTTGACCTCGGTCAACATCCTATTCCAGCCGGGTCGGGTTGTGCTCTCTCTCTCTCTCGTTGGAGCCATTTCTCTGAATTTTCACACCCGACTCCGATCGTCTCATGCCTCAATACTTCGCCCAGTTCTCCTCCTAGGATTCGTGATCCTCTCGGATTCTTTGGAAGGGATGAATCTTCCTAGAGTTGTGTGCTTTCTTCCGATCATTCTTGACACCTACAGAACCCTATAAAGTCTCTCTTCTGCTCCTCTAGCCCCTAAGCTCGTCCCTTGAACACCCTTTCTTCCCTAGATACCTTTAGTGGAGTGACAGACACTCGAGGAGCAGTTTAGGATCACTGAGAGGTTCTTGGAGACTCAACGCTCACTGCGTGGTCGGAGCTCCACCGCTTGAAGCCTCACGGCCAACCGCGGCTTGGTTGAGGACAAGACCAGCCCATCCACCTTCGCCTAAAGCTTAAGAACACATTCCAACCTTCAGGTATCACTTTTATCCTCGCACTTTCCCTATTCGATCAACTCTTTCCATTTCGCTCCGCCATCATTCGTTGGCTCTGACCACCAGTTCTGGAGCCCGTCATCCTCATCATTCTGCTAGATCGACTCACCAAATCACCATGCACCTTCTTACGCTACCTATCCATCTTGTATCTCACTCACCGGAGCGAGATTATGACTTAGACTTCCATCCCCCAATTCTGCTGGAAGTCGAGCATCACCTACGTTGCTTCTGTCTTCTATAGTTGTAATAACTAGGACCGAAGCATAGCCCTAAATCCCCTCTACTATTTGATGGACAGTACGCAAGCGAGGAAGGCCATTTGGACCGCCAGCTACTTAGGCAGAGCAGCTCTAGGAGAGAAGCCATCGCCGCACATTTTTAGCTATCATTGTCTCAATTACATCTCACAAACTGGCTCGGAGTACCTCCACGAATCTGTTGGAGCCCTTAGATCTTCCATTAGATCGGTGGATCCCGTCCCCCACTCGATCGAAGTTCGCCCAAGAGGAGTTCTTGCATACTTGCTCCGCACCGTTGGATGATCCCCCTTCTGCCAGATTCCATAAGAGACGCCGACCGTAGCAACTTTTTGGTCGTTAGATCAGGCCCTCTGGCGCATCTACCCTACATGTTCCCAACCAGAACCTGTGCCATCAGATCTGTAGCATAGGACAATCAGAGTCGTACACCAGCGCCTACTCCAACGTGCTCCGCACGCTTCTACATGGGTATATTTCCCGTTTGTCCCTGTATGTTTTCACTTTCCTATTTAGTCAATTAAATAAATATTGTTGTTCAATACTTTTATAGTTTTGACCTTGGAGTTTATGTTATTTGCACTTTAGTCCCTTTACGTTTGTAGCATATGCAGTACCACGTGAGTTTTGGGTTATTTGCATGTTTTTCTAGGAACTTTTATGTTGTTAATGAATAGATGTTAACTTTTGAAAATTGCATTTATACCCATGTGCGTCGAGTTTTAAGCATGTGCGTGATTTGAGTGGGATTTTTGCATTTGAGCCTCTCTTCTTATATATTTTGTTATTGTTTGCTCTTTGAACTTAATCTATTGGACGATCACCTCACATGTAGCTCAACGCGGATGAGGTGTTGAGGAGGAAATTCTTTGGCTTGGTAAGCATGGGGTATCGATTTCATGGGTCCATTCCTGAAGAGTCAGGGATTCGAGTACATTCTACTTGTTGTTGATTATGTGAGTCATTGGGTTGAGGCCATCCCCGCCCGAACCACAGATGTTAAGATTGTTTGAAGATTTTGAGGAAAAATATCATTTCACAGTTCGGTGTTCCTAGAATGTTGATATCAGACGGGGGGACTCATTTTATCAATGACAAGGTAAGGTCCCTTTCTAACCAGTTCATCATTGACGACTATTTTGCCACTCCATATCACCCTTAAACTTTGCTGAAGTATCGAACAGGTAGATCAAGACTCTATTGCAGAAGGTCGTCTGCCCAAACCGAAAGGATTGGTGACAACTTTGGGACTCAGTCTTGTGGGCATATCGCACATCTTTCAAGACATTGTTGGGTATATCTCCCTTTCATCTCGTTTATGGCAAGCCATGCCATTTACCTATGGAGATCAAGCACAAGTCACTATGGGCAGTCACGAAGTTATTATTGGATCCCAAGAGTATATGAAATTAGAGGAAAGCAAAGTTGGCAGCCATGGAGGAGTTGAGAGATATAAGCTTTTCAAGTAGCCTACAGTATAAGGAGAGAGTGAAGATATGGCATGATTCTCATATCATCCATAAATAGTTTGAGCCTATCCAGAGAGTGTGGCTATATGATGCTAGGTTGATATTATTTCCAGGGAAGTTACAGAGAAAATAGAAGGGACAGTACTTCTTCAGAAAGGTACACGACAACGGAAGCAACAACATATCTGAGTTATCATCTGATTTTACCTTTCAGGTTAACGGTCAGCGCCTGAAGCCATATCTTGATCATAATCCGCTCGTCGTTGACATTGACCATATTCATTTTGCATGAGATGTGGTCTTTGACTCGCATCATTTGCATCTCATGCTTGATTATCACTTCTCTTCTGAAGTTGTATAGATACCGTTGTCCATATCACACACTCCTTTGTCTAAACTCCCTGTTTTCATCTTATGATTATGCTATACTTAGGGTGCACCTTACCCTATGTATAGGGGGGATCCGACTAGTGAGTATTTATTTGATTCTTTTTTCCTCTGTTTTGTTGCCTATACATTGGGATATTTTATCCTAAGTATAGGAGAGGTAAACCCTGTTAATCATATCCCTCATTTTTCCCCTTGTGTACAGAAGTCTATAATTAGGATTACTCGATCATGAGTATAGGGGGATTACCGACCTCTATTCTTTACATTCTTTCATCATTATAGTATAGCTTTCTTTTTCACTTCCCAATACTCAGCACGAGTTATGTCTTCCTTTCATCGCTCTTTGATAACTTTGAGGACATCGTTCGAGCTAAGTATAGGGGGTGTCTTATATATGGTATATATATACTTTAGCCATAACTCGTACTTTGTGTGATTGTGTTAAGAGAAAATATGGCTAAAAAATCATAAACTAAAAATAAAAAAATAAAACTCTCCTTGCATATAAAAGTCTTTCTTATACATAGATGTATATAAAAAACTTTTGTAGAAACTGTTTTTTTATGAATGTTTGTAAAAATATTTTGATTATAATTTTTTGTAAATATTTTTGTATCAAAATTATGTATAGAGTACAATTTTTAAAAAAATGTTTCAAAAATAGAAGTTTGCAAAAATCTGTTTGTAAATGTTTGTAAAATTTTGCAAAACTTTTCCTTTTTCCTTGCACTCAAAATTTTAATAAAAATTTTCATATTTTGAAAATTCATAAAAAGAGTTTTTGTACATTTTGGCTTGTATATTCTTCTTAATCATAGTTGGCATTTAAACTAGTCTGCAATTAAATTGGAAAATGGATCTTGGTTAAGACCTTAATCCACTTAGCTTCAGAGGAAACTTATTGGAGTTGGGGTTAAGACTTTTCAGGTCCATTAGTGGCTTAATTCTTTGAGTCCACTTGTTCATGTTCACATGTCATCTTGATGAGCCTAAGCAGAACACTTAACAATGCATACGTGACTCCCAAAGATAATGGCTTGACTTGGACTAGCACCTTACATGCAGCTCAACACGGATGAGGCGTTGAAGAGGCAGTATTCTTTGGCTTTGGTTGCATGGGGTGTTGATTTCATGGGTACATTCCCTAAGACTCAAGGATTCAAGGACATTCTGATTTTTGTTGATATGTGAGTCGTAGGATTGAGGCCATCCCCGCTCGAACTAGATATGCTTAGACCGTTTGTTGATTCTTGATGAAAATTATCATTTCACGGTTCGAGGTACCTTGAGTGTTGATATCAGACAGGGGGACTCATTTTATCAACGACAAGGTATGAGTCCTTGCTAATCAGTTCAACATTGACCATCGTGTTGCTACTCCATATCACCCTCAGATGAATGGTCTTGCTGAAGTATCAAACATGGAGATCATGACTATATTGCAGAAGGTCGTTTACCTAGAATGAAAGGATTGGTCACAACTTTTGGACTCAGCCTGGTGGGCCTATCGGACCTCCTTCAAGACGTCGTTGGGTACATCTCCCTTTCATCTCGTTTATAGAAACCCATGCTAATTACCTGTGGAGATTAAGCAGAAGTCACTATGGGAAGTCTTGGAGTTATTATTGGATCCCAAGAGTATAGGAGATCAGAGTAAAGTAGAGTTGGCAGCCTAGAGGAGTTGAGAGATACAACCTTTTCAAGTAGTCAACAGTATAAGGAGAGAGTGAAGAAATGGCATGATTCTCATATCAGACATAAACAGTTTAAGGCGAGCCATAGAGTATCGCCATTTGATGCTAGCTTGAGATTATTTCCAAGGAAGTTACAAAGAAAATGGAAGGGACCATACTAGGTCAGAAAGGTGCACGACAACGGAAGCATTGACATATCTGAGTAATCATCTGATTCCACAATCGGGTTAATGACCAACACATGAAAGCATATCTTGATCATGATGCGCTAATCGTTGATGTTGACCCTATTCATTTTGCATGAGATGTGGTCTTTGGCTCACATCATTTGCATCTCATGCCTGATTATCACTTCTCTTCTGCAACTGTATATATCTAATTGTCCATATCACACATTCTTTTGTCTCAACACCCTATCTTCATCTTATGATTATGATATACTTAGGATGCACCTTGCCCTAAGTATATGGGGGGTATCAGACTAGTGAGTATTAATTTGACTCTTTTTACCTATGTTTTGATGCCTATACTTAGGAACATTTTACCCTAAATATAGGGGAGGTAATCCTATCCCTCGATTTTTCCCTTGTGTTCAGACGTCTATACTTATATTTACTTGATCTCGAGTATAGGGGAATCACCGACCTCTAATCATTACTTTCTTTTGTCATTATAGTATAGCTTACTTTTCAATCCCCAATACTCAGCATGAGTTATGTCTTACTTTCATCGCTCTTTGATTACTCTGAGGACATCGTTCAAGCTAAGTATAGGGGGTGATGTATATATGGTGTGTGTGTGTGTGTATATATATACTTTAGCCATAACTCATACTTTGTGTGAGTGTTTTAGTAGATAATATGGCTAAAAACTTACAAACTAAAACTCACAAAAAAATTTAAAATTCTTCTTGTGTATAAAAGTCTTTCTCACACATAGATGTTTGTCAAAACCTTTTACAAAAACTATTTTTGAATAAATGTTTGTATAAATATTTTGATTGTAAAATTTATGTAAATATTTTTGTATCAAAATTATGTATATAGTACGTTTTTTCTAAAGATGTTTGAAAAATAAAAGCTTGCAAAAATCTATTTGTGAATGTTTGTAAAAAGTTTGCAAAACTTTTCCTTTTTCCTTGCATTTAAAAATTCCATAAAAATTTGCATATTTTGAAAATTACATAAAAAGAGTTTTTGTACATTTTGGCATGTATATTCTTCTGAATCATAGTTGATATTTAAACTAGTGTGGAACTAAATTGGATAATATAGCTTGGTTAAGACCTTAATCGACTTAACTTCAGAGGAACCTTATAGGAGTTGGGGTTAAGACTTTTCAGGTCCATTAGTGACATAATTCTTTGAGTCCACTAGTCCATTTTTACATGTCATCTTGATGAGCCTAAGTAACATTTAACAACGCAAGCATGACTCTCAGATACAATGGCTAGACTTGTACCAGCACCTTACAGCTTGCTCAACACGATGATATGTTGAGATGGAAGAATTCTTTTTCTTGGGGTATCATACGAGGGTGGTATTTCTAGGCAGCACCTCTCATCTTCCTTTAGGGAGGGATGTGCGCCTCAACTTGGTCTAGCAGTGTTGAGGTCTAAAGATAGGAGTTGTGGGTGCAATAATGCTTCAAAAGAGGGATAGTCTTCTGACTCAAGAAGAAAAACTTCTTATGTATATGATGCACCATTTAGATATGTTGTACATGTCTACATCAAAAAAATTATGCAAAAGTATGAAAAACTTTAAAAAAGTGGGCAGGCCTGATTGAAAATTAAATGTTTGTTGAAGTGTATTTAGTTAATAGAGCAAACCTTGTGTTTTACACCTTCTCATCTCATGAAACTTGCAACGAGAGACTTAGGTACACTGCTTAAGCTCCCAGGGATACGTGGCTACACTAGTCATGGTCCATTCTTTTCATTCCCCTCTTCTTGAGCTGGTTGAACTTGAACTACGAAGGGAATACCCTGCTCCTCGAGGAAAGAGTTGCTAGACTTAGGAATTAGAGTTACCTTGTTTAGGGAGGTTGTTACTTTGTCATTTCTGAGATGGGGAGCTACATATCACTTACTCAGTACAAGGAAAGATGCATAGTCATATGAGTTTGCATATGTATACTTGTTCTAACCTGGTTTATGGAGGAGTCTTGACAATAAAACTATGGAACTTGGAGGTCGTTGAGTCTTAAACCTATTTTCCAATAAGGTTACACCAAATTAATAATCCAAAGGTCTGACTGAGCTCCATATTCCAATTTAATGGAGATAAGATTGATAATCAACCTTGATTCCTTTTCTTTTCATTCCTTTCTTAGTCTCACTTCTTTTTTAAATAAGAGTTTGCTAAGGGACTAGCAAAGTTAAATAATAGGGGGTGAGGAATCCACAAATCTCACACCTTATTCTTTTATTTTAGCTCTTTTTCTTGGAAAAACAACAAGTGAATACTTGTAAATATAATAATTCAGCAATTTGCATACCTTTGTTAATAATGCATAATTAGCATGTTTTTGGCTAAATAAAAGAATAAAGAGAAAAGAAAAAGAATGATGTATTTAGAATAAATATAGAGTGACCCAAATCTAAGGAGAAGGTCAAGCCTGGACCTGATCGCAAGGGAAAATAAGTAGAGAGAGATAGGATTCACTATGTGTTGTACATATTACCTATACTTGTACATATTATTTTTACAAAATAAAATAAAATTATTATTTTTACATCCTTGTATATAATCGTAGAAATAATACAAAAAACTAAAAATCTAAAAATTAAAAGAAAAGTACAAATAAAATCCTCAATCCCGTGTACAAAATACACATGTATAATATACACCAACTATTTCTTATATACCGTTAAACAATTTTCTAAAAATAAAATAAAAATTATTTTACACTCCTAAAATAATGGTGTAATTAAATAAATTACAAAATAAAAGTATTTATGTAAAATTTATAAAAAAATTCTTGTACATAATACATAGGTATAATAAACCTGTATAAAATACTACATATTGTATATACCTTATTTTATTTTCCATAAAATAATTAAAAATAATAGAAAAATACTTTGGAAAATAATAAACATTTTTCACTTTATACAAATTTTATTTTAAATTCATTTTCTTTTTCATTTAATTTCCATTTATTTTGTATATTCTGAATTTCTGATTGGGCCAGCTGGGAATGTTGACCTCGACCAACGTCCTCTTCCAACCGGGTCGGGTTGTCCTCTCTCTCACTTGATCCATTTCTCTGAATTTTCGTGCCCTACTCCTACCATCTCTTACCCTGATTCTTTATCCGGTCATCCACCTAGGATCTGTGACCCTCGCAAATCCCTAGGAAGGAGTGTATCTTCTTAGGGTTTTACGCTTTCTTCCGATCATTCTAGACCCCTGGAGACCCCTATAAAGTCTCTCTTCTGCTCCGCCAGACCCTTAGCTCATCCCTCACACCCCCTTTCTTCCCTAGATACCTTCAGTGGATTGACAGCCACATGAGAAGCGATTCGGGATTGCCTAGAGGTGCTCGGAGAATCGACGCTCACTACATGGTCAAAGCTCCATGGTGTAAAGCCTCCCGGACCAGTCGTAGCTAGGTTGAGGCCAAGACCAACCCGTCAAACTTCGCTTGAGGCTTAAGAACACATTCCAAACTTCATGTAAAACTTTTATCCTCGTACATTCCCTATTCGATCGCACCTTTCCATTTCGCTTTGTTGTCGTTCGCTGGCTCTGACCACTTAGTTTGGAGCATGTCATCTACACCCTTTCGCACATATCAACTCGCAATATTGCCCCGTACCTACTTATGCTACCTATCCATCATGTATCTCACTCATCAAAGTGAGATTAGTACTTATACTTCCTTTCCCCATTTCCGTCGAAAGTCGAGCATCACCGACATCGTTTCTTTCCTCTCCAGCAACAATAACTAGGACCGGAGCATAGCCCAGAGTCCCCTCTACTCTTTGCAGTATAGTATGCATGTGAGGAGGACCATTTGGACCGCCCAGCTGCTCAAGAGGAGCAGCTCTAGGCGAGCAGCCATCACCACACTTATCCAATCATCATCATCTTCGTCGAGGCTCCTAGACCGACACGTAGTGCCTCCAAGAATCTGCAACTTAGATCTTTCATCGGCTTGGTGGATCCCTTCCTACGCTCGATCGAAGTTTTCCCAGGAGGTGTTCTTGCATAGCTGCTCCCCACTGTTGGATGATCCCCCTTCTGCCAGATTCCATCAGAACTGCCGACCATAGCAGCTTTTGGATCATTAGATCATGCCCTCTGGCGCATCTGCTGAGCCATAAGATCCGTAGCAGAGGGCGATCAGAGCCATATGCCAGCGCTTGCTTCCACTGTGTGCTCCCCACGCTCCTACAAGAGTATATTTCCCTTTTGTCCCCACATGTTTTCCTTTCATATTTAGTCAGTTAAATAGATATTGTAGTTCAATACTTTTACAATTTGGACCTTGGAGTTTATGTTATTTGCACTTTAGTCTCTCTCAATCTGTAGCATGTGCAGTTCCATGTGAGTTTTAGGTTATTTGCATGTCTTGCCTAGAACTTTTATATGGTTAATGAATGGATGTTAACTTTTGAAAATCGCATTTATACCCCTGTGCATCCAGTTTTAAGCATGTGTGTGATTTGAGTGGTCTTTTTGCATATAAGGCCTTGATATTTTTTATTGTGTTATTGTTTGGTCTGTGAACTTATTCTATTTACAAAGAGGTCCCTATGTGCTGTGTCTAATTACATATTGCATTACGGGCTTAATAAATAGCGTATTAGTTCGAATAACCTCCTAAAAATTACCATTAGTTCATGTTAGTGTGTAATAATTAATATGATTTTATTGGATTAATTTCATTGCATTTTATATTTTTAAAAATTCTAAAACCTTAAAAACATTACTTTTTGGCTTATAAAAATCATAATAATTTGAAAAATATTATAAAAATTCTGTAAAAATTTGTGTACGTGCCTTTCTATGTGTTTTACTTCTGGTTTTATTTAAAAACCCTTATAAAAACCGTAAACATAAAAACAATATGAAATTTATGAAAATCATATAAAATCATAGACAACTCCAAAAAATCCATTTTAGTTTTTGATTGTAGGATTTTATTCATATTTTATCATGAAATTGCTTTCCACGACTTTTGGGCATTCTAAATATGTTTAACTTGCAGTTTAGTCTTGGATGTGCACTATTTGCCTTTTCGAACTTTATTTGATTTTTATAAAACTTCAAAAACATCATAAAATCTAAAAAATTATCAGAAATATTTTAAAACTTCTAAAATCCAAAAATATTTGCTCATGAATTTTCTGAGCATTTTTAGGTAATTAGAAAAATCCAAAAAGATTGTTGTGTTATGATGACCGGCCAAATGACAGAGGTAAAGGTACAGAAAATTAGGTCGTTGCGACCTCAGTCACTCAACTAAGTCAATCAAGAAAAATAATCAACCACTCACAGAGATAAACACAAGCAAGCACAAAATAGAGCGGTCTAGCTATAAGATTAACCTGGTATAGCTCCCAGGGTCGAACACAAGGAGCACGGATTGGCTAAATAGCCTACGATGTAGTCAGAAATCCAAGGGAGTCTTTTTTAGTGTTTTTATTTGTTTTTATAATTTTTTTAGATTTTTTAAATGATGAGAAAATTAAAGAAGGTAAATACAAGGGAACTTCAACAATTTATTACACACACCAAAAATGATGCAAAAATTCCAGAAAATTGATTTTTAGGTTTTTTTAAGTTTTTTACTGTTTTTGGTGAATTTTTGGCATTTTTCTAATGGGTAAATTATTTATTAAAAATCAAACAATGCGAAAAACAAAGGGGACTGTCCAGCAAGGCTTAAGACCCAAAAATAAAATACTCTTGGATCTCAAAAAGCCCTAAAGGTAATTTTCCTATAATCTAGAAAGAATAAGGAAAATTTAGGCACCCTAATTATTGTTTTTGGATTTTTAATTTATTTATTATAATTTTTATGAGTTTTTAGGGGTTTTTCAATTTTTAGGGTTTTTAAGTGATGAAAAGTAGCCAAAATTGGCTAGAAAATCAAACAACAAGTAAACTACAGTATCCAATTTTTTTAGAATTTTTGGTGGAGTTTTTATAATTTTTTGGTATTTTTAAAGTCAAACAGTGGCAAAAATAGGGGTTTTTGAATTTTTAAAAATAATAAATGAAATCAAAATTGTCCTCAAAAATCATAGAAATTCCTACACCATGGCAGGAGCCATGTGTCAAAATCTCATTGGATTTGGAGGTCGTTTGATATTTTATTCAAAAATAAAGGTGGGGCACTGTGCACAGGGACCTATGTGCAAATACCCAAAAGTTCTGGGGGCCTGGTGCAAAATACCCAAGAAGTCACGTGCCAAGAACGTGCCTGGGGCACTCAAGGACCTAAATGTAATAAAAATAAGTTCCAAGGACCTATTGATAACTCGTATCAAAAGTCCAGGGGCTTATATGCAAATATCCCAAAATAAAACGCACATGCGCATATAAGTGTTCACAGGGGTATATATGCAAATAATCAAAACATTTTATTCAATGAATAACATCCAGAACTACAGGGCATATATTGCAAATAACCCAGAATAACACGTGACGACGCACGTGGCTCACAACAGGCGGGGGTATAAATGCAAATAAAAATAAGTACAGGGTCCTTGGTGCAAATATCCCAGAAAATAAACAACTTGAATTAAAAATTACAGGACTAAAAAGAAAATAACAAACTACGAGGGGGCCCTACGATATTTACCCCTTTATTAGCCGACGGTCGGATAGGCGCCACGTGTAGGCTGGACGGTCCGGATGTGCTGCGCCTTTTCTCTCTTCGTCCCTTCGGCTTGATCAACGGCTGGGAGATGTCCACGTGGAAGATCTGACGATGCTGGGCTCCTGGTCCTCTCTCCTCGGCTACAACGGTCCAGATGTCTCCTCAGATAGATCAATGGCTGCTGCTCCTTCAAGGATGAACGCTCAGGATTAGAACTGGAGCGAGGTCTTCATCGGACGGCTATGGAGGAGGGTGCAAGAACTCATCGCCGGCGAACTTCGCCGGCCTCCTGCGTGCGCTACACCCCTCCTCAGCTGCTGCAATTGATCGGAGAAGCTCCGCTGTACTGTCCCGCAGCTGATGACGATGGCTGATGGTCCAGCCGAGCCCTGGAGGGGGTCCGGCGAGGCCTGGCGGCGCGAAGCTCTGGTCTTGAATGGACTGGAGGCTCAGACACCTCCTTTGTACCTGCAAAGTGGACAAGAAGCTTCGCGGGTCGAGGGCAAAATGCCTCGACCCAAGAAGGCGGGGTGAAGGTGGACGGTGCTGTGGGGCGGACGAGCTCCGGCGAGGCGGAGGCGATGGAACTCGAATCCCAGCTCCGGGGCGAGCTGGGGTGAATGAGCGGGCGTAGAAAGTGTACGGGGATACGGCGAAGGTGATGAGATGGTCCGATGATCGAGATATAGAGCGTGGCAATCGGAATCAACGGAACACAGCAATGGGTCGATTTGGGGGTAATCGGAAATTACACTAAATGGGTAGGAACTAGGGTTACCTGATGGATGCTGGAGACTATGCTGGAGCTGCTCTTGCTCCTGGTCGTAGCTTCGAAGGGCGTCAAGGCCTGAAGCTCGATGCTCAACGCCGGCGGCGGAGCAAGGACGGCGAAACACGCCGGATCGATGGTCGGGACACCCTCACCTCACTGCAACAGGGGCAAACGCGAGCTGTCACCTCGGGCTTCGCTCTGGAGGTCACGGGAATAAGGATGGCGATCCAAAGATGGGGCGCGGAGGCGGCGGAGGGAAGAATATATAAGGTGACAGGGGCGTTTAGGGTTGAGGCTCGACGGCGAAGGAAGGCGTGGATTTGATGGCGGAAGATCCGGCGAGGGAGAGGGATGAACGGCGAAGAATCCGGGCATGGGGGTTGAGTGGGTGACAGCCAGGAGACGCGTGGGAAATTCGGAGAAGGCGGGGTGGCGCGCCTCTTCCAGAAAAGGAAGGAGTCCGCGGGGGAGTTGACCGGGGTCAACAATCCCCCGTGGACCAATCAGGAGCGGCCACGTGTGTTCGATTTTTGTTTATTTATTTTAGGGTAGAAATAGGCCGAATTAAAGAAAACTCAAAACATGAAATATTTTTCTTTTATTTTTTTCTATTTTTTGGTGATTTTTAATTAATTTTTGGAAATAAAAATAGGGTAGCTATATATATAGGTATATGTACACTACATGGATTTTTATTTTTGATTTTTTATTTGTTATTTTTATGTATTTCTATGCTCATTTTGTATTTTATTTACTTACACCATAAAATATGGAATAAAAGAATATTTTTATTTTATTTTAATTATTTATATACAAGGGTGAAATAAATAGATATATACATTTATATACATGGTATTTATACAATGTATTTTTGTATTTTAATTTTGTAATTTTTATTTGATTTTTGTTTTGTTTCTTTTTATTTATTTTATTTACAAAATATGCCATAGAATATTCACAAAAAGTTCTGAAAATAATTTCATTTATTTATAGGGTTAAATAAATACATGGGTGATGGTCTATGCACATGGTGAAGGTATATTTTTGAATTTTTGAATTTTTTTTTTATTTGTATTTTGTTTTTAATAAGATATATACAAATACTTACAACATATTTTTGGGTGAGGAAAAATATAATTTATTGTATTTACAGAAGTATATACACATGAGCTCCTATCTCCCTCTACTTTGGCTTTTATGCGGTCAGGCCCATGCTGAGCCCTCCCTTGGGTTAGGTTGCTCAATATTTATTCTAAATATTTCCCTCTTTTTTCTTTTTTTTTTGCTCTTTATTCTTTTTATTTTTGCACAAAAACATGCTAATTATAGGTTTTTACACAATGCATGCTTTTGGTAATTATTTGTATTTACACATATCTACATGTATTTGCAAAGGTTTTTGTAGCTAAAATAATAGAATAAAGAGTGATGAATGGGTATTCATCACCCCCTATGCTTTAACTTTGCTAGTCCCTTAGCAAACACTTATTTGAAAAAGAAGTGGAAAAGAAAGAAAAAGAAAAACAAAAAGAGGATGTACATGGATCAAGGTTGACTTATTAAATTTTCCTTCATTAAATTGAAATATGGAGCTTGATCAGATCTTTGGATTATTAATGTGTCGGAACCTTATTTGGACTTAAGCCTAAAACTCAACAGCCTCTAAGTTCCACCAGTCTATGGACAAGACTCCTCAATAAACCAGATCAGAACAAGTCTACATACACAAACTCTAATGACCATGAATCTTTCCATGCAGTGTAAGTGATATGTAGCTCCCCACCTCAGAAGTAACAAAGAAACAACCTCCCTCAACCTGGTAACTCTAATGCCTCAGTCTAGCAACTCTTTCCTCGAGAAGCGGGGTATTCCCTTCTAAGTTCAAGTGCAACCGGCTCAAGAAGAGGGGGTAGAAGTATAGAGTTTTGGAAGCTTAGCCAGTGTAGCTAAGTCTCCCGCTGCAAGCTTCATGAGATGTAACATGATACCATAAGCTTTTGCTTTATACTCCGGTGGGGTTATTAAATTTTCAATCCGACCCACCACTTTTTTGGAGTTCTTTTTGCATTTTTTTTTTTTTCAAGGACTTCTGTACAACATATCTACATGGTGCAGCATATAAGAAATTTCTCCTTGAGCCAGTAGACTATCCCTCTTTTGAAGCTTTATTGCAACCCACAGCTTCTGTCTTTAGCTTTCAACACCACTAGACCAAGTTGAGGTGCACTTCCTTCACTATAAGAAGAAGAGAGGTTCCGCCTAGAAGTACTACCCTCATATGCTACCCCAAGCCAAAGGAAACTGCCTCCTCACCACCTCATCCGTGGAGAGCCATGTGTAAAGTGCAGGTGCAAGTTAAGCCATTGTCTCTGAGAGTCATGCGTGTGTTGTTAAGTGCTCTACTTAGGCTCATCAAGATGACATATGCTCATAGCCTAGTGGACTCAAAGAATTAAGTCCTTATGGACCTGAAAAGCCTTAACCCTAAGTCCTATAAGGTTCCTCTTGAAGTTAAGTGGATTAAGATCTTATTCAAGCTCCATTTCTCAATTTAATTCCAGGCTTAGTTTAAATGTCAACTCTCATCCAGGAAAAACTATATACATATATGTACACAAGATGCTATTTACAAATATTTTACAATCATGCAAAATTTTTGAAAAATGTTTTGAAATCATGAATGAATGATGCATGAAGTGCAAGTTTTGCAAAAAGATATTTACACACATTTACACAAGATTTTTGCAAACTTTTGATTTTCAAAACATTTTGAAAAAATTTTGTACTATATACATAATTTTGATACAAAATATTTACACAAGCTTTACACAAAAGATTTTTGAAATCATTTTTACAAAAATACTTTGTACACTAGCTATGTATGTGCAAGAATAAAAGAGGTTTATGTACATGAAAAATTTTAAAAATTTTGTGATTTTTAGCCATTTTATTTATTAACACACTCACACAAAGTACGAGTTATGGCTAAAATATGAAATATATACACACCCCCCCTATACTTAGCTCGAACGATGTCCTCAGAGTGATCAAGAGCGATGAAGAAGACATAACTCGTGCTTAGTAAAAGGGAAGTGAAAAGGAATGGCTAAGTACAGGAACGAATAAATGAATAGAATGAGAGGAACTCGGTGGTTTCCCCCTATACTTAGGATTAACTAATCCTAAGTATAGAAAGCTGTACATGAAGGGAAAGCCGAGTGAAGAATATACAGAATCTGCCCCCCCTATACTTAGGGTAAAATATCCCTAAGTATAGGCAGCAAAAACAGGAGCAGAAAGAATGAAAAGAATACTCGCAGGTCCGACATCCCCCCTATACTTAGGGTAAAGTACACCCTAAGTATAGCATAATCATAAGATGAGAGACGGGATGTGGGACTAAAGAATGGATTGATATGGACAATTGGATCTATACAGGCGGAGGAACAGTGAAAATCAGGCGTGAGATGTAAAAGATGTGAGTCAAAAGACCACATCTCACGCAAAATGAATAGCGGCAATAATAACGTCCCGCGGCTCATGATCTAGAAATGGTTTGAGCCGCTGGCCGTTCACTCGGAAGGTACTCTCAGAAGATAACTCGGATATATCAATGCTACCGTTATCGTGTACCTTTCTGACCAAATAGGGTCCTTTCCATTTGCTCTGTAGCTTCCCTGGAAATAATCGTAGCCTTGCATCAAACAACCATACTTTCTGTCCAGTCTCAAAATGCTTGTGGCTGATATGAGAATCATGCCACTCTTTGACTTTCTCCTTATAATGTAGGCTGCTTGAGAAAGCTGCATCTCTAAGCTCTTCCAAGGCGGCTAACTCTGCCCTCCTCTGGTCTCCTATACCATCTGGATCCATAAGAATATCTGTGACTGCCCAAAGTGACTTGTGCCTCAGCTCGACAGGTAGATGGCATGGCTTGCCATAAACGAGGCGGAAGGGAGATGTACCCAATGGAGTCTTGAAAGACGTCCGATATGCCCACAAAATCGAGTCCAAAAGCTGTGACCAATTCTTTCGGTCAGGGCGGACGACTTTCTGCAAAATATTCTTGATCTCCCTATTCGACACTTCAGCTAGACCATTTGTCTGTGGATGGTATGGTGTGGCAACACGATGGTCTATACTGAACTCGCTAGCAAGTGCCTTCACCTGGTCGTTGACGAAATGAGATCCCCCATCAGAAATCAGAACTCGTGGAACCCCAAACCGCATGATTATGTGCTTCTTCAAAAATCTGCAAACTGTCTTCGCATCTGCGGCTCGGGCGGGGATAGCCTCAACCCAACGACTAACATAATCTACGGCCAACAGAATGTACTCGAATCCCTGACTCTTAGGGAATGGACCCATGAAATCGATGCCCCATGCGTCAAAAACCTCACAGAAATGAATGGGCTGCATCGGCATCATATCACGTTGTCCACAAGTGCCCATCCTCTGACAGTCAGTACATCTCTTCACGAACTCATCAGAGTCCTTGAAGAGTGTAGGCCACCACAAGCCGGATTGGAGCACTTTCTGTGCCGTTCTCCTCCCAGAATGATGTCCTCCTGCCTCAAGCTTGTGGCAGTAAGTGAGGACACTATGATGCTCCTCCTGAGGAATACACCGACGCCAGATGCTATCCCCTCCTTCGTGGTAAAGGATGGGATCCTCCCAGTGGTAGGACTTGGCCTTCGCAAAGAAGGTCTCAAGCTTCTGCCTGGGCCAATCTTGTGGGACTTTCCCAGCAACGAGAAAGTTCACAATATCGGCATACCACGGGAGTGAGGCGATAGCAAGGATCGCCTCATCTGGGAAGGTATCACAAATGGGATCAATCTGCTCAGAATCCTCAGGCTGCTCTAGTCGGGAAAGATGATCCGCCACCACATTCTTGACTCCAGGCTTATCCTTGATCTCAATGTCGAACTCCTGGAGTAGAAGGATCCATCTAGTAAGTCTGGCCTTGGCATCCTTCTTTGACATGAGGTACCTGATGGCGGTGTGGTCGGTATACAAAGTCACTCTAGATCCAATGATATACGATCTGAACTTATCTAGGGCAAACACTACTGCTAGCATTTCCTTCTCTGTGACCGTGTAATTCCGCTGGGCGGAATCCAATGTGCGGCTAGCGTAGTGTATGGCAAATGGCACTCCATCCCTCCTCTGTCCTAGCACGGCCCCTACGGCAAAATCAGAGGCGTCCGTCATGATCTCGAATGGGAGAGACCAATCGGGTGGCTGAAGGACAGGAGCCTCAATAACACACTGCTGGAGAGTCTCAAAGGACGAAAGACACTTGTCATCAACAAGGAACTCGGTGTCTTTCGTCAAGAGGTCAGTCAACGGTCGGGCAATCTTGCTGAAATCATGAATGAATCTCCTATAAAAACCAACGTGCCCCAGAAATGACCGTAACTGCTTCAGATTGGACGGCGGTGTGAGTTTCCTAATGACATCGACCTTGGCCGGATCAACCTCCATGCCTCTGTTGGAGATGATGTGGCCAAGCACCGTCCCTTGAGTCACCATGAAGTGACTCTTCTCCCAAGACAGAACTAAGCGGGTAGCAATGCATCGCTGGAGCACTCGGTCTAGGCAGTCAAGACAGGAATCGAAACCGTCGCCGTAAACCGAGAAGTCGTCCATGAAGACCTCCAAGCACTCCCCTACCATGTCCGAAAAGATTGACAGCATGCATCTCTGAAAAGTCGCAGGGGCGTTACATAGCCCAAATGGCATGCGTCGAAAGGCGTAGGTACCGAAGGGACAGGTAAAGGTGGTCTTCTCCTGATCCTCAGGAGCGATGGCCACCTGATTGTAGCCCGAGTACCCATCCAGGAAGCAGTAATGGCTTTTCCCTGCCAGTCTCTCAATGATCTGATCTATAAAGGGCAGGGGGAAATGGTCCTTCTTGGTGGCCTGGTTGAGTCTCCTGTAGTCAACGCAGACCCGCCAAGAGGTGGGTACTCGTGTAGCGATCTCCTCTCCCGACTCACTGATCACAGTCGTGATGCCCGTCTTCTTGGGCACCACATGCAAGGGGCTCACCCACTTGGAGTCGGAAATGGGATAAATAAAATCTGCACTCCACCATTTTGATATTTCCTTCATGACAACCTCTCTTAGGTTGGGGTTCAGTCGCCGCTGGAACTCACGCGACGGCTTCGCCCCTTCCTCGAGATAGATATGGTGGGAGCACAATGAGGGACTAATCCCATGGAGATCTGCTACGCTCCATCCAATTGCCTTGCGGTTCTTTTCAAGAACCTCCATCAGACGGGATTCTTGCTCTTCAGTCAGATCAGCAGAGATGATGACTGGGTACATCTCAGACTCTCCCGCAAGGAATCTGTACTTCAGCGAAGTAGGGAGCGGCTTTAGCTCTGGACAGCTGGGTGCTGGCAAATCTGGCTTCTGAAGAAGATGTGTGTATGCAGACAATTCTGCCAAATCTGCCTGGGAAAATGATAAAGAACTCTCACAAACTGGATCTGGAGAAGGCGGGTCCTCTGCATTGTCTCTGATCTGCTCTGCCTCTACCTCCTCCTCATCTATAGGCTCAGGTGGATCCAGATCTGGCATCTGATCATCACAATCTGCCCAATCAGATTCTGAATCCGAGGGATCTATATCAGACTCGGTGGCATCAGTACCACCGGAGAACAAGGTGGCATCAGCACCACCATCACTGGAAATCGTGTCGCGATCAAGGTCCGACTCTGCTGACTCAATAGTATCCTGAACCAAGGCTGTGCTCTCCAGACTATCCTCTGCTATCAATTCTGCATCAACTGTATCTGAATATGAGAGGATGGTCTGTGCTGCAGGATCTGCCCAAACTGCCTCATCATCTGTGATCACAAAATCACAGTCCTGGTGGATGTCTGGTCCTGCGTCTGTCAGCTGTTCTGAATCTGTACTGTCCTCTGAGCGGGATCTAGCTCTGGCTCTGTGGTCCTTAACCGTCTCTATTTGTATACTCTCGCCCTGGACGTGAAAGAATACCTTCCCACTGTCATGGTCAGTCACCGCTTTGGCTGTGGCCAAGAACGGGCGACCGAGGATAATGGGGGAATCGGTCAACGAGTCAGGGGTCTCCATGTCCAGCACTACGAAGTCCACGGGGAATTGCAAACCCTGAATCGTGACGACAACGTCTCGCAACAACCCCTTTGGCCTCTTGACAGACCGATCAGCAAACTGAAGGTATGTCCTGCTCTGTCTAAGAGTGCCCAACTCTAAGTGGTCGAGAAGGGCTGCCGGAAGAAGGTTGATCGACAATCCGCTATCTAATAGAGTACGGTTGAACCTCTGCTCACTAATCTGACATCTGACATACGGGGCCCCTAAATCTGGCCTCTTAGTCGGCAGATGGTTCTGGATCGCGTAACACGTGGCTTTGGTCAACACATGAATTTCTGCGGTCTTGTTCCTCTTCGTCCTTCTGACTGTGGTCTTATCTCTCAAGGATCGCTGAAGAAGAGGGATGTGTTGCAAAGCCTCATTGAGGGTCAGCTGGATGTGAAATCGGTCTATCATGCTCTGGCTGAACTCCTCCTGCTCTATCTTTTTTGGATCTTTTTCTTTTTTCTTCCCCTTCCCCAACTCAAGAGCTCTAGGAAACGGGATCACAGGGTCCTTCTCAGATGAAGGACTAGGAATAGGCCTAGACGGTTCGATGACCGGATCCTCACAAACATCATTCACCACAGTGGGATCAGAAGAAACTAAACCTTTTCCTTTATTCAAATTAAAGTTCTGAGATACATTCATGCGAGGAAAGACAACATTTCTATCAGAATAAATGTTGGTGGCGTCAGTACCACCTCTAGCTGGCTCTACAACTAGACGTCTTGCGGCCTCAGTACCGCGGGCTGGCTCGGCTCTGCTGGTGGCGTCAGTACCACCTCCTCTATGTGGTGAAACGGCGGCCTCAGTACCGCCGGTGGAATCAGCATCTCGGGTGGCATCAGTACCACCGTCATCATGATGTGCGGCTTCAGTACCGCTCTCCTCTTCCTCATCTGGCGCTCCAGATGGATCCTCGTGTGGTCGCTCAGATGAGGCGCCGCCTGCTGGTCTTCTACCGCTCCTAAGTGTAACAAAATCAGCATCAAATATATCCGATGACATATCATCAAATGAGTTACTAGGAGTGGTAGGCTCAGTGTGAACTACCTGCTCAGATTTCCTCTTCAAGTTATTCGGATTAGGCTCGATCTGTGCAGGGATAGCGGCCTTCCCTCTCATCAGGTCCCGCATCTCCTGGCGGAACTCGTCCATCTCCCGTCTAAATGTAGCCTGTTGCTCTGTGAAGAGGCGGGCTAGATCATCCATGGCGGGGCTCTCGTGGGAACCCGACGGGTTGCCTCTCTGGTAATGAGGCTGCTGGACCTGCTGCTGCTGTGGCTGAGAGGGGTAAGAGGAAGGATGCTGCTGCTGGTGAGCTTGCTGCTCACGTCTCCAATTCTGTCCCTGCTGCTGGTAGGGACGAGGTACGAAGGATGATGGCTGATGTGGCTGATATGCAGGGGGCTGCTGGTGATCTCTCTGCTGGGAGTACTGCCCTCCCTGACCGGCTGGCTGCTGTTGGGACTGGTTTCCCCCATTCCCCCACCTGAATCCGGGATGGTCTCGTCGGATTCCAGGTTGAGGACGGTCATACCAGATCCCGTTGACATCCATCAACGGCTCAGCATCGAAGGAGTCTGGCGGCAGTGCTGCCAGAGGCTGATCCGGCTGATATACCACCATCTGTAAGTCTGGAGATGGTGGTGACTGGTAAGAGGGCTGCTGCTGCTGGTACGGCTCCGCCTGTACAAGGTGAACTTGTCTAGGCTGCTGCAAGGAGCTGGAGCGCTGGGACGAGCTGCGGCTGCCGCCGGAATCGCCTCGCGACAGAAGACGGGGCTGAGGAGCCGTCTGTGCCTCCTGAAGACACAAGAGCTGGGTCTTCATGTCGCTCAGAGTTTGTGCCATTTGCTCCATCTGAGTTATGCCCTGGCACTGCTTCTTCTCTATTATTTCCATGCGGTCCAACTTCTCGCTGATAATCCCCATGTCCGCAGTGGCCGACTCTGCCTGTGCGGCCGCAACTGTGGACGAACTGGATGGACCTGCATCAACCCGTGCTATCCGCTGATACTGCACGGGTCCTGGCGGCTGCTGAGATCTCTGAGTGTACAACCGAGTCTGGGACATCACCATGTAATTTTCTGCCATCTCCTCGTAGATGGCCCAGACTTGGTTGTGGTCCTTGGCAAAGTAGGACCCGCCGCAAGAAGCATTCACCAGACCCTGAAGCTCTGGTGTCATCCCACTAAAGAAGCTCTGAACTAGGTTCGGCTTCGAGATGTCGTGGTGTGGGCATCTATCCAGAAGCTCTCTGAACCTCTCCCATGCTTCGTGAAATTGCTCATTAGGGAGCATGGAGAAGTTGTTGATCAGGGCCCTCGCTGCATTCGTCCGCCCGAGTGGATAGTACTTGTTCAAGTACTCGGTGCGGAGCTGATCCCAGGTGTAAACAAACTTCCCTAGATGTTTCAGCCAGGCGGCTGCTCTATCTGCCAGTGAAAAAGGGAAGGCCATCATTCGAATCGTATCTTGGTCCACATGACGGTCGTGGACAGTACTGCAGATCATCAAAAACTCCTGGAGATGGAGATGGGGTTCCTCAGTGGCAAGCCCGTGAAAATGAGGGAGCATCTGCAGGGTGTTCGGAGGGAACTTGAAATCCCCCACGATAGCAGGTACCACCACCCAATGATGCATCAGTGTAGATCCGGGGTTGTGTAGCTCCCGCATCGTTCTCGGTGGTCCTCCTCCTGCGGCAGCTGCTGCTGCGGCTGCTGCCTCTGCACCAGCGTCAGGAATGTCCTCAGGCTCGCTCGGCTCGTCTCGCTCTCTTCGGAGTCGCTCCATCTCCCTTCTCATCTCAATCATAAAAGCCCCCTGATCGCGTAACTGCTGCTGAACTGTCTCTAATGACGCGATCAGGGTGGAGTTAATCGCTCCCTGGTCTAAGACAAAATGTTCGGGCTGGCGATTGTCTGAACTGCCGGCTCCAGCCATAGGAACGTCTGCAAAATCAGATGAGCCCAACTCAGGTTCTGTTAAATCAATTCGTCTTTCCTCGGGCTCATGTCTCTCAGTAGGAAAAGAAAGGGGGTCAAGGGGGAACAGGGTGGAATCGTACTCGGGCCCGGAGAATTGGTCTTGACTCTCGCGGGCCAACCTAGATGATGAAGTAGCCGCGCCTGAAAGCGGTGCAGCCAGAGGCTGCCTAAGAGATCGTCTACCCATCATCTTGATCTGGCGAGTAAGGCGGATGGGATCTGGAGAAAATATGATCGCAAAGCAAACCCCTTGTTCACCAACTCAACACAATCTGAAGACCGTGAAAGCTCGGTCAATTTATCTTGTCAATTTTATTTGGTGAACACACAAGATATCAGAGCGATTACGTGACCTGCTGGGATACCCGATACTCTCTCAACCGACTGTCCCGCACAGAAGAGTCGGTAATCAGTCGAGATGAGCACCGGAGGGCTTTACCTAGTGTTCGGGTCACTCTCTCGCACAATCAAACCAAACAATGAGGGGGTTGCTCTCCCCAAGACAAATTTTTAATGTGAGTGTCTTTTAGGGTCAATAGTGTTATCCAGTCCCAATTTTTTTGTTTTTCTTTTTAATTTTTTTTTTTCAAAATAAATACAAGCGGCCTAACGGTTTTTCCGATTCTCTTGATGATTAAGCCAAAAACAGAGGGAGAGAACGAAAAAGCCGATGCGCGAAGAAATCAATGATGCATGCAGAGAAAGAAATGCGTACCTTGTCCCCAGCACTCTACATGCAAGTGATCCGCGCAGAATTTAAATACAGAATTAAACTACCTAAATGATGCAACGAGGAAAAACCGAGTCCTAGATGAGCAACTTCTATTGATCGTGAAGAACAATAGTTAGCTAACCGAATCGAGTCCGGAGTCCGATCTTGGGAGTCACTCGGTGCCCGCCACAACGGGTCCTGCCAGCGCTGTATGTGACTCCTCACGGCACGTGGTCTCAAATTCAATTAAACTAACTTTTTCAGTGAATTTTATTAAGGTCCAATTACGTTCTATAGGAACAGATATTCTATTAGGTGTTGGGCCTTAGATATTTACGTCACAATCAACAGAAATTCCTAAATCTAGGGGCTCGAGAAAAACCGCGTAAACACCGGAAAAGGCAGCTAGCTATAAAAATCACGATAAAAGCCGCGAAAATCCGAATGGGTCCCCCGAGCACACCGGTGCTCGGCGAAACAGACCCGCTAAGTTACAAGTGTCCACAGTTCAAAGTCTAAATTATTACAACAATATTGTTCTCTCTCTCTCTCAGAAATGAAAACTCCTTCTTCTCTCTCTTCCTCCTGCTCTTCTTCCCGTGCGGGTCCTCAAAAAGTGTACTCCAAGTTCTCCACGCAGTACCTCGCACAAAAATTAGAAAGAGAGAGAGTGTCAGAAAACAGTTATAATTAAGAGAGACAATATGAAGAAAAATGACTACAAAGCCGTGCTCCCCGGCAACGGCGCCATTCTGATGACCGGCCAAATGACAGAGGTAAAGGTACAGAAAATTAGGTCGTTGCGACCTCAGTCACTCAACTAAGTCAATCAAGAAAAATAATCAACCACTCACAGAGATAAACACAAGCAAGCACAAAATAGAGCGGTCTAGCTATAAGATTAACCTGGTATTGCTCCCAGGGTCGAACACAAGGAGCACGGATTGGCTAAATAGCCTACGATGTAGTCAGAAATCCAAGGGAGTCTTTTTTAGTGTTTTTATTTGTTTTTATAATTTTTTTAGATTTTTTAAATGATGAGAAAATTAAAGAAGGTAAATACAAGGGAACTTCAACAATTTATTACACACACCAAAAATGATGCAAAAATTCCAGAAAATTGATTTTTAGGTTTTTTTAAGTTTTTTACTGTTTTTGGTGAATTTTTGGCATTTTTCTAATGGGTAAATTATTTATTAAAAATCAAACAATGCGAAAAACAAAGGGGACTGTCCAGCAAGGCTTAAGACCCAAAAATAAAATACTCTTGGATCTCAAAAAGCCCTAAAGGTAATTTTCCTATAATCTAGAAAGAATAAGGAAAATTTAGGCACCCTAATTATTGTTTTTGGATTTTTAATTTATTTATTATAATTTTTATGAGTTTTTAGGGGTTTTTCAATTTTTAGGGTTTTTAAGTGATGAAAAGTAGCCAAAATTGGCTAGAAAATCAAACAACAAGTAAACTACAGTATCCAATTTTTTTAGAATTTTTGGTGGAGTTTTTATAATTTTTTGGTATTTTTAAAGTCAAACAGTGGCAAAAATAGGGGTTTTTGAATTTTTAAAAATAATAAATGAAATCAAAATTGTCCTCAAAAATCATAGAAATTCCTACACCATGGCAGGAGCCATGTGTCAAAATCTCATTGGATTTGGAGGTCGTTTGATATTTTATTCAAAAATAAAGGTGGGGCACTGTGCACAGGGACCTATGTGCAAATACCCAAAAGTTCTGGGGGCCTGGTGCAAAATACCCAAGAAGTCACGTGCCAAGCACGTGCCTGGGGCACTCAAGGACCTAAATGTAATAAAAATAAGTTCCAAGGACCTATTGATAACTCGTATCAAAAGTTCAGGGGCTTATATGCAAATATCCCAAAATAAAACGCACATGCGCATATAAGTGTTCACAGGGGTATATATGCAAATAATTAAAACATTTTATTCAATGAATAACATCCAGAACTACAGGGCATATATTGCAAATAACCCAGAATAACACGTGACGACGCACGTGGCTCACAACAGGCGGGGGTATAAATGCAAATAAAAATAAGTACAGGGTCCTTGGTGCAAATATCCCAGAAAATAAACAACTTGAATTAAAAATTACAGGACTAAAAAGAAAATAACAAACTACGAGGGGGCCCTACGATATTTACCCCTTTATTAGCCGACGGTCGGATAGGCGCCACGTGTAGGCTGGACGGTCCGGATGTGCTGCGCCTTTTCTCTCTTCGTCCCTTCGGCTTGATCAACGGCTGGGAGATGTCCACGTGGAAGATCTGACGATGCTGGGCTCCTGGTCCTCTCTCCTCGGCTACAACGGTCCAGATGTCTCCTCAGATAGATCAATGGCTGCTGCTCCTTCAAGGATGAACGCTCAGGATTAGAACTGGAGCGAGGTCTTCATCGGACGGCTATGGAGGAGGGTGCAAGAACTCATCACCGGCGAACTTCGCCGGCCTCCTGCGTGCGCTACACCCCTCCTCAGCTGCTGCAATTGATCGGAGAAGCTCCGCTGTACTGTCCCGCAGCTGATGACGATGGCTGATGGTCCAGCCGAGCCCTGGAGGGGGTCCGGCGAGGCCTGGCGGCGCGAAGCTCTGGTCTTGAATGGACTGGAGGCTCAGACACCTCCTTTGTACCTGCAAAGTGGACAAGAAGCTTCGCGGGTCGAGGGCAAAATGCCTCGACCCAAGAAGGCGGGGTGAAGGTGGACGGTGCTGTGGGGCGGACGAGCTCCGGCGAGGCGGAGGCGATGGAACTCGAATCCCAGCTCCGGGGCGAGCTGGGGTGAATGAGCGGACGTAGAAAGTGCACGGGGATACGGCGAAGGTGATGAGATGGTCCGATGATCGAGATATAGAGCGTGGCAATCGGAATCAACGGAACACAGCAATGGGTCGATTTGGGGGTAATCGGAAATTACACTAAATGGGTAGGAACTAGGGTTACCTGATGGATGCTGGAGACTATGCTGGAGCTGCTCTTGCTCCTGGTCGTAGCTTCGAAGGGCGTCAAGGCCTGAAGCTCGATGCTCAACGCCGGCGGCGGAGCAAGGACGGCGAAACACGCCGGATCGATGGTCGGGACACCCTCACCTCACTGCAACAGGGGCAAACGCGAGCTGTCACCTCGGGCTTCGCTCTGGAGGTCACGGGAATAAGGATGGCGATCCAAAGATGGGGCGCGGAGGCGGCGGAGGGAAGAATATATAAGGTGACAGGGGCGTTTAGGGTTGAGGCTCGACGGCGAAGGAAGGCGTGGATTTGATGGCGGAAGATCCGGCGAGGGAGAGGGATGAACGGCGAAGAATCCGGGCATGGGGGTTGAGTGGGTGACAGCCAGGAGACGCGTGGGAAATTCGGAGAAGGCGGGGTGGCGCGCCTCTTCCAGAAAAGGAAGGAGTCCGCGGGGGAGTTGACCGGGGTCAACAATCCCCCGTGGACCAATCAGGAGCGGCCACGTGTGTTCGATTTTTGTTTATTTATTTTAGGGTAGAAATAGGCCGAATTAAAGAAAACTCAAAACATGAAATATTTTTCTTTTATTTTTTTCTATTTTTTGGTGATTTTTAATTAATTTTTGGAAATAAAAATAGGGTAGCTATATATATAGGTATATGTACACTACATGGATTTTTATTTTTGATTTTTTATTTGTTATTTTTATGTATTTCTATGCTCATTTTGTATTTTATTTACTTACACCATAAAATATGGAATAAAAGAATATTTTTATTTTATTTTAATTATTTATATACAAGGGTGAAATAAATAGATATATACATTTATATACATGGTATTTATACAATGTATTTTTGTATTTTAATTTTGTAATTTTTATTTGATTTTTGTTTTGTTTCTTTTTATTTATTTTATTTACAAAATATGCCATAGAATATTCACAAAAAGTTCTGAAAATAATTTCATTTATTTATAGGGTTAAATAAATACATGGGTGATGGTCTATGCACATGGTGAAGGTATATTTTTGAATTTTTGATTTTTTTTTTATTTGTATTTTGTTTTTAATAAGATATATACAAATACTTACAACATATTTTTGGGTGAGGAAAAATATAATTTATTGTATTTACAGAAGTATATACACATGAGCTCCTATCTCCCTCTACTTTGGCTTTTATGCGGTCAGGCCCATGCTGAGCCCTCCCTTGGGTTAGGTTGCTCAATATTTATTCTAAATATTTCCCTCTTTTTTCTTTTTTTTTTGCTCTTTATTCTTTTTATTTTTGCACAAAAACATGCTAATTATAGGTTTTTACACAATGCATGCTTTTGGTAATTATTTGTATTTACACATATCTACATGTATTTGCAAAGGTTTTTGTAGCTAAAATAATAGAATAAAGAGTGATGAATGGGTATTCATCATGTTGCTTTCTCTTACTTTTATTGATTTGTTTTGTTATTATAAATTAAAAATTTACAAAATTAAAAACCATTAAAAATTGTTTTATTTTTAGAAATTTGACTACTTTGAATCTCTTTCGTTCTCCTTGTATTTGACCCTGGTAGCTATACCAGGAAAATAAAAATAGCGAACTGCTTAAATGTTCTAATTGATTGATATTTCTATGTGGTTTTATTCTACTCAATTGAGCTTGGATGATTGATTGAGGTCGCAACGACCTTGGATTTTACTTGATACTTAACCCTGATTGATCGGTCTCTCATCATAAAGTCTTTTTTCAGCTTTTATTATGGGTGTTTTGTGTACAATGTGCATTGTTTCTGAATAAAACAAATTTTGTTTTTTTCTTTGTATTTTTGTGTATAATATTCATGTTAAGGGTTTTTTATTTGAGATATAAAAATGTAAAAATTAAATAGTTCTCAAAAGATTATTTATTGTCAAATCAAACTATGTTTTTCAAGTGTTTTCTGTAAATTTTCGCTGCCATGTCTCCCCCTATTTTATTCCTAGTCAATCAAATCATCATGATGATTGGATCTCGGGGTATAGGTTTGCTCAGGTTATTAAGCATCGTTGAAGAACGAGCCGCACCAGGCTGGATCATCAAATCTCCATCGAAGAAGGAATGTCGGGTATAGGGCATACAACCTCCGTTCAATCAAGAATACAAGCCAACGGAGTCATTTAGAGCTGCCCAAATCAAAGATGTTGATCAAGCTCTAGTTTAATGATGAATCCCCATTCATCACTCTTTATTCTTTTATTTTAGCTATTTTTCTTGGCAAAACACCATGTATATGATTGTAAATACAAGAAGTTGTCAATAAGCATGCATTTGTTGATAATCAATAATTAGCATGCATTTGTGCAAAAATAAGAGAATAAAGAAATAAATAAAAAGAAGGAAATATTTAGAATGAATATTTAGTGACCTGAACCCAAGAGAGGGCCCAACATGGGCCTGATCGCCAAATAAAATAAGTAGAGAGAGATAGGGCCACTCATCCTTGTACATATCCCCTATATATATAGATGAATATAAATAATTTATTTTCCCAAAAAAATAAAAATGTGTTTCTATTATCTTGTATATATCTCTAAAAATAAAACAAAAATGAGAAAAAAATTAAAACAAAATAATTTTCTCTCTTTACCTTGTACATACCATGTATATATGTATCTATTCCTATTTATTTAATGCTTGTAAATAATCAATAAAAATAAAATAAAAATCATTTTATACTCTACATTTTTGGTTGTAAATAAAAAAAATACAAAATTAGAGTATTTGTACAAAAATAAACAAAATAAATATTAAAATAAAAATAAATAAATATTTTATATATGCACATTAGATAATATAATGTATATACCTTAATTTATTTTTTAAAAAATAATTAAAAATAGTTTGAAAATAAATAAACATTTTTTATGTTGAAAATATTTTTTAAAAAAATCATTTTCAATTTTTAAATTAATTCCTAAGTATTTCTGACCCTAGAATTTTGTGATTCGTCCACGGGGGACTGTTGACCTCGGTCAACTGCCCCCCCCCCTCCCCCGTGTTAGGACCACTTGCGCCCAGATCCACGTTTTAGCCCGATTTCTCCCATTTATCCCTCACAGATCCGTCCACCTTTCGCTCTGATTCCACCTCTCCCCTCTTCCCCTTGGATCCACGACCCCCGCGGATCCCTAGGGAAGAGCAGATCTTCCTTGGTTCATGCGCCCCTGGCCGCTCAACCTCCCCACCTGGGACTTGCTATAAAAGGGTCACTTCATTTCCCAGCTCAGTAGCTCGCGCCGCAAGCCCTCATTCTACCCTAGAAACCTTCCCCTATGTGACAACGTTCAAAAGCGCCCTTTGGTGGTTGGGAAGAGTGCGTGTAGCCGAATCTCAATGTACGTGGCCGGAGCGCCGCCACGTTCGAGCTTCCCCTCCTACCGCAGCGTGGTCGAGGTGACGACCCCCTTCGTCGCATCCTCCTGGAGCTCATGATTGATCTTGGACCCTTAGAGACCATGGCCAGCAGTGAGGAGCGCACCGATGGACCCCGTACAATAGAGACTTATGTATTGGACCAGGGTGCAATAAACAACACCCTGTTAGCCTCCCTTGAGACGATGCGGAGACAGATTCGAGATCAGGAGGCTTTCATGGTAGAGATGTGCAGAGAGATGGAGAGACTGAGAGCAGATAGATATCAGCCGAGAGCATATGGAGAGGGAGAGATTTCAGAGAGAGATCAGCCTGAGGAGCTAGTCCAGCCAGCACCAGCACGACCGATGAGGGAGTTGCACAACCCTAGATCGACGCTCACACACAAATGGATCATGTTGCCAGCGATTGTGGGGGACTTCAAGTTCCCCCTCAAACGATTCAGTTTCTTCCCCACTTCCATGGGCTCGCGACTGAGGAGCCGCACCTCCATCTCCAGGAGTTCGAGATGATCTGCAGTAATGTCCATGATCGGCATGTGGACGAGGACACCATCAGGATGATCTCCTTTCCATTTTCCCTCATAGGCAGAGCAACCAACTGGCTGAAGCATCTAGGGAGATTTGTTACCACCTGGGAGCAGCTCCGCACCGAGTACTTGAACAAGTACTATCCACTCGGTCGGACGAATGCAGTGAGGGCCTTGATCAGCAACTTCTCCATGCTTCGTAATGAGAAATTCCATGAGACATGGGAGAGGTTCCGAGAGCTCACAAACCGTTGCCCCCATCATGACATTTTGAAGCCCAACCTTGTTCAGAGCTTTTTCTGCATGCTTACACTGGAGCTGCAGGGGTTAGTGAATGCATCTTGTGGAGGCTCGTATTTCGCCAAGGATGAGGATCAGGTCTGGGCATCTACGAGGAGATGGCCGAGAACTACACAATGATGTCCCAGACCCACCTCTATACTCAGGGGAGACCACAGCCATAGGCCGTGTCCTATCAGAGGATAGCACGGGTCGATGCTGGTCCTTCTACTTCGTTAGCAGCAGCAGCACAGGCAGAGTCGACAGTCGCCGACATGGGTATCATCAGCAAGAAGCTGGACCAGATCAAGTTGATAGAGAAGAAGCAGTGCCAGGGCATGACAAAGATCGATCAGATGGCACAGATGCTGAGTGACCTGAAGACACAGATCATGTGTCTCCAAGAGGCACATACGGCTCCTCAGCCCTGTCTCAGGTCACGAGCAGACACCGACTGCAACAACATTTCGGCCCAGCCCTCCTCCCAGTACCGACAGGTTCACCTTGTTCAGGCAGAGCCATACCAGCCACAGCAGCAGTAGTACGTCAAGTCGCCACCATCCCAGGACATCTAGATGGCGGTGTATCAGCTGGACCAGCCCCAGGCAGTACTCCCCCCACCCACTTAGGAGCAGGGGTCGTTGATGGATGTCAACGGGATATGGTATGACCGACCCCAGCCTGGGATCTGAAAAGACCATCCCAGATTCCATTGGAGGACCAGAGGTACCAGTTCCCAGCAGCAGCCTCCAATTCAGGGTGGCCAGTACGGCCAGCAGCAAGAGCAGTACCAGCAGCCCTAGTTCCCATCACACCAGCAGCATGGTCCTCATCCCTATCAGCAGGGACAGTCTTGGAGGCAGCTTCAGCCTCCGCAGTAGTATCACTTGAAGTACCCCTTTTACCCTCCTTCACAGCAGCAGCAACCTCAGTTTCGGAGAGGCCACCCATCAGGTTCTTATGGGCCCACCTATGAGAACCCCGCCATTGATGACTTATCCCGCCTCATGTCCGAGCAGCAGGCCACCTTCCGACAGGAGGTGGACGAGTTTTGACAGGAGATGAGGGAGATTGTGAGAGGGAAGTCCACCATTCCTGCCCAGATCGAGCCGAATCCGAACAACCTAAAGAGGAAGTCTGAGCAGGTAGAGTTCACTGAGATTACCACTCCTAGTGCTTCACTTGGTGATGTTACTGCATACATGTTTGATGATGATTTTGTTTCGTTTAGGAGCAGTAGGATGCTAGCAGGCGGCACCTCATCTGAGCGACGACCCCATGCAGCCTCTGGAGCGCCAGACGAGGAGGAGAGCGATGCTGATGCCTCTAAAGATGATGATGATGATGGTAGTGCTGACACCACCAAGGACGTTGATCCAGCTGACGGTACTGAGGCTGTCTCTTCACCAGATAGAGGAGGTGGTACTGATGCCACCATTATTGTTGAGCCAGAGCGTGGTACTGATGCCGCTATTCCAGATGCCGAGGGTGGCGCTGAGGCCACCATTACCAGTTCTTTGCATGTTGCTTTCCATTTAGTTCATGTATCCCATGACGATTCTGTGAATAAAGGAAATGGTTTATTATTTGCGAATCCATTTGTGTTGATTGATGATTTATGTATGCATTCTACTTTGCCAGAGCAGCATAGACCCGATCCTAGTCCTTCATCTGAGAAGGACCCAGTCGTCCCCTTCCCCCAAGCACTCCACTTGGCTAAGGGGACCAAAAAAGATCCATAAAAGTCAAACCAGGTAGAGTTCATCCAGCAGATGATGGACTAATTTCACATTCGGTTGACTCTATCGGAGGCCTTGGAGCACATCCCTCTCTTCCAAAGATTCCTCAGAGACAGGACCACCATTCGGAGGAAGAGGAGGAACCACCAGTTTAAGATCCATGTGCTCACTCGCACCACTTACTTCATCATCCAGAACCATCTGCCAGCCAAGAGACCAGATGTAGGAGCCACGTATGTCAGATGCCATATTCATGAGCAGAGGTTCGATCGGACTCTATTAGACAGCGGTTCTTCGATTAACCTACTTCCGGCAGCCTTACTCGACCGCTTCAAGTTTGTCCATCTTAGACAGAGTAGGACGGTCCTTTAGTTTGTTGATCGATCTGTCAAGAGGCCGAAGGGGTTACTGAAGGATGTGGTCATCACAATTCACGGCATGCAAGTCCCCGTGGACTTTGTAATGTTGGACATGGAGATCCCTGAGTTTGTGACCGATACCCTAATCATTCTAGGACTCCCGTTCTTGGCCACAACCAAGGTCGTGTCCGACCATGATAGTGGGAAGGTATACTTTTGCGTCGAGGGCGAGAGTATACAAATAGAGAGGATCGAGGAGACTAGAGCCAGAGATTCATCTTGCTAAGAGCCGCCTTCAGATTCAGAGCAGATGACAGAGGTAAAGCGAGACATCCACCAGGACTGTGATTTTGTGATTACAAATGATGAGGTGGTTTGGTTCGATCTAGTTTTACGAGCCATCCTCTCACCTTCAGAGTCTGCTGATGTACAGATGCTAGTGGAGGAGAGCTTGGAGAGCGCATTCCTGGTCCAGGATACATTTCAGGCAACAGACCGGTTCCCAATCGTGACGCAGATTATTCTTTTCATACTGATTCATATCCCTCAAAGTCAGGCATATATTGGGTAGAGTTTGATGACATGATTCCTTGTCTGATTTCCCCAGAGCCTACAGCTAGGGTGGAGACTGATTCCATTCAGAGCAGAGACACATCAGCAAAGCAGTCTTAACCAGATTCAGATTTCCAGCGAGAGTCCTCATTTTCACATGCAGATTTGGTCGCATTCACTTAGACATTTCAGAGGCCAGATCCTCCAGCTCCCAGTTTCCCAGAGTAGAAGACCTTGCCGCGTTCTATGAAGTATAGGTTCCTTATGGGTGAGCATGAGATGCACCCAGTCATTATCTCAGTAGATTTGACTGGAGAGCAAGAGTCTCGTCTAATGGAGATTCTTAAAAAGAACAGCAAGGTGATAGGATGGATTGTAGACGATCTCCAGGGGATAATTCCGGCCCTGTGCTCCCACCATATCTATCTTGAGGAGGATGCGAAGCCGTCGTGTGAGTTCTAGCGGCGGCTGAACTCGAACCTTCAAGATGTTGTCATGAAGGAGATCTCGAAAAGGTGGAGCGCCGATTTTATCTACCCCATCTCCGACTCCAAGTGGGTTAGTCCATTACATGTGGTGCCCAAGAAGACGGGCATCACTACAGATGCGAGTGAGTCTGGAGAGGAGATCGCTACCCAGGTACCCACTTCTTGTAGGGTCCATGTGAACTACAGACGATTGAATCAGGCCACCAAGAAGGATCATTTCTCGTTGCCTTTTATTAATTATATTATAGAGAGGCTAGAAAGGAAGAGTCACTACTGCTTTTTGGACGGGTACTCCAGATACAGTCAGGTGGCCATTGCGCCAGAGGATCAGGACAAGACCACATTCACATGTCCCTTTGGGAAATATGCTTTCAGATGCATGCTCTTTGGTCTATGCAACGCTCCGACGACTTTCCATAGGTGTATGTTGTACATCTTTTTGGACATGGTGGGTGAGTGCTTGGAGGTCTTCATGGATGACTTTTCGGTCTATGGCGAAGGGTTTGATGCTTGTCTTGAGTGCCTAGACCGTGTCCTACAGCGATGCATTGAGGTCGACCTTGTATTATCTTGGGAGAAGAGTCACTTCATGGTGACTCACGGGACGGTGCTTGGCCATATCATCTCCAACAAGGGCATGGAGGTTGATCTGGCCATGGTGGATATCATTAGAAAACTCAATCCACCGTCTAATTTGCGACAGTTACGGTCTTTTCTGGGGAACGTCGGTTTCTACTGACGATTCATTCATGATTTCAGATGGATTGCCTGGCCGTTGACTGATTTGCTGACCAAGGACACCGAGTTCATAGTTGATGATAAGTGTCTTGCGTTATTTGAGACTCTCAAGAGTCTAGTTGTTGAGGCTCATGTCCTCCAGCCGCTTGATTGGTCTCTCCCATTCGAGATCATGACGGATGCCTCCGATTTTGCCGTGGGGGCCGTGCTAGGATAGAGGAGGGATGGATTGCCTTTTGCCATTCACTATGCTAGCTGTACATTGGATTCCGCACAACGGAACTATACAGTCACATAAAAGGAGATGCTAGTCGTAGTTTTCATCCTAGATAAGTTCAGATCATACATCATTGGATCTAGAGTGACTATTTGTACTGATCATACCGCAATCAAGTACCTCATGGCAAAGAAGGATGCCAAAGCGAGATTTACTAGATGGATCCTTCTACTCCAAGAGTATGATATTGAGATTAAGGATAAGCCTGGAGTCAAGAATGTAATGGCAGATCATCTCCCGATTAGAGCATCTTCAGGATTCTGAGCAGATTGACCCTATTTGTGAGACCTTCCCAGACGAGGCGATCCTTGCTATCGCCTCACTCCCGTGGTACGCTGACATTGTGAACTATCTTGTTGCCAAGAAAGTTCGACAAGGTTGGCCCGGGTAGAGACTTGAGACCTTCCTAGCGAAGGACAAGTCTTACCATTGGGAGGATCCCATCCTTTACCATACAGGAGGGGATAGTGTCTGGCGACGGTGCATTCCTCAGGAGGAGCACCATAGCGTCCTCACCTACTGCCACAAGCTGGAGGTAGGAGGACATCACTCTGGGAAGAGAACGGTACAGAAAGTGCTCCAATCCGGCCTATGGTGGCCTACTATTTTCAAGGATTCTGATGAATTCGTGAAGAGATGTACTGACTGTCGGAGGATGGGCACTTGTGGACAACGTGATATGATGCTGATGCAGCCCATTCACTTCTGTGAGGTTTTTGATGCAAGGGGCATTGATTTCATGGGTCCATTCCCTAAGAGTCAGGGATTTGAATACATTCGGTTGGCCGTGGATTATGTGAGTCGTTGGGTTGAGGCCATCCCCGCCCGAACCGCACATGCTAGGACTGTATGTCGATTTTTGAGGAAGAATATCATTTCACGGTTCGGGGTCCCTCGAGTGTTGATTTCTGACAGGGGGGTCTCATTTCGTCAACGACATGGTAAAGGCCCTTGCTAGCGAGTTCAGCATAGACCATCGAGTAGCCACTCCATACCACCCTCAGACCAATGGTCTTGCTGAAGTGTTGAATAGGGAGATCAAGACTATACTGCAGAAGGTCGTCCGCCCTGACCGAAAGGATTCTTCACAGCTTTTGGACTTGGTCTTGTGGGCATATAGGATTTCCTTCAAGACTCCTTTGGGTACATCTCCCTTTTGCCTCATTTATGGCAAACCCTGCCATTTACCTGTTGAGCTGAGATATAAGTCACTTTGGGTTGTTACAGAGATACTTTTAGATCCAGTGGGTGTAGGAGACCAGAGAAGGGCAGAATTGGCAGCCCTGGAGGAGCTTAGAGATGAAGCCTTTTCGAGTAGCCTACATTATAAGGAGAGAGTGAAGCAGTGGCATGATTCTCATATCGACCACAAGCAGTTTGAGCCAAATCAGAGAGTATGATTGTTTGATGCCACGCTTCGATTATTTCAAGGGAAGTTACAAAGCAAATGGAAGGGACCATACCTGGTCCAAAAGGTACATGACAATGGAAGCATTGATGTATCTGAGTTGTCTTCTGATGCTACCTTTCGTTTTAACGGGCAGCGGCTCAAACCATATCTAGATCATGAGCCACTAGTCGTTGACGTCACCCCTTTCATTTTGCATGAGATGTGCTCTTTGACTCATATCTATAGTATTTCACGCCTAATTATCATTGTCTTCTGCCTTGTATAGATCCAGTTGTCCATATCACTCCATTCTTTAGTCTCGCACCCCATCTTCATCTTATGATTATGCTATACTTAGGGTCTACTTTACCCTAAGTATAAGGGGGTGTAGAAATCTTGGGCATTCCTTTGATTATTTCTACCTCTATTTTGCTGTCTATACTTAGGGATATTTTACCCTATGTATAGGGGAGGTAGACCCTGTACATCCTCCAGATTTCCCTTTATGTACAGCTTGCTATACTTAGGATTACTTGATCCTAAGTATAGGGGGAAACACCGAGTCCTCTTCATTCTATTCTTTGATTTCTCGTTGTAATATACCATTCCTTTTCACTTCCCTATACTAAGAACGAGTTATGTCTTCTTCATCGCTCTTGATTTACTCTGAGGACATCGTCCGAGCTAAGTATAGGGGGGTGTCGTATATATTCCATATATACTTCAGCCATAACTCGTACTTTGTGTGAGTGTGTTAATAAATAAAATGGCTAAAATTCTTTCATCCAAAAGCCATAAAAATTTTAAATTTTTCCTTGTACATAAAATTCTTTATTGCACATACATAGCTATTAATAAAAATTATTTTTGTATAAATGTTTGTAAAAATGATTTTTGTAAATAGTTTGTAAATATTTTGATATCAAAATTATGTATATAGTACAAAATTTTTGTAAAATGTTTGAAAAAAAGTTTCCAAAAACCTTGTGTAAATGTGTGTAAATATTTTACAAAGCTTGTGCATTCATGTATACATCCATGTTTTCAAGCACTTTCAAAAATTTTGCACATTTTCAAAAATTTTGTAAAATTTGCATATTTGTAAATATTTGTACAGTTTTTCTGAATCTTGATTGATATTTAAACTGGTCTAGAATTAAATTGGAAAATGGAGCTTGGTTAAGACCTTAATCCACCTAATTCTAAGAGGAACCTTATAGGGCTTAGGGTTAAGACTTTTCAGGTCCATTTGGGACACAATTCTTTGAGTCCACTAGGCTATGAGCACATGTCATCTTGATGAGCCTAAGTAGAACACTTAACAACGCACACATGACTCTCATAGACAATGGTTTTACTTGCACAAGCACCTTACACATAGCTCCCTACGGATGAGGTGGTGAGGAGGCAGTTTCCTTTGGCTTGGGGTAGCATATGAGGATAGTACTTCTAGGCGGAACCTCTCTTCTTCTTATAGTGAAGGAGTGCGTCTCAAGTTGGTCTGGTGGTGATGAAGTCTAATGACAGGAGTTGTGGGCTGCAATAAAGCTACAAAAGAGGGATAGTCTACCGGATCAAGAGTAAAAATTCCTTATGTATATATGTTGCACCATGTAGATATGTTGTACATATGCACATCAAAAAAAATGTGCAAAGAAAAAAAACTCCAAAAAAGTGATGGGTCTGATTGAAAATAAAATACCCACCGGAGTGTATATAGCCCAATAAAGCAATGCTTATGTTACACATGACCATCTCATAAAGCTTGTAGCGGGAGACTCAGCTACACTGGTTGGGCTCCCAAGGATACATGACTACACTGGTCATGGTCCATTCTCCTCTTCCCCCTCTTCTTGAGCCGGCTGTACTTGAACTTAGAAGGGAATACCCAGCTCCTCGAGGAAAGAGTTGTTAGACTGATGCATTAGAGTTACCTTGTTAAGGGGCGTTGTCACTTTGTCATTTCTGAGGTGGGGAGCTACATCTCACTTACACAGTACAAGTAAAGATTCATGGTCATTAGAGTTTGTCTATGTAGACTTATTCTGATATGGTTTGTTGAGGAGTCTTGACCATAGATTGGTGGAACTTGAGGCTGTAGAGTTTCAAGCTTAAGTCCAAACAAGGTTCCGATAAATTAATAATCCAAACATCTGACTGAGCTCCATATTTCAATTTAATGAAGTCAAGTTTAATAATTAATGGTGATTCCCCTTCTTTTTCTTTTTCTTTTTCTTTCTCTTTTTCACTACTTTTTCAAATAAGTGTTTGCCAAGGGACTAGCAAAAGTAAAGTATAGGGGGGCGATAAATCCCCATTTATCACTCTTTATTCTTTTATTTTAGCTATTTTTCTTGGAAAACACCATGTATATGATTGTAAATACAAGAAGTTGTCAATAAGCATGCATTTGTTGATAATCAATAATTAGCATGCATTTGTGCAAAAATAAAAGAATAAAGAAATAAATAAAAAGAAGGAAATATTTAGAATGAATATTGAGTGATCTGAACCCAAGAGAGGGCCCAACATGGGCCTGATCGCCAAATAAAATAAGTAGAGAGAGATAGGGCCACTCATCTTGTACATATCCCCTATATATATAGATGAATATAAATAATTTATTTTCCCAAAAAAATAAAAATTTGTTTCTATTATATTGTATATATCTCTAAAAATAAAATAAAAATGAGAAAAATAAAATTAAAAACAAAATAATTTTCTCTCTCGACCTTGTACACACCATGTATATATGTATCTATTCCTATTTATTTAATACTGGTAAATAATCAATAAAAATAAAAAATCATTTTATACTCTAAATTTTATGTTGTAAATAAATAAAATACAACATTAGAGTATTTATATAAAAGTAAAAAAATAAAACAAATATAAATAAATATTTTATATATGCACATAAGATAATATAATGTATATACATTAATTTATTTTTTAAAAGAATAAATAAAAATCACAAAAAATACTTTTAAAATAAATATACATTTTTTGTTGAAAATATTTTTAAATAAAATCATTTTCGATTTTTAAATTAATTTCTAAGTATTTTGACCTTGGAATTTTGTGATTGGTTCATAGGGGACTGTTGACCTCGGTCAACTGCCCCCCCCCCCCCCGCCGGACCACTTGCGCCCGGATCCGCGTTCAGGCCGATTTCAACCATTTATCCCTCGTAGATCCGTCCGCCTTTCACTCCTATTCCACCTCTCCCCCCCTTCCTCTTGGATCCACGACCCCCGCGGATCCCTAGGGAAGAGTGGATCTTCCTTGGTGCACGTGCACATGCCCGCTCAACCTCGCCTCCTAGGACTTGCTATAAAAGGTTCACTCCATTGCCCAGATCAGTAGCTCGCACCGCAAGCCCTCATTCTACCCTAGAAACCTTCCCCTCGGTGACACCGTTCGGAAGCGCCCTTTGGTGGTCGGAGAGAGTGCATGTAGCCGAAGCTCAGCGTACGTGGCCAGAGTGTCGCCGCGTTCGAGCCTCCCCACCTACCGCAGTGTGGTCGAGGCGATGACCCCCTTCACCGCATCCTCCTGGAGCTCAGGATTTTTCTTAGATCCTCAAGTAGACCTCTCATCAATCCTAGTTCTGGCTATCTCCGATTTTGCATCCGTCGCTCCATCAACTCCGATCCAACGGTCGGAGCTCCACAAATCATCCCTATCCATTCAGATCGACCCCACCTTCCATCATCACCCTTCTTCCATAGTCTGATCATCTCGATCTCGGCTATCCGAGCCGAGATTGAGCTAGGCTCCCTCCACCACCTTCGTTGGAACCTCCCTTCATCGTTCCCCATTGCTTCCCGTAGCTTTTTATCAAATAACCCTCGCCGAAGCATTCCTCCAAGTGAGAGCCTTTGTTTGCAGGTCAAGGAGCGCGAGATTGCCCCCAGATCGCATCTCAACCTCGTCGCCGGAGCTATCCCATGTCGCACCCCCCTTCCCGGAGATCTGACCGGTGGATGCTTCATCCGTCACTGCCACCCGACGCGGAGGAGCATCGCGAGTCGAGCCCCTCTATCTGATCGTCCATTAGCCGCCCGGAGCACCTCTGGACCTCCGACGAACTTTGCCAGGGAGGAGTTCCTCCTACTGCCTTCTCCACCGTCAGATCTCGCCTCTGTCCCAGTTGCCATCTGGACCGTCCACCACCTGCTCGTGCCAGGCCGTTAGATCTGACATCTAACGGCCACGTACTCCCCACGTTAGCCATAGTGTCAGAGCCGTTGGATGTGCAACATGTCAGCATCTCCACCGTACGTCGCCAGCCACTCACCGCCCGCCACCTGTCACCCACATGAGCCGCACACCTCTGGCTGGGTAATTTGCGTCCTCTCCCCCTGTAGTTTCTTTATGTTCCTATTTAGTCTATTAAATAAATTAGTACACTGTGGACTTTTTGCACTATAGCCCCTGCAGTTTTTGATATTTGCTATTTACTCATGTTTGTATGGGTGCACATGCATCGTCACGTGCCTTTCTCTGACATTTGCATATTTTCTCCTAGAATATATATGGATGTTATGTTTTGATGAAATAGATTCTTTATTTGCATACATACCCCTATGCGTTATTTATTTGGACATGTGTTGAATTCATTGTGAAAATTGCAGTAGGCTCCTTGGACTTTTCATGCATGTTACGTTTTAGTCCCTAGAACTTGTTTTTCTTGCGATTTGGTCCCTACATGCTGTATGCCTTTGATTGGTTGAATAAAATATCATATCATATACAAATTTCATGAAATTTGGACATGTGGCTCCTACCACGTTGTAAAAATTCCTTTGAATTTTTGGGCCCATTTTATTTTCATTTTCTATTTTTAAAAATTCAAAAACCTCTGATTTGCTTCTGCCTAATTTGAAAAATCAACTAAAAATATTAAAAAGCTCTAAAAATACAAACAAATTGTTGTGTGTTTGTTTTTGCATGTTTTTCCTTCAGTCCAATTTTCATTGCTTTTGGACTTATAAAAACCCTAAAAAGTGAAAACCCTAAAAACTCATAAAAATCATTAAAAATTCATAAAAATCAAAAAATGCAATTTCAGTTTCAGTAGTTAGTATTTTCTTATAGTTTCTCATTAAATTGTCTCTGGAATTTTATAGGCTATTTATATATTTTTAAATAACCTTTTGATTCTGGCTGCACGGTACCTTTGATTTTTATCCTTCTTTCATTTTTATAAAATCAACTAAAATCATAAAAATATGAGAAAAATACCAAAACAACTGAATATTCGTAAAATCCAAAAATATTTTTATTTGAATTTTCTGAGTGTTTCTGAAGTAGTTAATAATTGTTTGATTGAGGTTTTCTTAGCATTTTCACCCTTTTCCCAATATTGAAAATCCAAATAAATTTAAAAATTAAAAATCCACCAAAAAATCTTTATTTTTGAATTCTGACTACTTCGTAGGTTTTCCCAATCCGTGCTCCTTGTGTTCGACCCTGGTAGCTTACCATGTAAAATAAAATAGCGAGACCACTATTCGTTTTATTTGCTTGATTTATATTTGTTGGTCTTTCTTTTTCTGGATTGAGCCAGATCCGAGGGGTTGAGGTCGCAACGACCATTGATACCTCTTTACCTTAGTTGATCGGGTCGCTCATCATTTAACATCCGAGATCTATCTAGTAGATACCATCCAAGCTAAGCACCTGAGGAAAATCAAAGTGATTAGGAGAATCCACGTTGAGGTCTAAGCCTCCGCCATGAACCACGCCTCACGTGAATCGTACGTACGTGAGGGAATTTTTTGTCCCCGCACGTTCTAGAAGTAACAGTCATACCACCAAGTAGAGGTAGATTGCAAGGAAGCCCAAGCATCTTTAGGACTTTGCAGAAAATCAAAAGCTCAAACTGGAAAGATATATTGATTTTTTACATTTTAGTACTTAAAACTTGAAATAATCATATCTCGAGCTTTACTTGTCCGATTTTTGTGTTCTTTATGTCAAATTGAACCTTATTTCAATCTTTATTACATGGCATGCTAAAATATCTATTTGGTGAGATTTCTAAACATCAATTATTAAAGGAATTATTTGTATATTAAGTCAACAATTTTTTATTGCTAATTAATCGGTGATTCATCTGAACATTTATTTGGAAAGTTCATTGTAGTTTAACTAAATATTCATTTACCAAAGATTAAGTACATGAGAAGGGCTTGTGAAATCATTGAATTAAATTAGCTTGGCTTTAATATATAGTTGACCTGCTCGGCTTACTGCATTCATCTTGCATCATCTTTCATCCATATTTAAAAATAAAAAAGGATTGCATTTATTTATTTCTTTCTCACCACACAACATGACACTAATTGTTTGCATGAAAATATTTGTAAAACCATGCATCATATTTCCTTGATTAATTAAATACATGTTTTAATTTAAAATCCATAAAAAATCTAAAAAATACAAAATACCAAAAATAATCATTTCTCTAAAAACATAATTTTCTATATCTCTCGCATTACCTCCCTGAGCTCGACCTTAGGACTTACCCAAGTAAAATAAATAATCTTGATCGCATTGAGATTTGATTCTCTGTATTATTTCTTGATGTGGCCATATTCTACGGTTCGTAGATTGCCCAACTATAACCATTCAGATGATAAAAGTACCAGGGCAACTCGAAGTACTTGCCAGTGGCTAGGATGCGCATCAAGCGGAAAATCATTAGATATGATCACCCACACCTATTCTCCAGTGAGTTTTACTGATATGCACCTCTCGAACTTGATATAGAGGTACTTACTTGCCAAATCTAAGGGAGAAGAGCCCCTAATAGTTTGGTGCCCTTTCTAGATGCATTTTGTAGTAACTAACAACCAAATCAAGGAGCTTTTGAGTGCCCTCTTCAAGTCCAAGCAATATTTCTCTTGATCCATCCACACTCTACCTCTAAGCCATACCCAACCATAAGTAAACACAAAAAACTTTATGAAAGCTCCTGAAACTGGTGTGAAACCAATTCGAGCCAAATAGAACAAGATCTCAGAGATCCAAGCATGCTTGGAGTCACCCTCTTCGTTGTTCTTCCAGGAGGGTAGTTACTGTTGGATTGGATCAAACGAGCGGATGAGATTTCATTCAAGCAAGCTAGTCTGATCTATTCATCAAAGCATCATTTATTGATCAGTACCACTCCCTATCACCTTCACATGAGCCATTGGATCTAAACTCCATCTAATGAATGCGATCAAGCCTGCACTAGCTAATCCATGCCTCATGTACCAATCACTTACCACCACGTAGAGGTCCAAGCCCATAAAAGCTTCTCAAACCTCAAGTGCTCATGTGACCTGCCCCGACCAATTGTTATTAATTCTGAGGTCGACTCATCGCGTTCTAACAACTACCTGATTGTAACAGGTATGTAGTTTATATCAACCAGTAATTGGTATTCACGAGTACATGTGGAAGTAACACCTCTATTAAAAGAAAACTGCCAATTTAATAGATAAAGTTAATCAAGGGATAATTTTGATAATTATAATTTTTCGTGAACTCTATTTATTAACTTTAAAATTCACGGTATGTTTTTGCCATCACTGCTTCATGGATCCATTTCTTCATTTATTAGACTAGTCAATTGTTTGTATTCAATTTTGTTACTTAATATTTAAATGGAACATTATTTATGGATTATATGATAAAGTATATTTATACTCGTGGATATGTGCACACAAGTGAAAGCTTTTAATGTGGTATGTGTTCGTCTAAAGAAAATAAAATATTGCTAGTGAGATGTGACGGATATAAAGAAGGCCAATAATATGTAAATATATACATCGGTAACCATATCATAACTATGATGATAATGTTGTATGTACATAATAATCTAAATGGTACAGAATGCAATATAAGTGTTGATGATATTTGAAATTATGTGTATAATATAAACCATATGAATATATGAAATCGGAAGGAGCGCAATTGGATATTGATCCAATAAAGGTCACACCCGTATAGGTTCATTCTTATGAAATGAAGAGAAGACATAACTGAGATGTAAACTGACAAATGATATATCAATATATGTATGCATGTGTGAGTCCATATCTAATTATGTTAATGATTACCCCTATTTGGTTGTCATGATGGTTGTATACATGCGAGCGTGCGTGCATGTATGTTTGTGTGCACGTGTGGGGACGAGGTGATTCGTTGATATTTCCTTCATTCTGATCTTTGTTGAATATATATATGGATTTGGACAATATTCGATTCATTATCATATGTGTTAACTAAAAATTTGGTATCCACATGTATATCCATTTCAAATGGATACATGTATGGATACGTCACGAATGAGCAATCAAATGTGTGTAAATATAATATAATCTAGAACATAGTAACTTCTATAAATTTTTCTATCTGATTTGCATCCAATTCATATACGTGTCCTTTTAAATGATTTGATAATAATTTTCCAAATTGACCAAAATATGTACGGCATCTTTGTTTTCATTTTAAAAAGAGATAAGAACAATATTTATATACATGTATTTGTACCCTAACCATTTGCATATTTTTGAATCAATTACCTAGTGGAAGCATCTAATCGGGTACTTGTGGGTACTTATTAATCCAATTGTTCTTTTTGGATGAGACATGGGTCATACTATAATAGGTACCTACCCCATCATTTTGAAACTAATACCCGTCAGTTTAGGGTCAAAATGAATGCATCAAGATGGATACCTTGACCCTGAATATACTTGAACATCGCTACATCTACATGCTTGGAATAATTGCAATGTATAACACGAACCTTCTCTATTTTGAATTTTAGTACTTATATTAATGTATAAAGTAGATTTGATGCCTATCTTGGAACATTTGTACATTTTCTTTGATTGTTTATTTTAATTTCTTAAGATGGATGAAGTTTCTGTTAATTACATTCTTACCCTTGTGTAACCATCCTTTTCTTAATTTTTGTTAACTCTATATTAAATAAATATAGTTTGATTATAAATCAAATAAAGAATCTTTAAATACTTCATATTCTATTGTACATTATACTAAATCATTTTGTAAAAATAAAGTAATTTACTATTTTTCAAAAAAATAGCTGATGAATCCACGTTTCATCATCTTTATTCTATCATTTTGGCCTTAAAAACCCTAGTAAATGCGCATAAATAGGCGTAATTCATGCATTTTAGCATTCATGTATATATGTGTAAATATTGTATAAAATGCGGTTTTTAAAGCCAAAATAATAGAATAAAGAAAAGAAAAGAAAAAGAATAAAATATTGTAAATATTTTATGACCCGAAACCCCGAGACCTAGGCATCTTGATGAATAGGTCGACAAGGAATAAAGTAGGGGGAGATAAGGGCCAAAATACAGATAAAATATCTATAGTTTTTATTCATTCTTTATTCATTTTGGGACCCATTTTTGGTTCCACTTTTTATTCATCAAATAAAGAAACTTTGTAAATGAAAGTTGTAGATAAATTAATAAAGAAAAATACAAAATTGATTTCAAAGAAAAATAATGTACAGATAAAAAGTTATGGTCTGAATAAAAATCCAGAACGCCAACTTCCCAGACCCGTATCTCACAAATAAAAACTCCAAATACAGCGTACTCACCTTTAATTGTATATAGAAGAAAATAATCTAATTAATGGTGGTGGTTTCGCATTTGGCGGAGCTACGGTTTGAAAGTTGACTTTTGGACCCTCATTGTATACTTGTACATATTAAAATATTCCATTTATTCTTTATTTATTATTTTTATAATTTTATATTTTTATAATATTGTAAATAATACTTATAATAATTATGTACATTAAAATCAGAATAAAAGCATAAATAAAATACAAATAAAAATACTTGTATATATTATAATACATAGGTATAATATATGTAGCCATACCTATACAAATAACACTTTCATTTTATTAAGTGTATAAAATATATCAGAAAATTAAAATAAAAATATATTCATGTATATAAAAGTATTTTATAATTTTAGAAAATAAAAACCAAAATAAAATAAATTAAAATACACCAAATAAAAATAAAATACTCTAATACATAGATATAGATACCTATAAGGGTATAAATGCAAACTTGTAAAAATATACTTCATAAAAATAAATAAAAATCGCTATAAAATACTTTATAAAAAAATAAACATTTTTTATTTTATAACTAAAAATTAATAAAATCATCTCCTATTTTAATTTGAATTAATAAATCATTTTATGCAGGTTTTCCCTGGTTGGTCCACGTGGACCAACCAGGTGGGTCTGACAGTTGACCTCGGTCAACTGTCTGACCCCCCCCCTGCTCTTGTCAGTTTGTTGGTTTTTTCCATCTTTCGCCCATTTTTCGAGGGCGCGTCTTCCACCCTTTGAAGACGCTTCCTTCATGAAAGATGTTACCCTACCATCCAGCTATCACGCCCTATCTTTTTCTTGGGCCGAGCATCACCACAGCGCCCGTGACGCCTCCTCGAAAGTCGCTCCTCGCCCATGTTTCAAAAACCGTCCAGCCACCTCCATTTCCCTTGGAACCTCTTTTGACCCGTCTTGGGCATTCTTCTGGAGCTCTGGATGAAGGCAGTGACAGGGCCATTCTCCAGCTTCATCGAGGAGGCTTAAGGCGTGGGCGAGGGCGTCTCCACCAACCTCCAGCGTGGCCGCCGTCGAGGTCCCATCTCAGGAGCTTCTGCGCCTTGAGGTCCCTATCCTTATCATTTTGTTTGCATTTTCTTGTACTTCTTTGCAGTCGTAGGATTAATTCCCATATCCGCCCTATTTCGCACACCTTTGTTCACCCACCACTCCATCTCGCCGGAGCTTGCTCCGGCGAGCCCCATTTTGCCGAGTCCGTCTCATTCCATCTCCTGGTGGCTGCGGCATTTTGCCCGCGGTCACCACTAACCTCTTTTGCAGGTATTCCGCGCTGAAACTTATCCATCTGGAGAGTACCTCGCGCCGCCGGAGTAGAACGCCGCGCTCCGCCACCGCCTGCGCGGACCTGGGAAGAACAAGAACGCGGGGAGGAGCTTGCTACAGGCGCCGTTGGATGAAGCATCCCCCAACCATCTGATTTCCCAACTTCCGTCTAATCTGAGTCGCACGATGAAGGGGTATCGGTTGATCAGCGGCTGCCACGTGTATAAGTGATCCGATATCTGCCGTTGGATGCCCCTCTGCTGGGTAATTTGCGTGATAACCTCCCCATTTTTGCTATTACGGATTAGTTCATAAAATTTCATTGGCTATTCAAAGATTCTGTAAACTTTATAATTAGCACCCCGGATCCACTTGTTTGTTTTTGAAAATAATAAAATCAATAGCTATCTTCTTATAATTCATTTTTTTCAACTTCTATTTCACTTTAAAATCCATAAAAATATTTAAAAACCTCTGAAAATTACCAAAATAGAGAAAATTTTATAAAACCAAAAATATGTTATTTCTTTATTTTGACTTATTTCCTTAATTGCAATGTATAACACGAACCTTATCTATTTTGAATTTTAGTCCTTATATTAATGTATAAAGTGGATTTGACGCATAGTTGGGATCATTTGCACATTTTCTTTGATTGTTTATTCTAAGTTCTTGAGATGGGTAAAGTTTCTTTTAATTACATTCTTACCCTTGTGTTACAATCCTTTTATTAATTTTTGTTAACTCTATATTAAATAAATATAGTTTGATTATAAATAAAATAAAAAGTTCTTTAAATACATCATATTCTATTGTACATTGTACTAAATCATTTGTAAAAATAAATTAATTTACATTTTCAAAAAAATAGTTTCATAAATTTATTTTCAAATTTAATAATCCACGAAATTCCAAAATAATTCTAAAAATTCCGAAAAGTTTTATTAGATTTATTTATTATATATTTTCACATATACAGAAACATAAAAACATCAAAAGAAAAGCCTAAAAATTCAAATATTTTCCAAACTTATAAAAATTATATACTCAAAAAATCATGAAATTTTGCATTACACATTTTCTAAAGATTTTATTTCATATATTTAAAAACAAAATCCTGAATTATTTCCCCTTGTATGTTTTAAAATAATAAAATCAATATCTATCTTTTTATAATTCATTTTTTTCGACTTCAATTTAACTTTAAAATCCATAAAAATTTTAAAAAGCTCCTAAAATTACAAAAAATATAGAAAAAAATTATTAAACCAAAAATATGGTATTTCCTTATTTTATCTTATTTCCTATATTCAGAGAAAAATAAAAAATGTTATATTTTTTCCATTTATTTATTTATTTTATTAGTAATTTATTTTTAAATATTAAATATTCATAAAAACACAAGCTAAAAAAATAATTTTAAAAATCAGGAAATATAACAATATTAAAAATATTAAAACATAATAAAATATAAAGCATATACCTAATTGGTCTAACAAAATGTAATCAATAATATAAAACATATAAAAACAAACAAAATCCATAAAAAATGTAAAAAAGTTCCTTAAAAATTAAAAAACCCTAATAACTAAATAACTTCACTATCTACCCTTTCGACACTCATATACTTGTTGTTATACACTTGAATTTAGTAGTAAAAACATAATAATAGTTTTCTACCAACTCGCTTAATAATAGTTTTTTGTCGACTCGCTTCGACCGCTTTAGCGATGCTCTCTCCTTCTTTAGTAACAGATCGAGTGATTCATCATTGCTCCTCATAACTGAGTTTATAAGAGGAAACAAATCATAAGTTATGTAGCATTAAGAAGATTATATAATTGTCGAATTGTAGAGTAACTTCTCAGACCTCGACGATTCCATCAGAGGATACTCATTTAAATTATTGCACCTATTGTGGATCAACTGCCATAGAACCATGTGGAGGATACTCTGTGCACCTTCTTTTTTACAAGTGAAGATATTTCAAACGTTAAATCAAGTGTAGTTTTAAATCACATAGTTTGCAATATTGTATTGGTCTACATCAAAGTAACGAGAAAAGTCTTAAAACAATCATATAGATTCATCTCCTTTTGACTATTCTATCTTGTGTGGCCACGACATCTAATATTTTGTTATCATATTTTCCCTAGATAAGGCATGCCAAACTTTCACTATCAATCTACACCAACAAAATAGACATATACCAACAAATAATTTAAATACTATCGAATAGTAAATGTTAAATACACAACAATAGATATTATTTGTTTCAAAAATTAATTACGTACCTTCAACTTGACAGCACATACTGTATCCCTTGTTATATCGTTTCTACAAACATCATATATCCATCCATTCCTGAATGTTTCTTCTTCTAATCTAATATGTATTAAAGCTAATTAACGATGACTATTAAAATATTAAATAAGAAAATAACATATCACCATTTTTTTATGATTCATTGAAAAGAATATAGTAACGGATAAAACATCTTTTAATTGCAGAATTCAAGAATAAAAATAATCTACAATAAAAAGCACTTGTATTAAAAATTTAAACAGAAACTTAACTTCCGGATAATCTGTATCATTAAAAATTTAGCCGGAGGAGAGTATTTTCAAATCAAGATGTAATGCAACGAAAAAGACAACCGTCGGCTCCGTTTTCTTCATAATATCGAGCATTTGATTATTGCTAGCAAATGAAATCTCATACAAGTCATGATCACGATGGTTCTCACAAAAAAACGAACACTAATATCAGTAGACTTGAACTGAATTTCTATCTTTATTGTAAGTTCGAGCAGTAGATAGATGACGTTGAAAAATAAACAATAGTTTACATCCAAACAAACAACTAAAATTTGGTATTCTCCGTCACATTGTAATCACAACGACGCGCATGATAATTTTTTAATTGCGCTTAGAAAGCATGTGCCTTCATCTCCAATTTTCTATGCTGCCAATCTATGTTTATCATTTATTTATATCTTGTGGCTCGTTTTTTAATCCCTAATCTCTGGAGAACAAATTGGGAGGAAATCGACTACCGGGAACTTGCCATTCTACCTCCCCTTCGCTATTCTCTTGGTATTCATTGCAATAAACTTCATCTTCCAACGACTATTGGAATAAGATACTATGTGGACGAAATTTAATTATTTGGAAACAACCAACAGCAAATCCATGGGCTGCAAAAGTGGTTGAAATCTACACATCCACATCATCAATTTTTTTTAATGGTTGAAATCTACACATCCACATCATCCATGTCCATAGTGAAGCCATGCTCCGAACGACAGTTTACACTGTATACGGACCCCATCAATAGATGAAGAGAGGAAATAAATAAATATTCTGTTTTCAGTGAAAAGAAATTTACTTAAAAGTTCGGCCGTTTTAATGTTTGCAGATAACCATAACCATCAGTCTGCACCATAAATAAAGGATGGAGAATGACAGACAATGTAAATTAAGTGAAATGCTTGGGATTTTAGTTTAGATGTTTGATTGAATCCTAGGGCATTTTTTATACAGTTATGTGAATTATAAGAATCAAATTAAGAAGAAAAGGATTGTCGCAAACGAGCCCTGGACCAAGCACTGAACTTGATCACTGATTGAAGTGGCTAGATCATCGTCTATGATCTCCTACCTCGTGCGGCCACAAGCTTGTGAGGATGATAGGAAAGCATGATGAGTCACAAGAAGTTACATGTGGTTTATGGCAAGCCATGGAGGATAACTTGAAGTGGATAGAAGAGGGAAGCTGGTGGACCTAGCTGGATGAGACGATGGGAAAGTACGATGATTATCAATGAGTTTCCAAGGTACAATGAGAATAATGGATGGTGATACCCCTAACATTATCGATGTCGAAAATTCATAAGAATTGAGAGTAAGTTGTAAAAGTGGATGGTGAGTACTGGACAACAGGGACGAAGCCAGAAATATCTATTCGGGGGGGCTGAAATATTATTTATGTAGTTCTTATAACCATCAATTATCATCTTTACCAACAATGTTTATTGGGTTTAAAAGTTATATAATGTGTAAAAAAGGATGGTAACAATTTTGATACAAAAACCTTTTTAATAGATTTTACATAAAAGAACTTATAAAATTGAGATTTTACACCATTATCCTTGAAAAATGTATTAAAAATAATATCTACGTGAAATTCTTGATTTTATACGAATGTCATTCGGATAATGTGTCGTTAGGTAACATTATATCAAACTTTTTAAAATAGAACAATATATTTTTCTATACTTGTACTCTTTCTTAATCATTTATTATTTTAAATACGTTATTCTCAACCTACATTTCATTAACTTTTTTTCCACGATGTTAGATCTTCATGCAATTACTTTTCTACTCCTCCATATTGATGTGTTTCGATATTTGAAGTGAAAAGTTTTAATAAGTGTTCCCATTGCACCTTTATTATGTGTATTAAATTGAGTACCAAGTATATGTTTACTGAAGTATAATTATAAATAATTTATAAAAAACTCGTCTGTAAGATTATATTATAGAAAAAGATTCAAAATCTAAGATATAACGGGAAGTATTATGAAATAATTTTTACGTATGGATGCGAACAAAAATAATATATCAATATATATTCATCTATAGTATTTGTATCTATTTTATATAGATTTAGATATATATGTATTCTTATCTAGTTTAAAATGGATACTTTGCCATATACTTATTATTACATAAGTACATTTAACATATTTGTATAGTGAATAAACCATCCAATACAAATATATTTAAGCTATTCTATAAAATATTTCGTACATTACCCTTTTCTTATTTGTAAGTTATTTTATTCGGTACTATTACATCAACATATCTATCTGCATCTATTCACATTTTAAATAGGATCAAGACATAATGATTACTTATAATTGTATCTATTCATTTCGAATCAGGGATGCAAACATATATAAATATATGTATCTGGTCTACCACTATCCATGTTATACATATTTTGACATCAGTATCTTTATCCATTTAAAAATTGATACGAGTATGAATATCACATTGATATCCGCAAACATCTGTATCCGTATCTATATCCGCAAATCTGTCCTCATATAGAAATATTGTTGTGAATTTATTGGTAACCATATGTAACATAATTATGTACCTTCTTTCATTGTACTTGATATAATTTTAATGATATCTGTACATTTTTATATTTATATTGCGTATATTCCATTTAGTACATCTACATTTAATCTAGTCTATGGAGTATTTTTAATCTTATTCTATGCAAAGTGTCCATTTTTTACTTGTTCTATTTTTTAAAGATTGGTAGTGTAGTTTTAATATCCGTCAATATCTATTTCGTACCCATATTCGTATTTAGAAACGGATAAGGATATGGTAATATATATAACCATGTAACTACCCCTTATTTGGAACTCTGAGTGTTTTACTTGTGGAATGCAATTACTCTCTATATAAAAAAGTTTGATTATTATTTTAATAATATTACTTTATATATATATTGATACAAGTTGAAGTTAATTGCATTTCAAAAATCAACAACATCTACTATATACAATAACTCTTGATGGCTATATTTTTTCAATACAAAGTATATAAAATAAAGACATCATTTGAGACTTGGGGGGGCTAAGCACCCACCCGCCCCCCCTTGTCTCCGTCATTGCTGGACAACATGGCATTAAATATTTTGATTGGTCACCGATGTTCTAAGGGCATATAGGCTTAAAAAGATTTCAGGATCCATTTTACTCGATAATAACAAGTGTATAGGTTCGAGAGATTTCACAAGGTATACAAATTAAAGATGACGCAACCATAGGATTAATGATGATGGAAGAAATAACCCTCGTTGGGGAACGTGTATCACAAAGGCGAAGGAAACAAAAGCATGCGACGGGCTAAAGTTGGAGCGAAATTGGTCTGAAGGAAGAATCAAACCTCTTGATGAGGGAGGAAAAAAACCCCTTAAAGTCCCGTCCCTTACCAAGAGAAAAGGTGCCAATATGGAAAGGTACAAATTCTGTTTTAGGGGTAATCAAGCATTTGCTAAGGCATCAACATGACCGATCAATCGACATGTTGACTGAGTAGTTGAGCACCTGAGACCAAACTACAAATGAATAGCCAAGCAATGAACCATGAAGCCAACCAAGGCATATTCAAAGAAGGATGCAACCACACAATCAATCATCCCCGTCAGTTCTCAACCAAACAAGGCATTGTCAGAATCAAAAGCATGTGTATATAAGGAGCACGTCTTCCTCCATGACATGTGCCTCTTCCATTTTCCTTTTTCACCACCACCATTAAGGAAGAACCATTTATAAATTAGATCAGAATTGTATTGGAGCAGTAACAAGCATCAGACTAACAAGCCTGTAGAGGACTTGCTGGATATTATATGCAGAAACCTCGATAAAAAGTCATCTTCTATGTGTACATGGTCATTTATAATTCCCCTTCTACAAATTTTTAATGAAAGTTCATGTAATCTGATATATGGTATCAAGCCTAATCGATAATTTTGTGCAGTATATAGGAATGTGATGTTAAAAAATCAATACCAATGTCAAGTTATTCAGGGTCTTAAAGTTGTCATCGGTGACACCCATCTGTTTAGAAGCAACTTCTCTAAAAATGTAGGATCATCCCCCATGGGGTACTAGGTTATGTATCCTCCCCCACGCTTGTTAAATTGTATCCTCCTAGCAAGTAGGAGTATGAAGCATGTCATTGTACTTGTGCTCGGGGGAGTGGATTCCTCTATTTCTTATGGTCTTTTCTCCCTCTCTAAGGAGAACCCAAAACCCCAATATCTAGCAAGCATGTTTTTTCCCTTAAGGTCACCATCTTCAATATACTAATTAGTCCCACTCCCAACAGACATAGTGGTGATCACCTAGCACCATCCTCGTAGGAGAGGGGAAAACAATCCCTTGGCCCATCTCTTCTTTTAGTGAGTAGCCTTTCGTGAAGGACCCCACTTTTGACTATTCTAGATTAAGGGAGGACACCATATCTCATGATAAGATTAGTATAAGTGCTCATGACATTCTTTGCTAAATATTTGGACAAAGACTATATCATAAAAGGACACCTATTGAATGTTTCAATACCTATTAATTATAGATTATCCTTATAAGATACACAGAGGGGTATGCCATTAGATCATCGGCAATAAGTACATGGTAGGAGGCTGCAAATGAAATATTTGGACATGTGATATCTTCTCCTCTTCAATGCCAATCAGTGAACTCATATGCCAAGTAGACACAAAGTTGAATACACAAGCAAATATGAATCTATGTGCTGCCCTAGAAATGACGAGACCCATTGATAGACCCATGATTAGGGATGCAAATGGTTACGGATATATCCGTATCCGATTCAAGACCATATCCGTTTTATACAGATTTTGACATCCATATCCGTTTTAAAATAGATAAGGATATGGATATCTTTTTGATATCTACAAACATCTGTATTCGTATCCGTATATCCGTTTTCATATATAGACATAGTCATAGTATTTTTAATCATATGTAACATAATTATATACCTTCTTGTACCATATTTGTATAATTTGTATTATACAAACACATTTAATAAATTTTATCATGTATTTTCCATCCAATTCATATATATATATATATACATATATATATATAAGTCGGTTGTATAAAGTATTCTTAACATTACTCGTATGTGATCAGTACATGTTTTACATCTGTATCCATTTTTCAAAGATATGGTAAGATATTTTTAATATCCGTCAATATCGGTATCCACACCCGTATTCGTATTCAAAAACAGATAAAGATACGGTAATACCTATATCCGTATCCATATCCGCCCGTTTGCAACCATACCTAGGATTCATCCACCTAAGAATCGCAAATTGAGAAAAAATATATTAACAAATACATTCATTCATGCATTAGTACTGCAATATTATAATCTTATGTCTATGAATAATAAGAATAAATAAACACTCAAAGACACTAAAAAATATGTAAAAAAGTAAATCCAAAAATAAAAAGTGTACACATGTATATAGTGCAAACTAGCTCAATAAATGAAAGGACATAAACATGCAAGGTCTAGTTCCAATGCTCACCTAGAGACCAAGATTGTACGTGCACCTCAGTTGACTATAAAATAAGAAAAATAAAGAAAATTTAAAAATATCTCGTTTAGAGGATATAATCAAATAACGAATTTTATATCCAAATTCACACAAACATCAAACATTTGTATCTATTTTTCTACATATCGAAAAGACCAGATTTATTTTGCACTAGTATAAAACTACCACAATGCACATATGGATTTTGATACATGATTATTTTTCTAATATTCTTGCATTACAGATTATTACATCTAGAGCATACAAACTCCAGTTCACCCCTAATCTCTCCCTACAGTCAAATTTATCCAAGATATGCTTTCCAAAAAAATGTAAGGTTTTTAATATTTCTAAATCTATAAATATAGCAAAAATATACATTTAATTGTAAAATAAATATGAGTTTTGAAGTAGTACTATTATTGTAATCATAACATGTATTTTTTGTACTTGCAATGTGTTGCTTGGAACCAAAACTAGACTTAATTTAGAAGCAAAGCTATGAGACATGTACAATAACTACTAAAAACATATATATATATATCAAAATAGTGAATGAACTCTTTACTATTGCTTTTGACGTATTTTGTCCGAGTTTAGTTCTAACAATTTGGAATTTTCAAAAGAATCTTCTTCAAATAATATAAAGCTCTCTAAGAACTCAACACACTGATGGGAAATGGGTGAAAAGTCATTAACATAGCTAAATTTTAATGTAAGTGAAAATAGATTCCTTTATTTTTATCGTTTCTCTAAAATGACATGCAATTAAATGAAATTTCATTATTTTTTTGTTGGAATCCTGGAAAAAGAAACAAGCAGCATTTTCCTTATTGCATAGCATCGTGACCCACCGGTAGACCACTCGAGTCCATGACCAAGATCTCGACACTCCAGCATAGGAACATTCTTCTCCAACCATTCCATTCCTTGTAAGACTCCTCTTGTCTCTTATTCCCCTTTGTAAATCTTTTATCATCATTGTTATACGCACTTCTATGTTTGTTCTTGCCTTCCTCTACTGACTCCAACACCTCATTTCCTTGTTCTCACAATCGACCTCAGTTGAGGCCATCTTCACCTCTTCATCTCTCATATATTATGCTCTCCTTCATGACCTAACCCCTCCACATTTCGACAACAACCGATGGTTAGAGTGAAGATCCTCTCCTAACTCATACATAGTAGAGACATGTCCCCTTCTCCATCTCCATCATTAAGTTAATTCCCCTCCGAATTCCTAGAACTCAAGCGTTTCGGGTTCCCGTTGTAAGTGTATGCTAGAGCCCTGATGAGACAACAGATCGAGTGCGATCTTCCTCCTTCAACTAAGTCCACGAAGAATGAGGGACCAAAAGGTCGTAGCCCTTGGATCCATCCTCCCCTTTATTCCCATCCATCGACTACCAATGGCATGTAGTTCACCATTCGAATGCCATCCATCGACGAAGGGAGACCCATGTGACCTTATCGAAGATCTTCAGTCGCACACTCCTCAAGACTAATTATGGTTATTATAGCTTTATTGTCCTCCACATCTTTTATCACTCCACCATCCACATCTTTGATCAGTCCATCATCTACTCCAATGCTACCACATCTACCGCTTCTCAACCGCATAATCATTCTGATATGCTCCCCTACAGAAAGGCACATAAGAGACCTCATATGCTAGTAAAATTATACTGAAGCCCCATATACATTCCATTTTTACGCTCACCTCCCAATCATCAACTCAACCAATGAATGAAACATAAATATCCTGATAATTTGTGTGGAGACCCCATCATTTTGGTTATTTGTAAAGACATTTATAATATTTTAATTGATGCTTGATTAACTTACAAGAAACACCATACCTTTGCAAGATCATGTGTTTCCTATTTTTGCCCATAAACTATGAAACAATTTTTGTCTATGTTCCTAAATTAAAACTCTACATTATTTTGTAGTTTCACAATTTTCCGAAGTATGAAATTTATATAACTTTATGCATAAAAGTGTCCATTCTATTTTACCGCTTATTTCACATTAAATTGTGTATTAAATGTTTTGTCTTAATTATTTATATAATGTGGTCGTAAAATAGGCCTAGCTACATACCAATCTTCATTATAAAATACTAAAATTTGTATCATATCAAAAAAAATTAAGGATTTTCTTATTTAATTTATTAAAGATGAAAATTTTAGTTTCTTGGGAAAATAGAAATAATCATTTTAGACTTGCAATTGATCTAATATGGGAATTGTTACACATTTTGCCATTATTTAAATAATTAAAAAATAAAAAATAATGTTTCATTTAAATAGCCTAGTATATTTTTAATTAGTTCATTTCAACTTTGAAAATTATAATAAACAAGATAGTTGCCTCTCAATAATTAATATCAAATATACAAAAATCTCTAGAGATATTGTGTCTATCTCTTATAATCACAAAAACGATAATAAACCAAAAACTAAAAAATCATTAAGATAAATTAATAATTAAAAAGTATTTTGGATTCAGTCTCAACCTATTTTTCCAAAGAAAGTTTCTGATTATATTTTTCTCATATTTTTAAGCTAATTTTTTTCAAAAGTAGCACATTTTCTTTTTTGCAATTCTTTTAGAAACTTAATTTTTTATTTTTATGAAGAACCCAATTTTTTTAGGAATTATAAAATCCAAAAAAACATTTTATTTATGATTTTATCACCTTGATATTATTAAAAACCCATTTTCCATTTATCTTATATATAAATAGAATCATTTTCTTTTTTATAATTTTACTTTTTATATAATGTAAATATTAATTATTCCAACTTAAAAATAAAAAATAATAAATATAAAAATAAAGTAAAAAAATGAAAATACATAGAGAATGCAAAAAACATTGACATGTGTTGGAAATTGAACATAGGACTTCTAGTAAGCACTTTACCTTACCTAGTTATTATGAAGTGTAGAAATAGATTTGTTTGATCAATCAGCAGAGTGCTACATCTGACATGTTAGAACATTAGTTAGGGATAGCACATTGTTCAGGAAGTTATTAACCTCTAGAGAGTTCACACTTATTGGGATGCTAAGCTTCTCCCATAAAAAACATCATTAAAGTACAATAACCACGAAATGCAGCTACAATTCCCTATTAAAAGGGCACCACCAAGGATCACCATAGTAAACTAAATAGAAGTTGCCAAGGGATAAAGTCAAGCACTAAAGAATGTGTACAAGGGTGTGACTGAAAGAAAGCATAATAACTTAGGAAAATAGTTATTGTAGTCCAAGTTAAAATACACCAATCTGCCTTCACAACATTCAACATGAAATTCAAAAGCATGAATAGAATAAAATTATCTTCATAATTTTAATAAATAAAATACCTTATAGGAAAAGACATTGTCTAGCTTAAGTTAGCTTCCAAGTCATTTGCTTGATGGTAAAGGATGAGTGTCAGTGGTTGACCATTCACATGAGAAAACACTGATAGTGAACAAGTTGATGGACAAAAGTTATTAGTAATCCAACAACCTACTTGATGATCAGAAAATAACTGCCTAATCACCCACACACCTATTGGTAGGTGACTGATTACTCAAAAATGGTTGGCAATCAACCAAACACAAGAGAACTAAAATTGGCATCCAAATGACTTATAAAGGAAAAAAAGTGAGTACTAGCAATTGGCAAGTAGCTTCAAACCATTTGTAGTTGACTATTTACTTGAGCAATAGTCGTTGGTACTTGATTACTTACAACTAAAATAATGTCCGTATCGAGCCAACTTTCAAGGGAAACAAGAGGGGTGATTAGTAATCGACGCTCACTCGGTAAGTTAGTTTTGCACGAATTGCTCTAAGAATGACAATTGGCTTGCAGTAATTTCTCTAAGAATGAGAATTGGTAATTGATCAACCATAACTGAGCAAAAATATAAATCCATATAATAGATCAAAGATAAAAAGAGTGATTGATGTTAGTCAACCAATTACCCAAGAAACCATGGCTATTGATGAATCTGTGATTCATCGCCTTTATTCTTTCATTTTGGCTAAAATCCTTGGTAAAATACATGTAAATAATCACTAATTCCAACTAAATATTATTATAACCATAAAATATTAGTATTATATTTTAACACTTATTTTTACCAAAATAAAAGAATAAAGAGAAAAAGGAAAATAAAAAAAGAAGGATGTATATGTAATATACAAACTGATCCTAACCCCGAGACCAGGTCAGTATTGATCGGGTCGACAAAGAAATAAGTAATGGGAGATAAGGATCATAACCTATAAAAATTTCCAGAAAATCAAGACCAAAAATATAATTTACCCATATTTCACCTTGTAAATACTTCACCTATTTTATTCATAATCAAAACCACGTCAAACTAAAACATTTCTTTTATAAAAGTTGTTCATAAAAATATATAGTATTTTATAAAAATATCAGAAAAATATTTTGACGTAAAAAAAAATAAATTAACCGCATTGAACCGTAAAAGCCGCAAAAGCCGAGTTTCAAGGTTCATAACCATTTATAGAAAACTCCAAAAAGACCAAACTCACTTTTAAAATCTGTTTTATACTTAGTATTATTTATTAAAAGGGAAAAATGGAGCTGTCCCCTAGGGGTAGCCAACATGGCTGCCCCCACCCCATTTTTCGCAAAATTTTTTTATTTTTTGAAAAATATCACCATCTATATTCATCCCTATATCCCTCTTATATGTCATTCAAATTTCGTCAGAAACAGAGACTCCTACGGCCTCCATCCAGACGTCATTTTTTTAATGGTCGCAGGATTTTTTAAATGAACCATGTCTGGATGAAGGCCGTAGGAGTCTCTGTTTCTGACGAAATTCGAATGACATATAGGAGGGATATAAGGATGAATTTACATGACGATATTTTTCAAAAAAAATTGCCCAAAAATAGGACGGGGCAGCCATGTTGACTGCCCCAGGGGGCAGCCCCATCAACCCCTTATTAAAAATATCATAAAAAATATTTGGATAAAATCGGTGAGTTTCAGCTTTTTGGACCAGTTGTGTATATGTACTATATGTAGAATCTTCCTCGATTTTTAATTAAATAACTGTAAATCCAATTAACTTAATTCTTTTTCCTAAAATCCTCTAAAAATGTACATAAAAATATAAAAATAAAAATAAGTGAAAATACCAATAAAATCTGAAGCCCCAAAGCCGCTACTTTTTTCTTCCGGACCTCATAACTCAACCGTATGAACTCTTAATGAAGCAAACTCGGTTCCAAAAAAAATGTATATTTTAATTATCTATAAAACGACACTAGTTTCACCAAAATCGGGGCTAATACAAAAAACGAGGTTTTCGGGTCTATATTGGTATATTGTACAATAAACCGTAACTTATATTATTATTCAATACTTTAATAAATTTATTTTTTAAAAAATAATAATAATTCATCCATTTATTTTAATTATTTATTTAATTAAATTATATACTTACTTAATTAATTAATTAATTAAAACTCAATTACTTAATTATATACTTAATTATTACTTAATTTCTTTCTTAATAATATTTAACTATTTATTATTTATTTTCTTATGAAATTAATATTTAATTAATAATTATTTAATTATCTTATCATTATTCTTATTAATTATTTCCTTTAATTAATTAATCTAATTCTTATTGATTTTAATTTCATCTTTTCTCTCTCCATTAGTTTCCCCCTTCTTCTCTCTCTTACTTTACCCATTTTCTTCTTCCTCATCCCGTATCCTCCTCCTTCAACCCATCTTCTTCCATTCTGCCTCCGTCTTCTCTCCTCCAACCGCGCCAACGGCCCGGCCGTTGGATGGTATCCACACCCCCGCACCAACTTCCTCCTCCTTCTTCTTCTCCGACCAACAACCCCAACCGTTCGTCATTTCTCCAACAACCGCTAGTGACACCATCGTCACTGGTGATCACATCCCATCTCATCTATATAAGGACCCCAACTCCTCCGGAGCGAGCCATTCGCCATTTTGATCATCTCCCCTCCCTGTGAGTTCCGGCCGCAGTCAGAGCGAGTGACAACGTTCCTTGTCGCCGTCGAGCGAGGACGAGGAAGAGAGGGGGCACGATCACCTCCGGTGTTGAGAGCCTTCTCTGTCGTGTCTAGCCTCCGCGAGTTCCTCCCTCGCGTGGAAGCCATCATAAACAGAAGCTCCTCCGCTGAGCTCTGCGTTCCCAAGCGATGATACTTCCGTTTTCCAGGTTAGGCTTCTTCATGTTCTCCTCTTGCTCCTTCCATCTCTCTCCTCAATCTCTCTCATCTTCTTCCATTTCTCTGTTTCTCCTTCATTCATCACACTCCATCCACTCACCTGAGGTGAATTTCAAACCACACGTTCATATATTTTACATGTTGTAACAATGTTGGCCGAGGATCATGGATCTCGAGCACGAGTTCTTCAATTGCAGGACATATGTTGAGACACCTCTACAGCAGTCGGATCGAGCTTCCACCTTCAGAAATTCCGCTTTCCCATAGATTGAACAGATCCAGATCTGATTGCCAAAACTGCCATCGAACGAAGTAATACCGTTGCACGTAGAATGCCGTCAATTTGAAGCCATCGCATCTCAACCGTCTGGAGTTAATTTCGTCACTGAGAACAACTGCAGAACGTAGCAACCACCACGCCAATCTCGATGTGGAAAAAAACCTGCAGCTGTTCCCATATGAGAAATCCGATCCAAGTAACGTGTGTAAAAAAAACAACTTCCGCCTGGAAGAATCAAAACGGAACAAAAGCTACCGTCGCTGGAAGCATCATCGTACTGCTTCATCGCCTTGAACGCCGCCTCCTGGATATTCGAATTGAACTGAAAAAGAACATCTATCAAACTCCAAGCGCGGGGGAGAACATCACAGGAAGAACATTGGTTCTACCTCCATAACAAGCAGCTACTGTTCGATCAGATAAGGATTGACGGTCAAGATCTAGCCACGCGTCGACGTAGTGGGAACTGCTCCCGCCGCTTAAGAAAATCACGTGAACAACTGAAGAAGCACGTGAAACTGAGATTTTTTTGGTAAACTTGCGAGAAGCCCCCGATAGTTTAACTAATTACGAATAGGTCCAACAGTTCCCAGAACGTGATACGTACACGAATACTGGCATATTGCGGCGAGCCATCGACGCATCTCCGATACTCCCTACTAGTCCTTGCTGAAGCTAACACGTGAGAAATCACGCGATACCTGGGACTTTTGCATGAAACATACCTGACTTCTTATTATTATCTAAAGCACCCCCATACTTTACAGACTCTTACATATATACCCCTCTATTATATATAAGTACTACACATATTATAAACATAATAAATAAAAATACAAAATATAAAAATACACTAAAATACGTTAAAATATTGTATTTTTCATTTCATACAGTATTAAATACGTCTAAAAAATAAAAAATAATAAAACCAATAAAAAATATAAAACACAGCAAAACATCAAAAAATCATAACTAAATAAAGAAAAATCACCTAAAAACGCACAACCTATAATTTTAAAGATAATTTCATCCAGATTTTAATATAAGTAAAATAAAAATATTCATATAAATGGATTCACATTGGACATTAAATTAAAAATGTAATTCATATTTATTTGGTGTTGTGAATGTTATTCATAAATTTTCAATGGCAAGAATGTAATATTCTTACAATAATTATGAATTGATTTTCTAGAATAATTTACAACAAGTGTTGTTGTAAAATCATGGAAATTTTCAAGGAATGTTGAAATATCAACAAGATTGCATGAGATTGCATGGAGATCTCACCCTTCCATATTGGAAGGGTGGACGACTACAATTTCTCTATAAAAATTGGTAGTCGTCCATCTAAATATGGAGAGTAAAATCTCCAACTAATAATCTCCATGTACGCTTGATTTAATTTAGGATTGAATTATATTTTGATTTATCAAATATATCTTAATCTAAATTAAATTAATTGTTATTGTGTTTTTTCCAATAACATCTTGAGCATTAAAAGAAACACAAATCAATGTGAGCCATTGAATTTGCGTTGTCCATGGATTGAGATCCATGGATCCTAAAAAATTATAAATAGAAGGGCATCCCTTGCTCTTCACAAGTTAGATAACATGATAGCTCTCTCTCTCTCTCTATACACATCCTCTCTCTCTCTCATATGGTCGTCCACTATGAAAGAACTATAGAGGGTCTCCATCGATGCAGCATCCGTTAAGCTGTCCAATCATTTTCTCGTGGATATCTATCTCCTTCGGTGTGCCTCACTCATGAATAAGACGTCATATCTCATGTGACGAGATCAGGAGATTTGCTGCTTGGATCATCAACATGGATTGCGAGAAGCACACGTCTCATCCATGCGCGTGCAAGCATCTCCTCCGTCGGATTGGACTTGAGACAGGAGGTCTCTTCATTTAGAGACTCGATTGCAACCACGCTTCAAGAGGTAATCCTATTACTTGTTTGTATTTTAGATGAAACGATCCAAGAAGTTTTCTTGGATCATGTGGTTTCGTTACATGAAAAATTTTAATTTCCGTTGCCTCGAGCAACTCGTGCGACTAGTCACTCTTGATCGAATACGATACGATCCACATGATTCCGTGATGCGCTTAAAGATCTTTCCATATCCTTCAAGTGGTATTAGAGCCATAGGTCGAAGGTTTTAGATGCGATCCATAAGCCTAGGACGACTTGGGTTCGTTAGGGTTTGCGAAGTTTTATCGCATTTCAATTTTCGCATCCCTGTTTAGTGATTATTTTCGGTCCCATTTAAATTATTTAAACAAGAAACTAATAATTGGATTTTGTTTCCCGCTAAATAAGGAAATCGTAGGACCTGAGTTTGCATGATTTTGAATCCATTTGCTCAAGTTATGATCATTTTAGTGAATATGTATCCACTGTTTCGGGGATTGCCAATCATGACGTAATTAAGGAGTTAATTACAATTTTGAAACATCTAGAAATATGTACAAAACATATAGGTTTTGTTGTAAATTAAATTATCAAACTTTGGGAACTTATTTTGCTTAAATTTTATTTAAATTGATTGATATATGGTAATTTTAGTAAGTGAGGGTCACTGCTGGAAATTACTTTCCTAATCAAGAATTTTGTGATTGTTATATTAATCAATTAATGAAATTAAATGGTTTATTTTATTGAAATAATTATGGATAAATATTTTGTGAAATATTTGATGATAATTATTTTCTTAAATGACATTGCCTTAACCAATAATTGATTGGATGTGATCTAGATCACAGATTGGTTACATGATCTACATGATCTACATTCCAACAAAAAATGTTGCTTGGATAGGATTGGAGATTTGTTTAGCAAATCTCCTTATAATGTTAATCAAAATTGTTTTGATTATTATTATATGGTATAACTTTGGTTGAAAACCCGATTATCATCTCCAGTATAAAGTGATTGACTTGGCATTATATTTTTCCGAGGCGGATATGGTGTCTAGTCGGGGAGCGTTGGAGTATCAGGTTGCATCGTGTGCGGTCTGTCCCACTCCTGTCGGTACTGGCCATGACAACGGGGAGGGAACGGATAATGCTTGAGAGATCATGATGTATTTTTTCTAATTATTAAAATTTGAAATAATACGTATTTTAGATAATGCCATATTTCAAGTAACAATAAATGGATGTCTGTTGGATATTAATTGGATCATTAATTTAATATGATTAGATTAATTGGAATCCAATTCAAATTGAACACTCTATTTTAATAGATTTTTTATTTCCCTTGGGAGAATTAATCGTAATAAATATGATTCATAATGATTGATTAGAATTTGAACGTGATATGGAGGATCACATAAGTGGCATCCATTGTCTCCCGTCAAGGCGAAGCGTTCCGTTGCCAGGGATTGTATGTAAGAGACGCCTTTCTGAAGTGACAGCTCATGTATGCAAGCACATATGGATGGGACTCTTTGCTCCTCGAAAGAGTAAGGCCGTATACGTAGTGACCCCAATGTCGAGTCCTCGTATTATTGGGGTGATAATGGATTACATATAGCGAGTGCTAATCCTGTTAACGGTAAGTTCAATTAATGACGGGTCAACATCACCTTAGGGGTTGTGGGATCGGGTGTTGAATATCGAATTGGGAGATGCATGTTAGACTTGCAAGGCGGAATGTGTTCCCGCTTCTTTTTTATCCGAGTTATAGGTTCTCATATTATTGAGATGTAACAAAGATAAGGAAGGAGATCCCAGATCTTGCTTGAGATATAATGGCAAGTATATCTCTTACATTGAAAGTGATTAAGGTAATGAACTCTTAGTTTTGACAAGGCAAGACAACTTTGATATAAAAACTTCTAAATCAAAGTAAAATATGTATATAATATATATATATATACACTTATGCAAATTTCTTATTTCAGGTAATCCTTCATTAAACCCACTCAATACTATACTCAGTAATAACCAGTATAATATCATGAATTGGATTCATGATCAAGATATTGTGCTTGCAGTTGGACACATAATGTATGTGGTTGCAATGTGCAAGTTTCCTTATAATAGTGAGGAATGACAATTAAATAGACAATAGGTCTACAACCGTAGGGTTTGTGTCTCTATAGTCTTAATCTCATCGAATGTACTTTGGAAGTGATATGTCGATGATGATCGTAATTATCAATTAATCCTTATAAAATCTAAGAAGATGTTTTTGACATAGATATATGCTCTTGACATTTAATCATCAGTGACATGGTTTTCTGCATCATGCAGAATGGTAGCTCTGTATGAGATGATGTATTCAAAATGTTTGAGGACCTACTTGAACCAAGAATTTTAAGAGTTAAGATGGATGTAGATAAGATGAGTGTTATCATTCTACTGTCTATACTCTAGTCATTCATGAAGCTTCATAATATTCATATGAATTGGATGAAGCATGTATAAATATTGAAATACTCTAATATTAAAATCTTTTGAATTCAATAGGAGAGAACATTTTTCTTAAGAAATGGTTGCTTGTAAATGAAGGGAGCACAGTGGAAGCATGGGTCAGGCCCAAGATGAGGAAGGATAGTCAAAGAGTTGACTTTGTTTCTATGACTTCCATATGACATCCAAAAGATTGGATGAATACCTATACTGTAATAAGCTGATGTATTGATAATATGACTATCAAGTATATCTAGAATTCTTAGAGAAGGACTCAGATATTGCATCATAATAATCTACATCTACATATAATCATTGAAATTGACTGCTTATTGGATAAGATAATGTCTATTAATTGTATCTCACTCTTCTAATGACATTTGCAATTAGTTGCATATGTATTAGAAGACTGGAATTTAATCTTCAGGTTTAATAGTCATCTACATGGATATTGGTGCAATTGTTACAAAAATCTCTATTGGATTAATAGACTACATAATTCCAGTTGGAGAGCCCTTAGTCTTAGAGAATTTCTTTATGACTTGGATATTAGAATACACTCGTAGTTTATTTCTAAATGTTGGAGATAAACATGAATTCATGAATAACCCTATCATAAAGAGTTATGATGGATATATTTCAGATAGTAACCTAACATCTAGTGGACTCTACTTAATTAGAAAATTAATGAATGGTTCATTAACATTTCTAATACTGAAAATTTAAAACCTTAAAAGATGAGTAGGAGGATGAAGATCATTTGACAATGATCTAGCATCAAGCTTGGACATACGTTTGTTGCTAAGATCAATAGACCAGTAAGAGATGACTCTTTAGATTGTCTATAAGTGGTATTCTGGATCTCATACATATTGGTGTACGTGAATCGTCTATATCATAGTAGACATTATGGATATGTGATATCTATTGATGATTATGTATGATATGAGATTTCTTATCTTCACCTAAGAAACATTTGAAATGTTCAAAGATTTCACAATTTTGGTTTAAGACCAAAGTTTGAAAGAAGATAAAATGAATTTGATCTAACCTAGGTAGCAAGTACCTATTAGATGAATTCATGGAATGTCTTATGGAGAAAGGAATATCATTCCTATCTCATTCCTCCTGATAAACCTAAACTCAAGAGAGTTTCAGGGAGATACAATTGATCAGGTGTGACATGATTTGATCAATGATGAATTTTAGCATAATTACCTCTTAGTTTCTAGGTGTAAATGTAGTATAGACTATAGTATATATCCTTAATAAGTTTCCATGCAAGTAAGCTGGAATCGAGCACTAGAGAGTACTACTTCATTAATAAAATAAAGGATGGTATTGGATACCTACTTTATGACATTGAGATTCTTAAAAGATGTCATTTTTGAGAATGTGATTCTTAGAAGATGATTCTCTTGAGAATCAAGATGAAAATGACATAAATGAACTCATTTAAACTTGAGATGATAATGAGGCTCCTGTAATTAGAAACTAAAAGGACAATTAAAGATAAAACACTAATACCTCTTCAAATGAGTTTGAGGATGCATTCCATGTGTTAGTTAAGTCTGACAATGATTGAACTTCATGTGACGAAACTCCTGAGGATCATGACATGGAAAGATGGATTTTAGCAATGAAAGTCCAAAGTAGACTTCATATACATTGTTGTATATGGACCCTTGAGGATCCACCTATAAGGGTAAGACCCGTTAAAGTGTAAATGGATCTTCAAGAAAAAGAGGGAACCTGATGAGAAGGTAGAGACCTTCAAAGCACGGTTCGTAGACATGAGCTACACACTAGAAGAGAAGACATTGCTTGCGATGAGACTTACTCTTCAGTAACCATGCTTAAACCCATCAGAATATTGCTAATTATAGCTACACAACTTGGCTTTGACATCTTCAAGATTAAAGTCAATGTTGCGTTCCTATATGAATACCTCTCTGAGGATATTCATATGAAGAAGCTGTAGGGCTTCACAGTTGAGAAAAGCAAGGTGTGCAAGCTAAAGAAATCCATTTATGGACTCTAATAAGCTTTCTGATGTTGGAACATCAAATTTGATGAAATTATAAATGTTATGATTTCAGATAGAATCTTGATGAGCTGTGTGAAGCTTAGTGGGAGTGCCATTGTGTTCATTGTGCTGAATGTAGATTATATCCTAATCATTTGAATGATATAAGGATGATAATGAGTGTTTTATAGTCTGTCTATTCCATACCTAGAGATATGATCTCAAGGATGCCTCTTGGATCTTAGTTCTAAAGGTGTTCAGAAGCAAAGAAAAGAGGGTATTGGGGCCGTCACATTTGTAGTACACCTTGGACATATTCTATTCTTGGAAATTCCAAGAATGGCTTCCATTCCTTAAGATACGGTACTGACCTATCTAAAGGTATAACACCTCAAAGAGTTGAGGAAGTGAATACTAGAACTGCTTGCCCATGTGCATCAGTTGCGAGAAGCCGAGTGTATGCAAGATGTATACGAATGCCAGATGTATACCATGCAGTGGGAGTAGTAAATTGTTACTTATCCCAACATGGAGATAAAACACTTAGTTGCAGTAATAACACTATCTTCAATGATGACTAGACTTTAAAGATAGTGACCTCTAAAAGTTTAAGACCTTGTACATAGTAATCTATAAGGATCTTAAATGTAGATACCTTGGGAGATAGAGATCTCCAGGAATAAAGGTATTCTGATAAGGATTATGGGAATACTAGTTATAGTAATTATTGACCAATAGTGCCAAGGACACTATAATTTATTTAACAAGATTGCGTACCGGTTGCATAAGATGCAACATTCATATTCAATGCGAGTACTATTACTAGGAGATATGCAAGTGCCGTAAAAGGACTTAGTATAGTCTTTTGGAAACAGATTGACTAATCGTCTTACCTAGATATTTTTTTAAACAGGTTATGATTGTCACATGAGTGCGGGTTTAAATGATTAGTCCATTAATGGCTCTTTGGGCTAAAGGGAGATTGTTGGACATGCGAGCTCACGTCGAGCCATTATGCAATAAATGTTATTACGAATATCATTCCCTGATCTGAAATGAAGAATAACTAATTTGCATAATAGGTCCCTTTGTACAGTTAGGGTTATGTACCATGGTCATCTTAATGATCATACAACTGTTGATTCAATAATTGAATCATAGAGGCTGGTGCTTGGATGAATATCTAAAGAGTTAGATTGATGACTTATCAAGCACCGTCAAATGATTATTAAGAGATGATCTCCATCATGAGGAGGAGATGGCAATCCTCTCTGAAGGTTGATATCTAAATGACCTCTTCACGCGGGTCCTCTGCATAGGAATAGAGATTCAAAGGTGTTAGATAAGTAAGGTCAAAGAGTTGTCTTAATGAGATCGAAATAACCGAAGTCCTATATTGTATGCTGTCACGATACAAGCACGCGTCCTCTGACCGGAGACAGATGTGTTACTATATGTTTGAGTATGTACATTTGGCAAACCAATAGGTTGATGACCTAATCAAGGTCTATACACCGACGCGTTGATGTGCATGTAAGGGCATATGAGTAATACGATCTTTCAAAGGGATCATGCAGGTTCAGTTACTGAACCGGAAGATAGGAGCTCACTCAAGAGATATAGGGAAGAATCAAATTCCGTGCACGTCTCGCTTTGGAAGCTTGATTGAATTCATAGGTTTGATATATACTTTTGAAAAGTATATGATCAAGACCTAGGTATGATATATGCTTTATGATCGATACCGACTACCAATGATCAAATGAGAAACTTACTATTAAAACCATGAAGTAGACAGTGTAAAATTGATCTAATACTTCTGGTTTATTCTGAGTCTTCCAGTATGCAGGATGTACAGGTGTTGGGATACCTGACGGTGATGTGATCATAAATGATTGTATAACCATGACGCGTCCAGTCCTAAAGAGAGATGAAACAAGTCTGGATTTTAGTGGCTCCTCTCAGTAGAGAGTAATCTGATCTTAATGTTGGACATTGATTTGAATGTGATTCAGATGAATGAGATGATTAGATTTGCGGTCTTGATTTAATCAAGCATCTATGGGAGGTCCGGGATCTGGATTTGAGATGTGATCTCAATATCGAAGTCACTATACGTGGAATAATACAATCGCCCTATCCTTATCTCCAGTATCCTCGGAGAAAGAGCATTATCCTTAAAAGGGTTCAAGATAGATTCATTGTTAATATTATATATCCAACCATTGCGAAAATTGATAATTAAATATGATTTAATTATTACGAGTGATATGAATTTATTCATATCATAAGGAGAGTTATCTTAGATAATTAAATGTGATTTAATTATCAGAGATATAAATAATGTGAATGTGATTCATATTATTTGGGAACATGAGAATAGAGATCCAAGATGATTAAATGTGATTTAGTTATCATGGATATGAATAATGTGGATAACACTATCCATATTAATCATATATATTATAAATGTGATTTACAATATATAAGAGAGAGCCATTTGTAATTTACATTTGTTAATTAAATTTTAATGTGAATTGAATTCACATTGGACATTAAATTGAATATTTAACTCACATTTTATTTTGGATTGTGAATGTTATTCACAAATTTCCAATGACAAGATTACAATATTCTCAAAATAGTTATGAATTGGTTTTGTAGAATAATTTAGAACAAGTGTTGTAAAATCATGGAGACCTCCAAGGAATCTTGAAATATCAACAAGATTGCATGAGATTGCATGGAGATCTCACCCTTCCATATTGGAAGGGAGGACGACTACAATTTCTCTGTAAAAATTAGTAGCCGTCCACTCTAAATATGGAGAGTGAAATCTCCATCCAATAATCTCCATGTATGCTTGATTTAATTTAGGATTGAATTATATTTTGATTTATTAAATATATTTAATTTAAATTAAATTAAGTGTCGTTGTGTTTTTTCCAACAACATCTTGACCATTAAAACAAATGCAAATCAATATGAGCTATTGGATTTGTGTTGTCTATGGATTGAGATCCATGGATCCTAAAATATTATAAATAGAAGAGTACCCCTTGCTCTTCACAAGTTAGACAACATGAAAGCTCTTTCTATTGCTTTCTCTATACACGCCCTTTTTTTCATATGGTTGTCCCTTATGGAAGCCCTATAGAGAGTCTCCATCACCGCAGCGTCGTCGTTATGTTGCCCGATCGTTTGCTCGTGGATCTCCATCTCTTTAAGTGTGCCTCGCTTGTGAAGAAGATGTCGTATCTCATGTGACGAGATTAGGAGATTCGCTGCTTAGATCGTCAACATGGATTGCGAGAAGCACACGCCTCATCCACGCGCTCGCAAGTGTCTACTCCGTTTAGATCGGACATAAGACAAGAGGTCTCTTCGTTTAGAGACTCGATCGCAACCCCGCTTCAAGAGATAATCCTATTACTTGTTTGTTGTTTGGACGAAACGTTCCGAGAAGTGTTCTTGGATCATGCGATTTCGTCGCATGAAAAAACTTTAATTTCTGTTGCCTTGTATATAATACGATCCACACGCTTCAGTGATACACTTAAGGATCTTACCATATCCTTTACACGATCCCTATCATGATCTGAGTGTCCACTAGAAGCTCCCAGGAAGCATCTGAGCAGATCAAGAGCAGGATAAAGACACCGGGGTAAGGAGAATCCACAGATGGAAGTAAGGACATGGAAGAATTTTCTTTGTTCTTCCTCAACACTCCAGAACCATTAGATGAAGAAGGTTCTCCGGATCTAATCTAGAGCGTACATTTGAGGTGAACCGTTGTTTGATCCTTTTCTTTGATCATAAGTGGAAGCGACGTGGCGCAACCAAAGCCATTCATCAATGCTTCTTATGCCTCGCACACATGTACCTTGAGTATATTATGCTAATACCCATGTACCTTTTTGCATTTCATTTATATTGTTAATTAGATAATCAATGTAATATTTTTAGGAATATTTACCATCTAGACCATGAACATTGCTGATATTACATTTATGTCCTTCTGCCTCATGTGAAGTCCTAAGTGACATATTATAAAATTAAATGTATGCACTTTAAATATCTAGACACATTAGTAAATGCATTTATAGTTTATTTAAATTGCAAATAGGTCCCTACCAACAATGTATTTTATTTCTTTTAATTATCATTTTATTCAATATTTCCTTTTTTTAAAAAATGTTGGAAAAATTATGTTAGATGCATATAACCTCATGACTACACATATTTTTCATAGGATATTTAAATTAATTTTCTTATTTTCTAAAAAATAAAAAACTTTTATTCTCTATATAGTATATAAAAATCCATAAAAATTATAAAATCTTTTTAAAAAATTCCAAAAAATTAGTTAGTTGTATTATTGTATAATCTACCACATATCAAAAAATCATTAAAAAATACAAAAATATAAAACATAAAAATCATAAATATAGAAATTCTTATAAAAAATATTTAAAAATCTATAAAAATAGAAAGAATATTTCTTTCTATTTTTGAATTTATTATAGCCGTGATATACTAAAATTAGTTTTGGATTAATTTTAGACTTATAAATATTTAGTAAACCCTAAAGTAGGTTACATATTTTATATATTTATTGATTTGATATATTTTTGACTTTAGAAATACATATTATAAAAGTGATATAAAAATTATCAAAAATATAACGGAATATAAAAATATAAAAAATTTATTTTCTTTATTTTGTAATTATTTTGATTTATTTATAGATATATAAATCTCTCTTATGTCTATATAGTCTATATTACTTATATAAGACATAATATCTATATTATCAAATATAATTAATTATATTATTTCAAAAATAAAAAAATTAAAATTATGCAAAATTAAAAATAAAATATAAAAATAAAAATGTAAAGGTAAAATAAAAATAATAAAAATACAAAAATCAATATAATGAAAAACCCACAAAAATATGAAAAATAAGAAAAAACTAAAAAAAATATTATTATTATTATTATCCAATAGTAAGAATTATAAGTAATTACTACCCTATGTTTTGGATCCCAGTATTCGACACTCTACCTACTTACACCTATACACATATTCACATAGAGTTATAATAAATTTTAAACTACACACATTTAGCGATTAATATATGATCATGGATTAATTGGTCACGCAGTGATTACAAATCATATTTGATAAGTAGACCAGTGCAAAATGTTTAATCATACGGGCACAAAGTCAATGAAAAATCATTCCCCTAGAAGAAATGTATCAATAAGCAATGCTTTATGTTTCAAAGTCAAATTTTACAAGGTTACTTGCTGTTGGAGATTTGGTTATACTAGCCAAGCTCTAAAGGATATGTGGCTACATTGGTCACAATACATTCTCTTTTTTAGCCCTTGTTCATGGAGCTAGTTGCACTTGAACTTAGAAGGGAATAGACTGCTCTTCGATAAAAGAGAAGCTAGACTGAGGAATTAGGGTTCTCCTGCTGGACAAGGCTGTTTCTTTGCCACTTTGAGATGTGGGGATCTACCATTTCATATACAATGTATACACGAGATTCATAGTCATAAGAGTTTGCGTATGAAAAGACTTGTTCTAACCTGACTATTGAGGTGAACTGAACAGAGAATTGTGGAGCTTAAGGGTTGTTAAGTTTTAAATTCTATACCTTAATCAATCATTGCATCTTAAATACTCTTGAGATTACAATGACCAAGATTCCCACGAAGTCCACACCCGCAGAAGCAACAACCAAGGATAACTCCTCTAAAATAAAAGTTTGTGCCTCCAAAGTTCGGTATGTCATATCACCCAGTACAAATCCTTACAAGTAATTATCAATCCAAGGGACGTTGTATCCCCCTATGAAATGGAAGTTCATATTTTCATAGCCCCTTGTATGTCCTTCCACTAGAGGATCCAGATAAGATATGCAAACCCAATACAAATCCCCGAGTCTGAAGAGAAATGCCTTGAGCATAGCAACTTGCATAACAAATGCGAAATCCAATGTATGGTTCAATTTTGGATACAAAAATTTATGCCTTCCAGAGATTATCAAAACATGAGATCAGAGAAGTTGGTAATACTACAAGGAATCAATGACTTTTCTTATACTATGATCCAAATCTAATTACAAGCATTATCTCATATAATAACTCCAATAAGATTGGATGTAATCATAAAAATCTATTATCATCCTTTCAGTATAAAAGGATATAAGTTGTTTCATGAAGTTCGACAACATCGATGTTCTAAGAGACAGATGATGCAAGCCTCCTGAAAGTACATTAATTTTCTTAGTCTCTTCTACAACGGTGCTTGTATGATTTTCTCACATAGGAAAGAGCATTGATATATTGAAAAGTATCAAAAGAGCCTTGACCATAGCTTAGCGTTACCAGCATGAAAGAAGAAATGATACTCCTAAAGAACTCTTCACAATGATGTGTTCTCTCACGTATATTCGTGAAAGCCATGCCTGCAACATCATCATTTGATGGAGTCGCATGACCTATCCTCCTTTGGACCTATAAGAGAAAGATCTACTCTTGAAATTCACTCAGGCTCTCCTCCAAAAGATGGGCAACAAAGTATTGTAAGGAGGTGAAGGAGCATTGTAAGGGACCAATGCACCCACCAACACAAACACACAAACATATACACACTCACTCACATACACACACACACACACACAAACACACACACACAACACACACACACACACACACACACACACACACACACACACACACACTCTCTCTCTCTCTCTCTCTCTCACACACACACACACACTCTATCTCTCTCTCACACAGACACCAATACACACACACACACCAACAAACACACACACATATGCATGTGCACTCACTCGTGCGCACATGCACGGACACACACACACACACATTAGCTTATACACACATCAATACACACACATTAAAAACATACAATTACATACACATACACACACACACACACACACCTACACACACACACACACCAACACACACATACATACACTCACTCACACACTCATACACCCATTCATATGCCTACACTCCCATACACACACCAACATCCACATCACCATACAACCACACATTCATACACACGCACACACAACACACTCATGTACACATGCATATACACACAGGCACATATTGAACATAAACCGTTTCTCTTAGTCATTTCATCAAACACATACATTGCATACTAAAGAAAACAAATAAAAGAAACAACAAATCTAACATTAACTAAATGTTAAGACATACATATTAACACATACACATCAACACACACCTAAAACTTGCATTTCTAAACCACATATGAGAATACCATCACATATTACAACAAAAACACATTTCAAAATCTAAGAAAATTTAATCAGGTAAGATAAAAACCTTGTAGGCATTTCAACAAAACCTACAATGCATTTGAAATTAATAAACATACTCAAATACAACCATTACTCAAAATAAAGACCCATTAATAGCTGACAAAATATACCTAATGAACATGCGATTGAGATGGGGGAGATGCTCGCTGGTGCACGGAGATGGATGATAAAGGGACTCTCTCCAAGGACATGAAGGTTGAGAGGAGATGGGGTCGGAAATGGATGTAAGAGAGGAAGAGAAGGCTGAGAGAGGAGGAGAGGACATGCCTAGGGTGGAGGGAGGAGGAGAGGGTGTTAGGAAGGGAGGATGTCAGGTCGAGCTATCGCTTGGAGGGCGAGGAGTTCGGGCACATGGGGAGGAGGTAGGGTTGGGTTAGTAAGAAATGAGATTCTATTCTGAATGTGTGTTCTATTTAGCAAACTACGCGACTACAGGGTGTTTTGTTTAGCAAGCTATGCGATTACAATATGCGACCATAATGTGGTTGCATATTGAGATGCCAAATCACTTGCCTCAATTTTGTGGTTGCATATCATCTAGGCGACCACTAGCTCTAGGAAAAGTGCTCGCATTTTATATTGTGATCACATTCTCACTACTAGCGGTCGCAATTCGGTGCTGGTAAAATGGCGCTTTTCTTTTAGCAATGGCAAACTATAGAAGGATCTAGAAATGGAATGTTCCAACATGTGGATGTCTTTATGTGGTTGTTTAGGAGAGGATGACTATTGATTGGGGATAGATTGACGTGGTTCGCTCGTGATTTCTGATCTAGCATGTTTACGTTGTCATGAGGAAATAGAGGATGTGAATCACCTTTTCTTCAAATGCAGGAGTTTGTTAGAGGTCATGACTTATTTGGGAACCAATCGGTGCGTATTGATGGTGCGCTTGATTTCTGGGAGTTTGTTGGAGTGGAATGGAAAGGCATTGATAAGGAGAGAACGAGATGTGTGGCAATGATTTGTGCTCTTTGATTAGCCAAAAAGGGGTGGTATTTTGGCGTGACCATTTTTATGATGAAATATTGTGGCACATGTTGAATGATTGCTCAAAGTTGGGACTTGCAATTTACATTTTTTTGTGTGGACTCGTAATAATCTTTGTATGTTTTTGGTGATTAATAGTGAACATTTGGGACTAGAGTTTTATGATGTTACCACTGCTGACTATTTAGTTATACTATGCGAGCTATTGTACGTTACATTTCTCATGTATCACGAGGCTGAAACAAACTTTCAACAACTTTTAGTATATAGAGAAGTAGGTATAGTTACAATGTTTACGAGGATATATACGTATTTAAACGTACATTTCTAAAGGTACATATATATAATTCTTTTTATAATAGTTGAGAAGAATATCCTAGGACCCATATATAGGAATGGATAAAAAATCTCGAGTTTTCTTCCCTAACCTTTAATTTTCCACGTTTTGAAAGAGCTATTTATATGTTTTACTTCACCAAATTCCACTTTTCATTATGTCTTTCAACATAAATAGTAATTAGTGGTTATCTCATATTATCGTTAACCGTCTTATAATAAATATCACTTATTTAATAATGACAACTACTTAACTCAGAGTCTAAAATTCTTTATAAGAAGGAATATGAATAGTACATCCTAATCTTACTTTATCCCGTGAAAACAAAACCATCCAGAGAAAGAGAATAACAAAATAAACCCCTTAATTTATTTGTTTGTCTCACTCTCACATCCTCACACTACAATAAAGTGGGTTTATAATGACATTTTTTTTAAAAAAATCCATCAATATATCAAATATTCTAAATGTGTAACAATGATATTATTCATTGTTAAATTATTTTTCATACTTAAAGTTAGCAATCAATGTCACATTTGTCACTATATCACTATATTTTTAGTGATTGTCCATATATCTATAATTATCCATGTTCAATTTCAAATTTCTAAATAATCATCGCTAAATTTTGAACTAAAAGATTAACGATAATTTACAATTTTTTTGAAAAATAACAACTAATAAACGTTGCTATGCAGCTGGCGTGATTCATAATATAACAACAAATATAATATCTTTGGACAATTCAAGTACAAAAAATACTTTCGCAATGAATACTATCATCATCGTTGCATATTTAACAATATACAATATCAAATCTAGCATATTGGGTTGAATTGATTGTGGCAGAATTTAAAAATTATAGTTCGACGGAATTGCGAGTTACAACAAAGTAAATCCAATTCCAGATGCGGTTAGTTGATTACTCTTCATCTAAACATGGAGTGTTGACTCCTTTTTAGCCATTTAGGTACCAATATCCGTTTTCTTTATAAAAGCCTATAAAAGCTAGGCATTGTTTGTTCTTTAGGCACCCATAGATGTTCACTTTGGCTTCTACGTAACTCATAAGATCACGGTTTTTCCATTAATAGGAGTAGCTTGCAAATGACCCAAAGCCCGTTGGTAATTTCCAAGAAACCCTCAACTTTTGCTCGAAATTTACTGCAAGGATTGTTGGTTTATCATTTTCTTCAGATGGCCGATCATATTCATTCCATGTGAACGATTTGCCACCCACAAAAGTCCAAACACGACAAAGCAAAAAACCAGTGGGAGCACCGGTATTTAACACAACCTGAATAGGTTACTTCAAAACCAACAAAAGCTAACTATAAACGATAGTTGGAATGGCAGAAGACAAAGGTAGTCATTAGCGAGGCAGTGCACTGATGGATTATATTACTTCTTTGTTGCATGTTGATTGCAATTGCGGGGATGCGGGCTCATGGAATCCGCAATACTTGGCTGTGAAAGGTAAGACACACAATTTTTGACACGTGAGGAAGATGGGCTTGTCTTAGGGAGGATTATATTTATATTTGTAGTGTGATAAGCTCTACGATAGGTGGTCAATCAGAAATAACACATCTTTCGCAATTTCGCAGGTGGAAGAGAAGTACCGTGAAACATCTCCAACATCTGCTTGCTTGGCGGATATCTGCAAATGGGATGATGAATATGCGTGTGAATTGTGTACCTGAAATATCCATCCAGGCTCCAATCAAAAATGGAAATACGAAGGATTATTGGGTTGCCGAAATGAAAAAGTATTTGACAAATCTCGTACAAATAAAATAGGACTTATTATAGCAAACAAGACTTTCGTGTAATAAATATTGATCTTTAGACTGGAGATCCTCTTGCGTAGATCCATCAATAATTCGACACAAGATGGGTCTGATTAGGCGTGTTTGGAAGCAAATAAAAGAAGGAAAGCACTGGGAGGGGGGTCCAAAAGGGAAGGCTGTTGCTTTTGGGCAATTCTGCCAAGGGAAGTACAGTGTCCATTTCCATAACTATATCCCCAGAGGTCATATGGAAGAAAGTTGACAAAGGACGATCTCATGAGGACATGATGATGACAGATTTGGATGATGTGCCCACCCCTTTCCCTCACTTTCTCACATTCCTCATCCTGATATGTGCAATATTGAGAGAGAAAGGGGGCACTTGAGTGCTTCAAAGAGGAAAGATAGAGCAAGAGAGGTACGGGAACACAATGAGAGGGGGTAGTCAGTTGTGGTTGTACTTTCTTCTTTTTTTTTTTTTTTGATTAAGAGTAAATGTATAAATTCAACAAAAGGTAGTTACAGATTTAATGTTAGGGTGTCAAGTGACAAGCCCTTGAATGAAAACACCATACAGTGTGAAATTGAAACAACTGGGCCCAGAGGAAGACAGAAACTCTGGTAACGACAGGTTTAGGATAACAGTGCCACAGAATTGAGGATTTCAGCAATTGTGCGAGAGGCTGAGGGACTGCAAGCCTCTGTCCAAACACGATTTCGCTCCCTCCAGATGAACCAGACCGCGACTGCAAGCAGGTTGGCAGCAGAAGAGCGAGCCCGAGGGGAGCCAAGTTGACCAATCCAGTCCAAAACACCAGGCAGATGCTGGTCAAAGGGAGCCTGCATGTTAAGGGCTGAACAAGAGCCAATCCAAACAGCGGTAGAAAACTGGCATTCAAAAAAGAGGTGCTGATGAGATTCTGGCAATGAAGAACACAGATAACACCATTCAGTAAGCTCCAAACCAAAGGAGATGAGTCGATCAATGGTAGGAAGACGCTCGCGGACAGCTCGGTAAAGCGTGAAGGAACACCGCGGGGGAGAGCGGGAATCCCAAACGATCGAGGCCCAAGGAACCGGCACACCACTGGGCCGAAGCAGCTCAAAGGCGTCCGCAAATGAGAATCCCCTCGGTGAGTGAGTCCAGCGAAAGGGCGGAAAATCACCACTGATAGCATTGCGAATATTGGGTCTGAAATTGAGCATACAACGCCAGATCCGGGAAGCAGAAGGAGAGGCCACAGCATCCCAGAACGTTCCTGTAGAGAGGTATTTCATGTGCAAAAATTCAGCCCAGATGGACTTGTCAGCAGTAAGGAATCTCCACACCCAAGAAGCGATCATAGCCTCACGAAGAACCACAAAAGATTTCAAGCCCATGCCCCCCTCCTGCTTAGGCAAGCAAATGGAAGCCCAAGCGATATCATGACGCCTTCTGCCCCAAAGGAAGGTAGCACAGATCTTATCAAGCTTTCTCACCGTCGTGATTGGCAAAAGGGCACCCGCAATCCAATATAAATAGACGCCCCTAATGACAGTATTAAGAAGTTGTGCTCGACCAGCCATAGAGAGTGAGGAGGAATGCCAACCATTAATAAGCCTAGTTATTCGATCCTCCAAAGCCCTCGAATCGCTGCATCTACGGAAGGAGGATGCAAGAGGAAGGCCCAAATAAGTAGTTGGTAGAGCATGCTGCAGAATACCCAAATGAAGAGTGGCTGCGAAATCAGGCTTGTCCCATTTTGGCCTAAAGATTTTGCTTTTCCTCGGGTTAAGCTTCAACCCACTAATTTGCTCGAAAGTTCCCAGAATAACCTTTACGGCATTTAGGGAACGGAGTGATCCCTTGCAAAAGATTAGGACGTCATCCGCATAAATTAGGTGGGTAGGAGCAGAGGACCGACCCCACCTTAAAGGAAAAAATCTGCCATCAAAAGCTGCCTTATCTAACAAAGTAGAGAGGGATTCCATCCCAATAGTGAACAGAAGTGGGCTCAACGGATCCCCTTGTCTAAGACCGCGGGTGCCCTTGAATAGCCCATGAGGAGCGCCATTAATAAGAACAGAGAAAGAAGTTGTAGAGATACAGTTGGCAATCCAGTTAACCCAAGTGCTATCAAAACCCATAGAGGAGAGGGCGTCCAGAATGAAGTTGTGGTCAATAGTGTCGAAGGCTTTAGAAATGTCAATTTTCAAACAAGCTTTGTTGCGGGAAGATCTTCTATCAAAACCATGCAGCAATTCATTAGCTAGGCGGATGTTATCACCAATTGCACGACCCTTAACAAAAGCTGACTGGTTAGAGGAGATTAATTGAGGGAGGACGGCGGCTAATCTGGTTGCAAGTAGCCTCGCGAAGATCTTATAGATGACGTTGCAGCCAGAAATGGGGCGAAAATCTGAGATGCTCGACGGAGTCTGAACCTTAGGAATAAGAGTTAGGAAGGTATGGTTAACCTCTCTAACCATGTTCCCACCATTGTAGAGGAAAATCATAGCGGCATGGACATCCTCCTTAACTAAGGACCAATGGATTTGAAGAAATTTGCATTAAAACCGTCAGGCCCAGGCGCTTTAGAAGAACCGATGGAGGATAAGGCATTCCAAATCTCAACGTCATCAAAAGGTCTAACCAACCAAGCCCTAGCGTGATCCGTGAGGCACCGCTTAGGGGGAGGAGGTAACAACCTGGAGCTGGTTGAGCTCGAAGGAGAAAGTAGATCGGAGAAATGTTGAAGGGCCGAGTCCGCCACCTTGGAAGCCCGATCAATGACGCGGCCCTGCGCGTCCAAGAGCTGCATGATGAAGTTTCTGGATGTTCTGGCGCAAGCGTTAAGGTGAAAGAATCGCGTGTTGCGGTCGCCAAGATTAAGCCAGTCAATTCGGCTTTTCTGCTTCCAAGCCGACTCGAGGTCGTCATCAAGCTGAGTAAGATACCCTTTAACACTCCCCTCCAACTGCGCAAGGAAAGGGTCTAAAGGACAGACCGCAAGAGCATTAGTGACTGCCTCAAGGAATCCCTTAGCAACTTGAAGCTCAGCCATAACATTGGCTTCCTTAGAAGCCCAAACTTTCAAGGCTTGTTTAACCAACTTAATCTTACGGGCGACACGAAATAGGGGGTTGCCCCGCACCAAAGATGCCCAGCTGCTGGACACGACATCAAGATATCCCGGCCTAGCCACCCAATAGTCAAAGAAGCGGAAAGGAGTTCTCCTAGCAAGCCTGGAACCAAGAGCCACAACAAGGAGGAGGTGATCAGATTGCGGCAACGGGGAGTAGCATAATTTGGCAAGTGGCAGGGTTGTAAGGAGGACATCGTTAGCAAGGGCCCTATCAAGCCGGGCTGCGATCCTATTTGGCCCCACAGAGGAGTTGTTCCAGGACCATTGATTGCCAATTGCCTCCAGGTCAGAAAGGCCGCAAGTATCGAGGCAATGGTTGAAGTCGGACACTGCATTACTTGCCGGTGCGCGCCCCCCAATCTTCTCTGAGGAGAATCTCACGACATTAAAATCACCCATCACCAACCATGGGCCATTGACAATCCCTTTTATCATACATAGATGATCCCAGAGTTCCCTTCTCTTAATGGGGCAATTCTCTCCGTACACCACCGTGAGATGGAAACGGAATCCCCCCTCATTGGAGCAGCTCAAAGTTATGGCTTGAGGGTGGTTACCGCATTGATAGCATTCCCAGTTTTTTGAGTTCCAGAGTATATAAATCCTGCCTAGTGAGGTGTTATTGTGAACATGGTCCCAACTGTTGGGGATTTTCTCTGCGAATGCACGCCTGTTGGCAGGCCTGATTTTTGTTTCGACGAGGCCGATTATCTCGGCATTTTTTGAGCGGAATTCCTTCATAAACACAGAGAGCTTTCGGGGCTTATTGAGCCCCCGACTGTTGCACACCACCACTGACATAGATTAGGTGGAGGGATGATTCGGCATATGATGCCCATTATTATTTGAATTGACCTTAGTCATCTTCTTTTTCTTGTGAGTCGCCATTGCCCAGGCCTGATTGACCTCAGCAATCACTGGAATTTCATCTGATTGAGGTGTGATTTGAACTTCAGGCTCTTTGAAGGGGTTGTTGAGGTCAAATGGGAGGGAATGAGAGCCTCTGACTGTTACGGAGGATTTCTTCGAGGATGATGCTTTCCTCTGAAGCAGGTACTTGGTTCCGAAGGCAAAGGAGGAGCTGACCTTCCCTGAAGATGGGTGACGTTTTTGTTGCCTTGGGGGTGAATAAGGAGGATGTGATGCAATATGGGCATCAGCAGGAGCTTGAGCATTCTGAGCATCATTGTAATTGAAGAGGAGTGGGCATTCTGGAGCATCCTGTGCAACATTTCCATCGTTAGCATCATTGCCACCATGAGCATCATTGTGTAAGGGGGGGCAATCAGAAGTGGCAACAGGAACAGCAAGATCCACGGCCCCTTTCTCTTGGTTTCCAGCAGCTCCGTGGATAAAGGGCCCCGATGAAACATCCACCACCGGGTCATTGGCAGCTCTAGGAGCGAAAGGACAATACCGGGTTCCATGACCGAAACAGATACAGGAGGTGCATCTTGGGGGGGACCATTCAACTTCCACAGCTATCTACATTCGCGAACCAGAGAAGAAGACCATGGGAAGGGCCTTAGGAATTTCTTTCGAAGCATGAATGGAGACGCAACATCTAGCAAAGTCATGGTTTTTGCCGCTCGCCGTAGCCGCGTCCATGAAGAGGGGCGTGCCTATAAGGCTGGCCAGTTTGTTGAGGATCATCCCTGAGTAATGGCCCAAGCTCAGGCCATGGAAGCGGACCCAAATTGGAATTTCCGAAAGGAGATCCCGCTCAAGGCATAAAGCGGCCTCCCAGCGTCTCAAAACCATGAAGCGTCCCTGGAATAACCATGGACCACCAGCCAAGATTCTTTCACAGTCAGCGGCAGAAGGAAGCTTGAGATAGAAAAAGCCATTGGCACGAGGGACCAGTTTGTACCCACCCGACGGCTTCCAAACCTTTTCAATGAAAGCAGCAAGGAGCTTGAGGAAAGGTCTCTTACCCATGACGTAGAAGATCAAGGTGTTCTCCCATAGACTATCCAGGGTTTTAGATTCAGCTGCAGAAACGAAGGCCACCTCCTGACCTTCAAGGAGGGTTGGTGGACAGAAGGCCATTCGTTGGGATGAAGCAGGAGGAACAGGAGGAACAAGAGCCTTACTACAAACATCTTTCCAGGAGGGATGGGTTGCTGGCGAGGAGGATGGAGGATCATCGGGATAGGTGGGAGTCGGGCTGGATGTTTCTAAGGGCGGTGGAGGTGGCGGCGGGGGAGGTGGAGGTGGCGGCGGGCTAGGGTTAGGGGATCGCATACCTCTTTCAAGTACTTTCTTCTTTTTTCACATTCATGGACTCTTTGCCTCAATTGAGGGAAAAAAGGCTGTGTTGGCAGCTAAAGCAATTACCCATCCCTTTTCCTTATCACTTCTACTTGGGATATATATGTTGGAGAGAAATGGCTTTTTGGGCTCGACTTTTCCTTTCTTTTCTATTTTGAGGATGGTACATAGCTAAAAAAAGGTGGGGCAGGAGGATTGGCCCACATGTGGTCTATATGAGGTACAATAACTCATACAAGCAAAGAGGAGGAATGCACGATAGAGGAAAGATCAAAGAATACCTTTGTGGGCGCCACAAGATATATGACCAAGCAAAAGGAGGAGGCCGAAATCCCAAAAGCCATCATACATGCCAACAACATCCCTCGTTTCTTATCGACCACGAGCGTGTATGTAGCAGCACTGGAGATTGTACTGGAATATGGTTCGAAGAGGTTGTCTATGGTTGAATCTTCATCTAGTTGGGTGATAACATTGCCGAATCTTTGAAGTACGTTCAACCCTAAACAAATGGTATATATGCACATTAACAAACATGTATGCATAACTTAAATGTATCCATGAGTATAGAATGTCCACATTTATACTTCTTTACATAGAAAAGTAAGCATATATATATGTACGTACTAGTGGCTTCAACCATCAAATCATACAAATTATAATTGTAAATGTTGTTTCAGTGCTTACAGCTGCGACTTGTATTATTAATGTTGACATAGGTAACAAAAATATTAAGAGATATAGGTCAGTTTCTATAATTATTCTGAGCAATACCTCTTTAAACTATTGTACCTTGATTCTATTACATCTAATAAAATAAATGATGAATAAAAATCCAAAATCTAAAGTATAAGGGAAGTTTTGTCACTATTGCAAGTTGAATGTTGTAAACATGAAAATTGAATTTGCACCACAATAGAATGAATATATTGAAAAGTATATTTTGATGAATTGATACTATATCTCTCGATGTGTTTAATTTATAACAAATCTACATTAATCACCTCTAATTGGTATATCCTTTTTGTGTAATTTGCAAGGAATATCGCCTCCATTGTCTATCGTATATATAATTTGAAGGATATTGAGAATCCTTAAGCGCATCACGGAAGCATGTTGATCGCATCGTATGCGATCGGGTCGACTAGTCGCACTAGTCGCTAGATGTAGCGGAATTTAAAATTTTTAAATCTAATGACGAAACCACATGATCACGAGAACAATTCTCGAATCGTTTCATCAAATCACAAAGTATAAGGAATATCTCTTGGAGCGTGGTTGTGATTGTGAGATCCCAAACAAGAGATCCTCCTATCTTAAATCCGATCCACGAAGAACGCACATGCGGGCGCGATGATGAGTCGCGTTCCTCCCGCAATCCTCGATGAAGATCCAAGCAATGAATCCCCTGATTTTGTCAAACAAAATCCGTCGTCTTCCTCTAGACCAAGTCGTCCCAAAGAAGAAGGAGATCCCGGAGTCGTCGAAGGCGAAGGCAAGAGTCTCTCCTTCTCAACACAAAGTGGACGGCCACTTGATGGAGAAGAGAAAGAGAGAGGGCGAGAATGAGAGAGAGAGTAGTAGGCTTCTACAAATCTTACTTATGTACCATGAAAGGCTAGGCTAGCCCTCCTTTTATATTAGTTTAGGATCTCAATCCATGTGATACATAGATTAAACGACCATGTTGGACTATGTATTAATCAATGGCCAAGATTGTTGTTGGTTAAAAGCCAACAAAATTAATTTATATTTAAATTAACTATATGTTGCAACATTATCAACACAATTTAATTTAACATAAATTAATCATCAAGAGATAATAATATAATAAAAGGGAGATAACAAATACCTCCTAAAAATGAGGGGGCGTCACCTTTGACCATGTCATTGGTGACGCCACCTCATAAGGTGGTTATTTATCTCTCTTTTATTTTGTATTATTATTTCTTAATGTATTTGTAATAATCTTTATCACAAAAATATCCACCAAATTAATTCCAAATTAATTTGTGAATATTTCAATCATGCCATTGAAAAAATGTGAATCATATTCACAACCCAAACTAATTTGTAAATTACATTTCCAATTAATTAATTAATATGAATCCAATCCACATTAATAATTAACAAATGTTATTTACAGGAATTCTCTCTCTTCAATATATGTATATTATAAATCGTATTTATAATACACAAATATTATGGATAGTATTATCCATATTATCTAATCCTTGATAATTAAATTCTATTTAATTATCTTGGATAATTATTCCCGTAATATGAATCTCATTCATATTATGCTTGATAATTAAATCTCATTTAATCATCAAGTCCTTCTTGCTTGGATATTTAGTTCATCAAATGAATTATTCTTGAACCCCTTCAAGAATAATGTGCTTTCTCCGCAGATACTTGGAGATAAGGACAGGGCGACTGTATTATTCCACGTATAGTGACTTGGATGTTTAGATCTCATCTCAAATCCAGATCTTATGGACCTCCCATAGATGCTTGATTAAATCAAGACCGCAAATCTAATCTTCTCATTGAATCTGAATCTCATTCAGATAAATGTCCAACACTTGGAGTAAGATCAGATTGCTTCTCTATTGAGAGGAGTCACTAAAATCCAGACATGTTTCATCACTCCCTCGGAATGGAAGCGTCAAGGTTATACAATCGTTTATGATCACATCACCCTCAGGTATTCCCAATTCCTGTACATCCTGTATACTGGAAGACCTATGATCACCCCGAAGATCAAGATCAATTTTATGCTGTCTTCTTCAGGATTTTATCAGTAAGTTTCTCATTTGATCATTGAGATTTGGTATCGATCATATACTTTCTAAAAGCATATATCATACCTAGGTCTTGATCATATACTTTCCAAAAATATATATCAAACCTATAAATTCAGTCAAGCTTCCAAAGTGAGACGACCGTGCACGGAATTTAATTCTTCCCAATATTTCACGAGTGAGCTCATGTCTTCTGGTTCAGTAGTTAACCTGTATGATCCCTTTGAGAGATCGTATTACTCATATGCCCTTATATGCACACCAACGCACCGGTGTATAGACCTTGGTTAGGTCATCAACCTATCGGTCTACCAAACGTACAATACTCAGACATATAGTAACACATCTGTCTCCGGTCAGAGGATGCGTGCCTATATCGTGACAGCATACGACATAGGACTTTGGTTGTCTCGATCTCGTTAAGTCAACTCTTTGACCTAACTAATCTGACACCTCCGAATCTCTATTCCTATGCAAAAGACCTGCATCAAGAGGTCGGTCAGATATCAGCCTATGTGAGAAAGGATTGCCATCTCCTACTCAGGCTGGAGATCACATCTTAACAATCATTTGACGGTGCTTGATGAGTCCTCAATCAACTCTTTAGATATTCATCCAAGCACCAATCTCTATGATTCAATAATTGAATCAAAAGCTGTATGATCATTCAGATAGCCATGGTACATAACCCTAATTGTACTAAGAGACCTATTATGCAAATTAATTATTCTTCATTTCAGATCAGGGAATGATATTCGCAATAACATTTATTGCATAATGGCTCACCGTGGGCTCGCATGTCCAACATAATTATCACTATTTATTACCTTTTAATTAGAATTAGCATCGATTTTTGAAGAAAAGTTTTTCAAAAGCCCATGAATACAAGTTCTGATATGATTCACTGCTTCCAATACAACTTATACTATATTCATTGTCGACTTTAATGATCAATTATAACTTAATAATGATTTATTTTCTATTGTTATAAACTTAATATCAACAAATGTATCAACAAATTCTCAAATTATTCGTTACTATAGCATCATTTTGTTGTAATATCACTAATGTAGAAAGTGAGGGAGGGCACTTACCTGTAATATTAGTATGCATAATACATGAGGTTGAACTTTATAATAAGATTGGAATGAATGAAGGGGGCATGATCTCCTCAAAATAGTGTTGGTCAGCCCATGATGCCTACGCATATATACATATACCTAGAAGTATATATAAATACACAATACTTATGATTATAAGTGCAATGATAAATTTGTACCGATATAATATATAAGTTATACATATATAAGCTAATGCATATACACACATATGCACGTGCATTTAAGAACCAGGCAGTAGTCATGGTTATGTATTTAAAAAAATGAAACACATGGTATAGAATGAAATAAATACGATATTAAATTACATGTTACTAGTCTTGCAGATTGCACGGAAGAATGAATGCATTATCCTTTATATCAGAACGATATAGTCGATGGCTTTTTAAAGAACATAGATTTTTACCTTCTACATGCCATCATGTGCAAAAAAAGCAAGAAGTACGTTAAAAAAGATAAGTACAAATTTGTCGAACTGATTCCTTTCGATGACTAAGTATGATATCTTTTATAAGTAAAATGGTATTTTTCTTGTAAAAGTAATTACACGAGGCACTAACGTCCTCGATTACAATGTTGCAGAGATTATAGGGGGATTGAAGACCAGATTACAGAGAGCCTCGTGGTAGAACAAAAACTCGAAGCAAACCAAAAACTGGAGATCTGATTAAAGGACGCCAATCAAATTAAGATCCGACATGTTCCTCTCTTCCCAGATGCAACCAACCACAGCGGCTAGAATAACGACCAGGATCTCACGAACCCTCGAGTCCTGTACAATGTTAATCCAGTCAAGGATGGCCAGCAGGGGACCCACAGGAGGGATCGGTAAGCCGAGCGAGTAGCAGGCACCCTGCCAAACAGTCCTTGAATAGTTGGAGTCGAAGAGCAGATGGCTATCACAGGTAGCATTTGACACAGGTAGCAGGTCGCCTGGGCACAAATGTTGAACTTTGAAAACCTATCAGTGGTGGGGAGACGATCATGAATCGCCCTATATAGAGTGAACTACAGTTTCGGAGGAATCTTATTTCCCCATATGTTGGACGCCCATGTGATCGGGCTAGCTCTAGGACGCGTGAGCTCGACAACCAGGGACGAAGCCAGAAATATCTGGGGGGGGGGGCTGAAATATTATTTATGTAGTTCTTATAACCATCAATTATCATCTTTACCAACAATGTTTATTGGGTTTAAAAGTTATATAATGTGTAAAAAAGGATGGTAACAATTTTGATACAAAAACCTTTTTAATAGATTTTACATAAAAGAACTTATAAAATTGAGATTTTACACCATTATCCTTGAAAAATGTATTAAAAATAATATCTACGTGAAATTCTTGATTTTATACGAATGTCATTCGGATAATGTGTCGTTAGGTAACATTATATCAAACTTTTTAAAATATAACAATATATTTTTCTATACTTGTACTCTTTCTTAATCATTTATTATTTTAAATACGTTATTCTCAACCTACATTTCATTAACGTTTTTTCCACGATGTTAGATCTTCATGCAATTACTTTTCTACTCCTCCATATTGATGTGTTTCGATATTTGAAGTGAAAAGTTTTAATAAGTGTTCCCATTGCACCTTTATTATGTGTATTAAATTGAGTACCAAGTATATGTTTACTGAAGTATAATTATAAATAATTTATAAAAAACTCGCCTGTAAGATTATATTATAGAAAAAGATTCAAAGTCTAAGATATAACGGGAAGTATTATGAAATAATTTTTACGTATGGATGCGAACAAAAATAATATATCAATATATATTCATCTACAGTATTTGTATCTATTTTATATAGATTTAGATATATATGTATTCTTATCTAGTTTAAAATGTATACTTTGCCATATACTTATTATTACATAAGTACATTTAACATATTTTTATAGTGAATAAACCATCCAATACAAATATATTTAAGCTATTCTATAAAATATTTCGTACATTACCCTTTTCTTATTTGTAAGTTATTTTATTCGGAACTATTACATCAACATATCTATCTGCATCTATTCACATTTTAAATAGGATTAAGACATAATGATTACTTATAATTGTATCTATTCATTTAGAATCAGGGATGCAAACATATATAAATATATGTATCTGGTCTACCACTATCCATGTTATACATATTTTGACATCAGTATCTTTATCCATTTAAAAATTGATACGAGTATGAATATCACATTGATATCCGCAAACATCTGTATCCGTATCTATATCCGCAAATCTGTCCTCATATAGAAATATTGTTGTGAATTTATTGGTAACCATATGTAACATAATTATGTACCTTCTTTCATTGTACTTGATATAATTTTAATGATATTTGTACATTTTTATATTTATATTGCGTATATTCCATTTAGTACATCTACATTTAATCTAGTCTATGGAGTATTTTTAATCTTATTCTATGCAAAGTGTCCATTTTTTACTTGTTCTATTTTTTAAAGATTGGTAGTGTAGTTTTAATATCCGTCAATATCCATTTCGTACCCATATTCGTATTTAGAAACGGATAAGGATATGGTAATATATATAACCATGTAACTACCCCTTATTTGGAACTCTGAGTGTTTTACTTGTGGAATGCAATTACTCTCTATATAAAAAAGTTTGATTATTATTTTATTAATATTACTTTATATATATATATATTGATACAAGTTGAAGTTAATTGCATTTCAAAAATCAACAACATCTACTATATACAATAACTCTTGATGGTTATATTTTTTCAATACAAAGTACATAAAATAAAGACATCATTTGAGACTTGGGGGGGCTAAGCACCCACCCGCCCCCCTTGTCTCCGTCACTGTCGACAACACTTGCGAACGTAAAACCTTTGGCAGAGATGGCCACTGAAATGCGGAGAATCAGAATCGATTGCCGTACAGAAGACGTCCCTTCCACTTAAAATCACCTTCCAAGTCCGGTTACGCGCAGGAGAAGGTTGGATTTCCCACGGTGAGCGGAGATGGAGATACTAACGTCGCATATGTCACCCAAATGGAGGTTTCAGAAGTGAGCAACTTCCATGTCCATGAGACAATTATAGCATCCCGCAAGGTGGCCAATGAACGGATACCGAGACCTCCTTCCCTTTTAGGAAGGCAAATTGTCGATCATGCAATATCGTGTCTCTTCCTTCCCCACAAAAAATTGGCACAAAGCATATCAATCTTATGTACCGTGCCTAGGGGGATAAGCGCACGCGCCGTCTAGTAGAGAAGCACAACCGAGATCACAGACTAAGTATGATATTGAATGTGAGCAACATAGAAGGGAGGCGGAGGGGAAAAATAAACCCGTAACCGTAATATCAAAATAAAGTATCATTATGATCTCTTTTTTTCCCTGTAAAATGCTCCTGCATGAGGAAAATGTTATGAGGAATACTGGAATAGAAAGACAAAAAATAATTTAAGAAATATAAATATGGAATAATAACTGTTTAAGACGAATACATGGATGCTGTTTTGATGTAAAAACAACAGTAGAACAGGAAGTTAGGCCAGAGTTGTCAACATAAATATATTATTATCTTAAAAACATTGTTTTAGATAAATACTGGGTAATTTTTTATCCAACAAATAACCAAATTGTGTTCGATCGAATATGCATCCATGCTATAAAATTACTTTCTTGCATTTTATTAAAGGTAAGCAAGCGTGGGTGATAACTGCAATGCTTAAAAACAATCTACGTGGTGAGGAGTTTAAATATTTAATTTAGCCAAGAGCGCAAGCTTAAGAACCAAAAGAAAGGTAGAAAATATATACACACAACATGCATTGATGACAAATGAGGCAGGAAAATTTAACACAAAATCAATATGATTGAAACACTAGAGGGCAAAGTACGGTGAAAGTACGGGTACCATAGAAAGCCATATGGCGTAAGTAAAGGCATTGATCCATTCTCCACATTAAGGATGGGGAATAAGCATGGATAACAATGGAAATACGAAGAATAAATGTCTATTCTCATTCGGTCGGGAAGATAGGAATAAGGAGAACAAGGAGGTATAAGGCAATTAAATGATATCCTTTGTTCGGTCGGCAAATGAGGGATAAAGAATATGGTTTGTAAGTTCGTTAAAGCTATTAGTTAGAAATGTAAAATGTTTGAACCATGCGTCCATTAGCTCCTTATACCACAATCTCATTTACATGCCTGAACATAGGATCCAATCTATATATATATATATATATATCCAAATTCCACATAAACAATATAGAGTTCAGTAAACATAATGATTTATATCATCATATGCTTATCACACATAGGGTTGTCAACCGAGTCATGCGTCGAAGTTGATCTACCAATCAAGTGCACAATCAATCTATCCTTCCCTCGTAGTTGCCTTTATTTATTACTCTCCTTGCTTAAGCTATTCAATACAATTTAACCCTAATTAAAAAATTAACGATTAATCCTTTTGTTTATAATCAATCATAATTAATGTATACAATTACAAGATTAATTAATGGGCTCTTTTTATGTATTTTTATTAATTATTAAAAATTCATAAAAATTAGATAAATATTGTAAATATTTGGTCTGAAATTAAAATTAAAAATTAAAGAAAATATTAAAGGCAATTAAAAATAAATATTTAATATTTAAAAAATGTTTACAAAAAGTATATCGATGTATATATGATCTATTTTGACTGTATGCTAAACATGAAACTTATAGATCTCGAAAAGATCTACAAATTTCAAGTTTTACTCCTATTCATTTGAAGATTATAAATATTATTTTTTATTTTTCTTTGTTTTATTATTTTCTAATTTTTCTATTAAGCCACATGGTTCCCCCTCTACAAGCCACCTGGCCCGCTTCTTCTCAGTCACCTGCCTTCGCTCTCAGTCGTTAGGATCAATGGTCTTGATCGCATCTGAACCACACATCAGCGCGTCGCTCACAGCCATCTGATCGCCTGGTTAGATCCCATCTCCTCCATCTGCACTCGCCCCCATCAGAACTGTTGGATCTCTAGATTCGATGATCATGCTTCATTTTCCACCTCCAGTAATGTCTCTCCCTTCGTCGACACCCTCTCTTCTCCAAATTTTTCCAACCGTTATCCACATTCTCTTCCCTCGTCTCGACCTCCATGACTTTGACCCGATCACCCTCTATCTCATGGTCCCCTCTAGACCTAATGAACCACCTTCTAGGGCTACATTCTGGTTGTTACAAAAGCCACGAAATTACTTCTTGTAATCGCCGTCTCCACCTTCAAATCCTCCTTGACCTGCACCATTAACGATGATCCACCTTTACGAGAGGCTCCGACCTAACTCTCTTCCCCTCCCCATGACAGGGGAGGTGGAATCGAGATGGGACAACTGATGCAATCTCCGGTGATGAACCATGGAAAGTGGGCCATGTTATGACATCTATTGATGGTCGTTGAGATTCTTGGATAAACTACCCAAATCAAGCAAAGACCCAAGACCCTCACTAGCTTAGCCCAAGCCACCTCCATTCATCGGTGATGATATTTAATTCTCTAGCTTGGTTATTCCATCAATGGTCGAACTTCAGGTAGGGCTTCGTTCTAGAGCTTAGCCTCCTATGAACGTACATCACCAGCTAAATCCAGACATCTCTAGCCACACTCCATTGCCCAAGCTTCTTTGTCATCCTTCTATGAGGCTTGTAAGATCACCATCAGCAACATGGGACCAAGGACGTGCCCTATCTTCCTCGTTATAGATCTTTTTGCGCCATCACAAAGAGGTGGAGGGAGGTGGAGCCTCACGTTACATGTCTCATTGGATGTCACCCTCCTGGTTACCATCAAACGACTTATGGAGTAACATGTCGCAAGTCCAAGATGTGCTAGGTTCAATGGGACCAAACCTTGCCCAAGTCTCCTCAGACCACCCATATGGCCCGAGACACACGTATCAGCCCAAACCACAACCCGTAAGGTTCAACTTTGAGTCCATTTCTTTTTACTTTGATTATGGACGAGTTGACAAGTCACATTCAGAATGAGTTACGTTGGTGTATGTTATTTGCTTATGATATTATGTTGATTGACAAGACTAGAGATGGAGTATGAGAAGCCTGAGGTCTGGAGACATGTATTGGAGACTAAAGGATTTCGTATTAGTAGGGCTAAGTGGGAATATATGGAGTGCACCTTTAATGGAAGCAATGGCAAAGGAATCCAGGTGAAGATTGGTGACGATAACATTAAGAAGAGACATTCTTTTTGATATCTGAGATCTATTTTGCAACATGATGGGGAAATTGATGGAGATGTTACCAATAGAATAAATGCATGTTGGCTAAAGTGGAGAGGTGACTCTGCTGTTCTCTGTGATAAGAAAATTACTTTAAAAATTAAAGGAAGGTTTTATATAGCATCCACAAGACCTGCTATGCCTTATGGATATGAATGTTGGCCTTTGAACCATATATATGTGCAGAGAATGGTTGTAGAAGAGATGAACATGCTAAGGTGGATGTGTGGACACACACACACACACATGTAAAGATCAGATTCGAAATGATACAATTAGAAAGAAAGTTGGTGTAGCTCCGGTCGACGATAAGACGCGAGAAAATCGCTTAAGATGGTTTGGTCATTTGCAAAGAAGATCAGTTGATGCATTAGTTAGGAGATGCAAGTGTTGGGACGTTGAGCTAGCTAAGAGAGAGCGAGGATGACGCAAGAAGTGTTGTAAAGAGACTATATGAATGGATCTAAGTTTTTTTTGTATATAATCCAAAGATTGATCTGAGATAGATTTGAATGGAGGCGAAGAATCCATGTAGCCGACCCTACTTAATTGTGGGAAAAGGCTTTGTTGTTGTTGTTATGTAAATAATAAATACATGTAAAAATCAAACATGATATAAAATAATTATATGGATACAAATGGATTTTTTATGAGTTAAAAAAAGGTCATAATAATTTAGTGAAGTCTATTATTTACAAATGAATAAGTCAAAATACACAAGTCATAATCTCTCTTTATTCAATATACGAGAAGTAGTGAAGAAAGAGATTGAGAAATGGTGCAAGATAGGGTTTATATACCCTATTTATGACTCCAAGTGGGTGGCTCCACTTCATGTTGTCCTGAAGAAGTGAGGAATTCATATGGTCACCAACGAGGAGGGGGTAGATGTCACGACCCGTCCCACTAGCAGGTACAAGTGTGACGTTTAACTGCTTGATCATTTTAATCATAATTAGCATGTCCATAAAAATTCGACAGCAATTCCTCGATTTTATGGACTCCCCAATGTTACCCTGTTCTAAAATAATTCATATAAAATTTTTGCATAAAATTCTCCTTTCAATTCACCATCACAACCACCCAAGTCATAATCCACATTCACATGACCAAACACATTTACATTGTTCCTTATGTAAAACCATCATCTACTGTCAAAGTTCATATACAACTCTATCTACTTCAAAAACAAACATATATTCTTCCTAGATGCTAAGTACTTACCTGAGGTATAAAATTTGTCGCACTATCACCAAAAATGGAGTGAAGAAACCAACTATCAGCAAAAACTAAATTCCTTTTCCTCCGCTTTTACAACTCCTCATGTTTGTCTGTAAATAATTTTTAATAACAGAGGGTTGAGTCTAAAATTAAAATGAGCTTAGACCCAGCAAGTGGGTCTCAAGCATTTTGTAAGAAAATATATAGGCTATTTTGAAAAATAATTTTGCTTGCTATGTGAAAGAAAATGTATTGTTACAATATAGCATTTGCTGAAAAAATATAAATCACAGCTTTGCAAAAAATTGAAATATCAAACAAACAAAATGAAAGCTAATTTAGTAAATGGTAATTGAAAAAAATTAAAATTTCTATTTTGCAGCTATTTTATCCACACCAATGTGGCTAGCGTACTATATCCATGAACAATGAAACAAACTGAGTCAGACGCGTAGACAACCCCAAAGACCAAAGAATACCCTGTATAGAGCCCAAAGCCTATGTGCATACAGAATACGGATCCAAAGTCCTCTGAACCATATCTGATGGTTTCCTCATATCTGATGACACGTTCCAGGGTCGTATCTGATGACATAACCATATCTGATGGGCAATTCAGGACTATGTCTGAGAGATACTGTGGTGGTCATTATTTCTAACATATTTCTGATCCATAGAAATATAACTATAAGTTGAAAAAATTTGTGATATCTGAATCATGTCATTGTACTGAATATTTGAATTTATCTGAAAACTTCTGTATTAGTAAAACGACATAATTGAATACTAAAACACAAAACTTAGATTTTCTACCATACATTAAGCTTGCATGCAATATCAACTTTACTAAGATGGCATCATCTTGGATGAAAATAAAACTTATATGATTATCAAGCTAGATTACACATATATAATTAATCAAAAAGAATAAAAAATGCCATATTTCAATGTACATGCAAAAATATGGGTCATATCTTAAAATAGGCTTGAGATCACTCACCTTGATACACCAGATAGAATTTTCTCCTATCCCTTTTTTCAGACTTTCGTCAACATTTTCTTTTCCTCGTTTTTTTCTTTGCTCGCACCCTTCCCTATACATCCACATATTGGAGGTCAATACATAAATTTGACTTGGCATCAATCACTATATAGCTCTACCACAATAGCATGATATCGATGTATATATACACTTGATTTCATAATCCTAAAACAACATATCCCTTTTGGTCCAGAGTATAGATCCAGGCTACAAGTAAGGCATATGCCTATAATTTTTTTTCTATGCACAAAAAATTTAGTATATAAATTCATGTAAGCCCTCCAATCTGCATAACGACATAAGGTGAGTCTTACTATTTTCCAAACATCAATTGTGGGTCTTCAATAATTAGATTTTAAGTATTGTTAACCAATATAATAAGAAGAATACGATAATAATGACAAGTTCCCTACAATCTTCCTTTCTTATAACCATTTTAATACCATATGATGGCTATTAACTACTAAGACGTACATACTATTGCACATACCTTCCACGTATGGGTACTCTTTAGTACCTAAATAACCACTATTCATATTTTATATGTGCCTACTACAGAATCCATGAAACTTAAACTCCTAAAAGTTTTATAATCTTATCAAATTGAAATAGATAAAAGCAACACACTAGAGAGATTCAGCAGAGCCGTTAGATTCGCCAGGTTCCTTCGTGAGGACCGCTCCTTTCCAGCCAACCAGCGCCAGCCACCTGTCCCCCACGGGAGCCATACACCCAGCCTGGGTAACTTGCACCCTTTTCCCTGCATTTAGTTTATGTTCGTATTATCTGTAAAATAAATATAGTACTGTGGACTATTTACACTATTACCCTTGCTATTTTTATTATTTACGTTTAGGTCCTTCCTTTATGGTTGCACGTGCATCGTCACGTGTCTTTCTGGAACAATTGCATGTATGCCGTCAGGTTTAGTGGATGGTATAAAATAAATCTTTAGTTTCTTTATTTACACTTATACCCGTGTGCATGCTATTTTGGACATGTGCTTGAATTAATGGAAGAATTGTAGTAGGAACCCCAGGACTTTTGACGCATGTTAATCTTTGGACCCTGGAAATTATTTTTCTTGCATATAGGTCCCAGTGTGCTGTATGGTTTTGGTTGGTTGAAATAAAAATCAAATGTTACCTAAACTTCATGAAATTTGGACACATGGCTCCTACCATGACGTAAACATTTCTATGAATTTTTGGACTCGTTTTGTTTTCATTTGATATTTTTAAAAATTCAAAAACCTAAAAATTTGCTTCTGTCTGTTTTTAAAACTCAAATAAGAATATTAAAAGTCCTCTAAAAATTACAAAAAATTATGTTGTGTTTGTTTGAGTGTGTTTTTACTTCTATCCATTTTTCATCACATTTGGGTTAATAAAAACTCTAAAAATTGAAAACATTGAAAATCTTAGAAAAATCATTGAAAATTCATAAAAATTCAAATAAATGCATTTCCAGTTTTTGTAGTTAGAGTTTTATTTCCAGTTCACAATAAAATTATTGCTTGAATTTTATAATCACTTTAGGTATTTTTAAAGTGTCTTTAGATTCTGACTGCACAGTAGCTTGCATTTTGTCCTTGTTTTATTTTTATAAAATTAACTAAAAATCATAAAAATCCAAGAAAAATAAGGAAAACATCTGAATATTTCTAAAATCCAAAAATATTTTTATTTGAATTTTCTAAGTGTTTTTGAGATAATAATTACTTGATTGTGCTTCTGTGATTGTTTTTACCCCTTCGATTAAATACTAAAAATAAAAAAAAAAACTTAAAAACCCACCAAAAATATATGTTTTTGATTTCCAACTACTTCGTAGGTTTACCATTCCGTGCTCCTTGAGTTCGACCCTGGTAGCTATACCGGGTGAAATAAATAGCTACTCCGCTATTTTTGTGCTTGACTTGTTTATCTTTATTTGGTGGCCTTCCCTCTTTTTCTTGATCGATTTCAATCTGAGTGATTGAGGTCGCAATGACCAGTGATACATTTTACCCTTAGTCGCTTGGTTTTCGGTTCATCAGAATGGCGCCGTTGCCGGGGAACACAGCTTAGTAGCCGGTTTTCTTGTTCTTTTCAGCTTTTGTTTCTGCTTGCATTTTCTATCATTTATTTACATTCCAGTTTATTGATGAACCTCCATTTCGTCATCTTTATTCTATCATTTTGGCTCATAAACCCTAGTAAATACGTGTAAATAGGCTTAATTCATGAATTTTAGCATTCATGCTTGTGTGTGTAAATAGTGTATAAAATACAACCTTTTAAGCCAAAATAATAGAATAAAGAAAAGAAAAATAATAAAATATTGTAAATATTTTATGACCCGAAACCCCGAGACCTAGGCATCTAGATGAAATAGGTTGACAAGGAATAATGTAGGGGGAGACAAGGGCCATAATACCCTTTAATCTAATTCATTCTTTATTCATTTTGGGACCCATTTTTGGTTCCACTTTTTATACTTCAAATAAAGAACTTTGTACATGAAAGTTGTAGATAATTAAATATAGAAAAAATACAAAATTGATTTCATACAAAAATATTGTACAGAAAAAAAGTTATGATCTGTGAATAAGATTCCAGAATCCCAACTTCCCAGACCTGTATCTCTCAAATAAAAACTCGAAACGCATCAAAATCACCTTTAACTGTATACAATTTTTAATAAGCTATTTAATGAAGTTTTACATTTTATGGAGCTACGTTTTGAAATTTAGGTTTTGGACCCTTATTGTATACTTGTATAGATTAAATATTCATTTTATTTATTACTCATTATTTTTAGAATTGTATATTTTTTATAATTTTGTAAGTATTATTTATATAAAATATGTACATTAAAACTGGAATAAAAACATAAATAAAACTCAAAAATAAAATACGTGTTTATAACACCAAGATGAAATACCTATAAGTATACTAATACAATTAATACATATATTTTATTAAGTGAACAAAACAAATTAGAAAAATAAAATAAGAATATATTTAAGAATATAAAAATATTATAAATATATAAGAAATAAAAAAAAATAATAAAATTAAATACACAAAATAAAAAATAAATTAATAAATTATATATATGAATATAGTTGTATATAAGCTATAAAAAGGTAACTTGTAATTTTAAAACCTCTAAAAAAAGAAATAAAAATCATATTGAAATACCTCATAAAATAACAAACATTTTTTATAACCTAAAAATAATAAAATAAATTACTATTTTAAAATGATTTTTTTAACTATTTTTGCCTAGGAAATTTTCTGGTTGGTCCCGTGGACCAACCAGAAGGCTCCGTTGATTGACCTCGGTCAACTCTCTGACCAAGGTCTGGCCCGTGTCAGATGTCATTTTTTACCCACCTTCTTGATTTTTTCGAGGCCCCATCTTGCACCATTCCGCAAAACTCCCTTCTTGACTTTTGATCCTCGTTCAATGGGCATGCATGCCCAGTTGAAACCTCGGACTTTGGATTGATGAGTTGCCCGCTGCGCCTCGTTTTCTCGTCCACTTCGTCAACCCTTCTTATAGCCCCTCGATTTTCACTCTCGAATTTGGACCGCATTTTTTCCCGTTCTTCTCCCCCCTTCGTGTGCTTTGGGATAGCAGAGGTGACATCTTCAAATCCAGCCATCGCGGGCGGAGCTATGACGCGGATTCGGGCACGTTCCATCACCTCCGGTGAGCCCCGTCGTCGAGGTTTTCCTCAGGTATCCAAACCTTCGAGGCTTTCTTATTCCTCTATTTTATTCGCGCATTTTATCTCCCATATCCATAGGAGTAGAATCCCATCGTTAGCTTAGGATTTTGCCCATCTGATCACCCAATCGTACCCTTCGCCAGAGGGGCTCTGACCATCTTCGACTTCACCGCCGCCAGCACCCATTTGCTCCGTAAATCGTCGAGGCACTTTGCCCTCGACGGAGTCACTATTTTTTGAAGGTCTTGAAGCTTAAGGTAGAGCATGGGGCTCATCTTGGATCTCGCTGGGGTCCTTGGAGCCCTCCAGCTCCGTCGCACCTTGTGGGAGCTCCAGCCATCGCCGGGGCCTTTTGGAGTTCCCAGCATCAAGAGGAAGAACGCAGAAATGCCACCCGACCATCCTTGAGCTCAAAAGAATGCCGGAGGGCCGAGATCTAGGGTGGGGAAGTTCACCACGCTAGTGGTTCTTCCCTGTTCTTGCTCCTCGCTCCTCTATCGTACGATCAGGGGCGCCTCCCAGTACGTCCACCAGCCATAGGATCGAGCCCTCCAGTAGCCGTTGATTATAAAGGGAGGTTCTGATCTGGGCCATCGAACACGAACCATCATCGGCCGTCCATTTGCTCGCCACATGTCAAGTGGGAAGGACTCAGCCGTCGGATCGCCTATGCATGGGTATTTTGCTAGCTAACCCCCGCCACTTTTTGTATTTATTATTTAGCACTAAAACTTTTATCTGCAGTTTTAAAGTTTTGTAATATTTGCAAACAAACCCTCACACTTTCTTTATTTGCACTTAGGTTCTTGTCCACGTCTCCTCACGTGCCTGCGCGCTGTAAGGGGACGTGGTATTTTGCGAGGGACCCCCTGCATGTCTTTTGATTTCGTTTCAGTCCAGGAATTATTCTATTAGGTGTTAATATTTTTGGAAAAGTTGCATGCTAGCCAGGTGTTTTTGGAATATCACATTTAAGTCCCTACTAGGCTTGTGTGACAACGCACGTGGGCTGGGCTTTTTGCAGGAGCACCCTTGCGGGTTTGGCTATATGTATTTGGTCTTGGAACTTCATTAATTAGTTATATATTTTGTGGAAAAATTACACTTTAGCCCTGTTGTCTTTTATATTTTCATATATGCCTTGTTAGTAGTGTAGTTTCTCTTTGTTGTCTTTATTTATTTCATACATCTATAAAATCCTAAAAACTCCAAACAATTAGAACATGCTCCTGTTTTGTTGCTCTTTCATGCTATATTTTTATTCTGCATTTTTATTGCATTTTATATTTATAAAAAATTCAAAAACATGCATTTTCAGCACTGTTTGCACTAGAAAATTCATAAAAATTATAAAAAGTTTTTTGAAAAATTCCAAAAAAATGTATTTTGTTTGTCTTCTTATGTTTTCACTTCAAATGCAAAAATCACTAAAAAATTTCAAAAGAAAATCCCCAAAATAGCAAAACCCTAAAAATCTTCATAAAAATCTTAAAAATTCCACAAAAGTCCTAAAGATTTGTCTCTGAATTTTCTCTGTTCCATTATCTTTATTTTAAATTTATTTAAGGAGTTTAGACTCTATTTGACATTTTTAATCCTCATTCTACTTTTAAACGTCAATTTTGTGCACTGTTTTCAGTATTTTTGACTTTAAAAAATACCAAAAAAAATTAGGAAAAACTTCGAAAAATCACAAAAACATTGGAAAAATATAAAAAGTTCAAAAATTGTTTATTTCCTATATTTTGAGTATATATATATATCTGATCTCTCTTGTGCATATGCATCATATATAGTTGTATTACTTTATTTTTTAAAAAAAGGAAAAATATAAAAAGAAAAATATAAAATCAGAAAAGCAAAAAACAAAATATAAAAATATAAAAAAAATAAATAAAAATATATAATTAAAACCCACAAATATATCAAATTTGTAGGCATTTGATCACATTCACGCTTGAGCAATCATTTTTGATCTATCCTGCTTGTTCCCTGTGTTCGACACTCTACACATACTCTATTGTTGTAGAGTTATAACAAGTTTTAACTCCACACGTTGATTTGCATTGCTTGATTTATCTGTTGTGGGTTGATTGTTGACTTAATTTGGATTTCTGAGCGGTCGCCACAGCGACCTGTCTCTGCCTTGTGTGGAGACATCTTTTTGACAGCTTGATTTTTAGGTTAATCATTTATCATATTTTATAATAATTGTGGTTTGACACATTCTTGTTTATGATTTTCTTGCGAGGGCCTGACGATCGAGGGCGGCTTTCTTCGGAAAGTCGAAGCACCCGCGGGATTCGGAGGCGGCTTCGTTTCTACATCGAGCTGCAGGAGGACGCAAGAGGACCGGAGCAGGAGTGTGGGGAGCGTAGTTAGCCGTAGCTTAGTTTTTATTTCCTGCATATTAGCGTTGTAATAAGTCAGGACAGATTTTTTGACTTGGTGGTATCTCGGGGTCTGTTTCGTCGAGCATCGGTTTGCTCAGGGGACCTCACCGCAAATTTTCGCCGAATTTGTTTTCACCTCTTTTTACTTACAACTTATCTGATTTTTGAGGATTTAGCCTTAGCCTTAGGATTTTCTCTGATGTGACGTAATTAATTAAGGCCAACCCTAATTATCTTCCTGTGCCTATAGTTCGATAATTGGACTTAATTAATTAAATCACCAATAAAAAGTCAGATTACGTAGGCTCGAGTCCACATGCAATGAGGAGTCACATACAACATGTGCAAGATCTGTTGTGGTGGACACCGAGTGGCTCCCAGGATCAGACTCAGGACTTAGATAGATTACCTGACTACTGTGCTTATCGTGTAGAAACTGCTTCGTCTAAGGCCATTTTCCTCATGCATCCATATCGGTAGTTTATTTCAATCTTTATTTTCTGCGCAGATCACCCTGCATGTAGAGAGCTGGAGTCAAGTACTCATTCTTACTCTGCATGCATCATTGTGTTTGATCGTGCGTCGGCTTTTTCGTCTTCTTCCTCAGTTTTTGACTTAAAATAACTAGCAGAACCGAAAAATTTGTTAGGCGTTGTTTGATCGAAAAATACCTAAAAAACAAAAATAATAAAATTGGGACTGATAAACACACTAGACCCTAAAAGAAACTTCATCTAAAAATTTGTCTTGGGAGAGTAATCTCCTCATTGTCTTGTTTGGATGAGCGAGAGAGTGGCCCGCACACTAGGCTAGAGCCATATCCGATTAACCGAGCGACTAAGAGTAAAATGTGTCACTGATCGTTGCGACCTCAATCGCTCGGATCGGAATCGATCAAGAAAAAGAGGGAAGACCACCAAATAAAGATAAACAACTCAAGCACAAAAATAACGGTCTAGCTATTTATTTCACCAGGTATAGCTACCAGCGTCGAACTCAAGGAGCACGGAATGGTAAACCTATGAAGTAGTCAGAAATCAAAAACAAGTATTTTTGGTGGATTTTTAAGTTTTTATTTTTTTGGATTTTTAGTATTTAATCAAGGGGTAAAAAAAAATCACACAAGCTCAATCAAGCAATTCTTAAGTATCTCAAAAACACTCAGAAAATTCAAATAAAAATATTTTTGGATTTTAGAAATATTCAGATGTTTTTTATATTTTTCTAGGATTTTTTCTGATTTTTAGTTAATTTTATAAAAATAAAACAAAGAAAAAAAATGCATGCTACTGTGCAGCCATAATCTAAAGGCACTTTAAAAATACCTAAATTGCTAATAAAATTTTAGCAATAATTTTATTGTGAACTGGAAATAAAACTCTAAACTACAAAAACTGGAAATGCATGTTTTTAAAATTTTTGTGAATTTTTAATGATTTTTCTAAGTTTTTCAAAGTTGTTCAATTTTTAGTGTTTTATACATCCAATTGTGATGAAAAATGGAAAAAGTAAAAACACACTCAAACAACACACCAACTATTTTTGGAATTTTTAGAGGCTTTTTAATATTTTTAGTTGATTTTTAAAAATAGACAGAAGCATATTTTTAGGTTTTTGAATTTTTAAAATATCAATGAAAACAAACACGAGTCCGAAAATTCACATAAATTTTTACATCATGCCAGGAGCCATGCATCCAAATTTCATGATGTTTGATTAACCGTTTTCATGAAGTTTGATTACCGTTTGATATTTATTTCAACCAATCAAAACCATACAGCACACAGGGATCTATATACAAGAAAAATAATTTTCAGGGACCAAAGATTAACACGTCTTAAATGTCCAAGGGTTCCTACTGCAATTTTTCCATTAATTCAAGCACATGTCCAAAATAACACGCATAAGGGTATAAGCATAAATAAAGAATCTAAAGATTCATTTTATAACATCCACTAAACCCAAGAGTGTACATGCGATTGTTCCAGAAAAACACGTGGCGATGCACGTGCAACCATAAAGGAAGGACCTAAATGCACAAAATAAAAACAACAGGGGCAATAATGCAAATAGTCCATAGTGCTATATTTATTTTACAGACTAAATACGAACATAAACTAAATGTAGGGAAAAAGGATTAAATTACCAAGGCTGGGCATGCGACTCACGTGGGTGACATGTGGCTGGCGCTGGTTGGCTCGAAACGAGCGGTCCCAACGAAGGCACTTAGGCGAATCCAACGGCTCTGCTGAAAGGGTGCACGTGGGAAGTACGAGGTCGCTAGATGTTGGATCTAACGGCCTGACAAGAGCAGGTGCTGGACGACCCCAGATGCAATCTGGCGGGTGGCGTCGATCCGACGGTGGAGGAGAGTCCTGGATGAACACCTGCTAGGCGAGGTTCACCCGAGAACTGGTGGCACTCCGTTCGTCTGATGATCGATCAGGAAGAGGGGTTCGACTCGTGACGCTCCTCCGCGTCAGGTGGCGGTGGCAGATGGAGCATCCACTGGTCAGATCTCGGGGAAGAGCTGGTGACCTGGGATGGCTCTGGCGAAGCTGGATGATGTACTCTGGGGTCTCCACGCGCAACGTGACCTGCGGGGTGACAGCTCCTGCTTGGAGGTTGGCTCCGACCGGGGTTATTGGATGAAAAACTAAGGGAAGCAACGACGAACGGTGAGGGGAGGTTCTGGCGATGGCAGAGGATGGAACCTAGCCCAATCTTGACTCGTATAGCCAGGATCAGGATGATCAGAATGCGGGGGGAAAGATGACGATGGACCGCGGAGTAAATCTGAACGGATGGATAGGGCTGACGAAGCTCCTACCACTGGGTCGTAGCTGGCGGAGGTCCGATGAAAGATTCGAGATAAAATAGAACTAGGGTCGACGAAAGGTATACCTGATGGTCGAAGATCGATCCTGAGCTCCAGAGGGTTGCGTCGATGGAGATCTTCGCCTCGACCACATTGCGGCAGGCATGGAGGCTCAAACGCGGCGGAGGTCCGGCTACGTGCGTCGAGCATCGGCTACAGCTTATCTCTCCGGCCACCAATGGTTGCTTCCGAATGATGTCACCAAGGAAAAGCACTCTAGGGAAAAAGGAGGGTATGCGGCGTGAGCTGCAGAGCTGGGAAATGGAAGTAAGGTTTTATAGCATGCTCCCATGATGCAATGGAGATCAGGCACGCGTACGTGAACCAAGGAAGATCCGCTCTTCCCTAGGGATCTGTGGGAGTCGTGGATCCAAGGGGAAGAGGGGAGGGTGGAGTTAGGGCAAAAGATGGTCGGATCGATGAGGGAAAAATTGGAGAAATCAGGCGAAAACCAAGATCCGCGGAAGAGGCGGTCCAGGTGGGGCAGTTGACCGAGGTCAACAGTCCCCCGTGGACCAATCAGAAATTTCGTGGTCAAAATGACTTGTAAAATAATTTTAAAATCGAAAATGATTTTTATTTTAAAATATGTTCAAAATAAAAAATGTTCCTTATTTTCCAAACTATTTTTTAGTGATTTTTATTTATTTTTTGAAAAATAAATTAAGGTATATACATTATATTATATTATGTGCAAATATAAAATATTTATTTATTTTAATTTTAGTTTTTATTTTGTTTTATTTTTATACAAATACCCCAATTTTATATTTTATTTATTTACAACATAAAATTTGGAGTATAAAATAATTTTTTATTTTATTTTTATGAGTTATTTACAAATATTAAATAAATAGGTATATGTTGCATATGTACATGTAATATGTACAAGGTGAGAGAGAAATCATTTTTATTTTTATTTTTATTTTCTAATTTTTATTTTATTTTTACAAATATATAAACGTAATATATATACATTTTTATTTTTTGTGAAAATAAATTATTTATATACATAGAGGGCATATGTACAAGGTTGAGTGGCCCTATCTCTGTCTACTTATTTTATTTGTCGATCAGGCCCATGTTGGGCCCCTCTCTTGGGATTAGGGCACTCAATATTTATTCTAAATATTTCCCTCTTTTTCTTTTATTCTTTATTCTTATATTTTTGCACAAATACATGCTAATTATTTCTATTTAACAAGTGCATGCTTATTGATAACTTATTGTATTTACAACTATATACGTGATGTTTTGCCAAAATATTTAGCTAAAATAAAAGAATAAAGAGTGATGAATTGGGATTCATCATCCCCCTATACTTTACTTTTGCTAGTCCCCTAGCGAACACTTATTTGAAAAAGAAGAGAAAAAGAGAAAAGAAAAAGAAAAAGATGGGAAATCAAGGTTGATTATTAAACTTTTCTTCATTAAATTGGAGTATGGAGCTCAGTCAGACCTTTGGATTATTAATTTGTCGGAACCTTATTTGGACTTAAGCTTAAAACTCAACAGCCTCTAAAGTTCCACCAATCTATGGTCAAGACTCCTCAATAATCCAGATCAGAACAAGTGTACATACACAAACTCTAATGACCATGAATCTTTCCTTGTACTATGTAAGTGAGATGTAGCTCCCCACCTCAGAAATGATAAAGTGACAACCCCCTTAACAAGGTAACTCTAATGCCTCAGTCTGGCAGCTCTTTCCTCGAGGAATGGGGTATTCCCTTCTAAGTTCAAGTTCCACCGGCTTAAGAAGAGGAGGAAGAAGAGAATGCATGACCAGTGTAGCCATGTATCCTTGGGAGCCCAACTGGTGTAGCTAGGTCTCTCTACTGCAAGCTTCATGAGAGGGAATGGGTAACACAAGCTTTTGCTTTATTTGGCTATATACATTCTGGTGGGTATTTTATTTTCAATCAGACCCACCACTTTTTGGAGTTTTTCTTTCATTGAACATTTTTTTATGTGCATATGTACACACATATCTACATGGTGCAACAATTATACATAAGGAGTTTTTCCTCTTGAAACAGTAGACTATCCCTCTTTTGAAGCTTTATTGCAACCCAAAACTCCTATCTTTAGACTTCAACACCACCAAACCAAGTCGAGACACACTTCCTCACTATAAGAAGAAGAGAGGTTCCGCCTAGAAGTACTACCCTCATATGCTACCCCAAGCCAAAGGAAACTGCCTCCTCACCACCTCATCCGTGGAGAGCTATGTGTAATGTACTGGTGCAAGTAAAGCCATTGTCTCTGAGAGTCATGTGCGCGTTGTTAAGTGTTCTACTTAGGCTCATAAAGATGACATATGATCAGGAGCCTAGTGGACCTCAAAAGATTAAGTCCCAAATGGACTTGACAAATCTTAACCCTAGGCCCTATAAGGTTCCTCTTAGAATTAGGTAGATTAAGGTCTTAACCAAGCTCCATTTTTTAATTTTCCAATTTATTTCCAGACTAGTTTAAATGTCAATCATGATTCAGAGAAACTGTACAATTCTATACAAAAATGTTTTTATGCAAGTTTTTGGAAATGTGCAAAATTTTTGAAAAATGTTTGAATGAATGCATGAAGTTTTGCAAAATATTTACAAACATTTTACAAAAGGGTATTTGCAAACTTTTGTTTTTCAAACATTTTACAAACACTTTGTACTATATACATAATTTTGGTATCAAAATATTTATAAACCCTTTACACAAAATTATTTTTACAAACATTTGTACACAAATAATTTTTATAAATAACTATGTATGTGCAATAAAGAATTTTTATGTACACAGGAGAAATTTTAAATTTTTATGTTTTTTGGATAAAAGAATTTTAGCCATTTTATTTATTAATACACTCACACAAAGTACGAGTTACGGCTAAAGTATATATGAAATATATATGACACCCCGATATACTTAGCTCGAACGATGTCCTCAGAGTGAATCAAGAGCGATGAAGAAGACATAACTTGTGCTTAGTATAGGGAAGTGAAAGAAATAATATACTACAACGACGAATCAAAGAATAGAATGAAGAGGACTCGGTGTTTCCCTCATAACTTAGGATCAAATAATCCTAAGTATAGCAAGCTGTACATGAAAGGAAATCCGAGTGGAAGAATGTACAGGGTCTACCTCCCCTATACTTAGGGTAAAATATCCCTAAGTATAGGCAACAAAACAGAGGTAGAAGAATCAAAAGAATACCCAAGATCCTACACCCCCCAATACTTAGGGTAAAGACACCCTAAGTATAACATAATCATAGGATGAGATGGGGTGTGGGACTAAAGAATGGAATGATATGGACAACTGGATCTATACAACGCGGAAGACAGTGATAATCAGGCTGGGCTACTATAGATGTGAGTCAAAGACCACATCTCACATAAAATGAATAAGGACGACGTCAACGATCAATGGCTCATGATCTAGATATGGTTGTGAGCCGCTGCCCGTTAACACGAAAAGGTAGATTCAGAAGATAACTCAGATATGTCAATGCTTCCATTTGTCATGTACCTTTCGCACCAGGTATGGTCCCTTCCACTTGCTCTGCAATTTCCCCGGAAATAATCTAAGGCTGGCATCAAACAACCATACTCTCTGATCTGACTCAAACTTTTGTGGCTGATATGAGGAGTCATGCCACTCTTTCACTCTCTCCTTATAATGTAGGATGTTTGAGAAGGATTCATCTCTAAGCTCCTCCAGGGCTGTCAATTCTGCCCTCCTCTGGTCTCCTACACTCACTGGATCCAAGAGTATCTATGTAACAGCCTAAAGTGACTATGTCTCAGTTTAAACAGGTAAATGGCAGGGCCTGCCATAAAAGAGGTGAAAGGAGATGTACCCAAAGGAGTCTTGAAGGATGTCCGATATTCCCACAAGACCCGGGTCAAAAGTTGTGACCAATCCTTTCGGTCAGGGCGGATGACCTTCTGCAATATAGTCTTGATCTCCCTATTCGACACTTCAACAAGACCATTGGTCTGAGGGTAGTATGGAGTGGCTACTCGATGGTCTATGCTGAACTCGCCAGCAAGGGCCTTTACCTTGTCATTGATGAAATGAGACCCCCCGTCAGATATCAACACTCAAGGTACCCCGAACCGTGAAATGATATTCTTCCTCAAAAATCAGCATACAGTCCAAGCATCTGCGGTTCGGCGCGGGGATGGCCTCAACCCAGCGACTCACATAATCAACGGCCAACATAATGTACTTGAATCCCCTGACTCTTAGGAATGGACCCATGAAATCGATGCCCCATGCATCAAAAACCTCACAGAAGTGAATGCGATGCATCGGCATCATATCACGCTGTCCACAAGTGCCCATCCTCTGACAGTCAGTACATCTCTTCACGAATTCATCAGAATCCTTGAAGAGAGTAGGCCACCATAGGCCGGATTGGAGCATTTTCTATGCCATTCTCCTCCCAGAGTGATGTCCTCCTGCCTCCACTTGTGGCAGTAGGTGAGGACGCTATGGTGCTCCTCTTGGGGAATGCACCGTCGCCAGACACTATTCCCTCCCCTCACGGTAGATGATGGGATCCTCCCAATGGTAAGACTTGACCTTCGCTAGGAAGGTCTCAAGTCTCTGCATGTGCCAACCTTGTGGAACTTTCTTAGCAACAAGAAAGTTCACAATGTTAGCATACCACATGAGTGAGGCGATAGCAAGGATCGCCTCATCTGGGAAGGTCTCACATATAGGATCAATCTGCTTAGAATCCTCAAGGATTCTCTAATCGAGAGAGATGATCCGCCACCACATTTCTTGACCTCCAGGCTTATCCTTAATCTCAATATCAAACTCCTGGAGTTGAAGGATCCATCTAGTCAATCTCGCTTTGGCATCCTTCTTTTCCATGAGGTACCTGATGGCGGTATGATCTGTGAAAATGGTTACTCTAGATCCAATGATGTATGATCTGAACTTATCTAGGGCAAAGACTACGATAGCATCTCCTTCTCTGTGACTGTATAGTTCTGTTGTGCGGCATCCAATGTACGCTAGAGTAGTGAATGGCAAAAGACAATCCATCACTCCTCTGTCCCAGCACGACCCCTACGGCAAAATCGGAGGCATCCATCATGATCTGAAATGGGAGAGACCAATCAGGCGGTTGGAGGACAAGAGCCTCAACAACTAGACTCTTGAGAGTCTCAAATGACGCAAGACACTTATCCTAAACTATGAACTCGGTGTCTTTGGTCAGTAAATCAGTCAACGGTCGGGCAATCCTGCTGAAAGCTTGAATGAATCGTCGATAAAAACCGACGTGCCCCAGAAAAGATGGTAACTACCGCAAGTTGGACGGTGGATTGACTTTTCTAATGATATCCAATCTGGCCAGATCAACCTCCATGCCCCTGTTGGAGATGATATGGCCAAGCACCATCCCTTGAGTCACCATGAAGTGACTCTTCTCCCAAGATAATACAAGGTCGACCTCAATGCCTCGCTGTAGGACGCGGTCTATGCACTTAGGACAAGCTTCAAAGCCATCGTCGTAGACCGAAAAGACATCCATGAAGACCTCCAAGCACTCACCCCACCATGTCTGAAAAGATGGACAACATACACCTCTGGAATGTCGCTGGAGCGTTGCATAGACCAAAGGCTATGCATCTTAAAGCATAAGTCCCAAAGGGACAGGTGAATGTAGTATTGTCCTGGTCCTCTGGCGTAATGGCCACCTGAGTTGTATCCGGAGTATCCGTTGAGAAATCATAGTGACTCTTCCCTACTAGCCTCTCCATAATTTGATCAATAAAAGGCAGCAGGAAATGATCCTTCTTGGTGGCCTGGTTCAATCGTCTGTAGTCACCACAGACCCTCCAAGAAGTGGGTACCCGGGTAGCGATCTCCTCTCCATACTCACTCACAACTATAGTGATGCTCGTCTTCTTGGGCACCACATGTAATGGACTGACCCAATTGGAGTCTGAGATGGGGTAGATAAAACGGCGCTCCACCATTTCGAAATTTCCTTCATGACAACCTCTCGAAGATTCAGGTTCAACCGTCGCTGGAACTCACGCGACGACTTCACGTCCTCCTCGAGATAGATATGGTGGGAGAACAGGTCCGGATTTATCCACTGGAGATCAGCTATGCTCCATCCTATCGCCTTGCGGTTCTTTTCAAGAATATCCATCAGACGAGACTCTTGCTCTCCAGTCAAATCTGCTGAGATAATGATGGGGTGCATCTCATGCTCACCCTTAAGGAACCTATACTTCAGCGACTGTGGCAAGGTCTTCCGCTATGGGCAACTGGGAGCTGGCGGATCTGGTCTCTGAAATGTCTGAGTAAATGAGATTAGATCTGCCTGAGAAAATGAGAACTCTCGCTGACAATCAGAATCTAGTGAAGACTACTCTGCTGTGTATCTGTACTCTGAATCATCTCGGTCTCCACCCTAGCTGCTAGCTCTGTGGAAATCAGACATGGAATCATCTCATCAAACTCTGCCCAATCAATGTCGAACTCCGAGGGATCTGAATCTGAATCAAACAAATCAACTGCCTCGCGATCGGGAACCCGGTATGCTGCCTTAAAGGTGTCCTCTACTAAGACTGCGCTCTCCAACCTCTCCTCTACTGGAATCTGTGCATCAGCGGGGTCTGAATCTGAAAGGAAGGCTCGTGAAACGAGGTCTGCCCAAACTGCCTCATCTTCTGTGTTCGCAAAATTACACTCCTAGTAGATGTCTCGCTCTGCCTCTATCATCTGCTCTAGATCTGTTAGCGGCTCTGAGCAAGCTGAATCTCGTGCTCTAGTCTCATCGATCGTCTCTATTTGTGTACTCTCCGCCCTCGACATGAAAGTATACCTTCCCGCTATCATGATCGGATACTTCCTTGGTTGTGGCCAAAAACGGGCGCCCTAAAATGATGGGGGTATCGGTCACAGACTCAAGGATCTCCATGTCTAACTGATGAACCTCCATTTCATCACCTTTATTCTATCATTTTGGCCTTGAAAACCCCAGTAAATGCATGTAAATATCATCAATTTGTACATAATAGCATCTATTATTTATTGTATTCATTGTATATAAAAAAGGGGTTTAATGTCAATATTATAGAATAAAGGGGAGAAAAGAAAAAGGAATAAAATATCGCAAATATTTATGACCCGAACCCCGAGACCAAGGCCAGCATGGAATTGGTCGACAAGGAATAAAGTAGGGGGAGATAAGGGCCAGTGTACACTAAATACCTCATTTATTCATGCATTTATGCATTTTTTGACACCTATTTTGTATACAATTATTCATTCACAAAATAAAGAAACTTTTTACATGAAAGTTGTAGATAATAATGTAAATAAAAATACAAAATTGAGTTTTCCTAAAAATAATACTCAGTGTACATTTTATACACAGAATAAAAAGCCAAAATCTAAACTTCACAGACCCATATCTTGCAAATAAAAACTCCAAATCACCTTTAATTGTATAGAGATTTCCAAGAACTATTTAATAAAATTGGTTTCATAATTTTTGGAGTCCATCTGCAAAAGTTAGGTTTTTTGACCTTCATTGTGCAATCTGCCTGATTAAAATATTCAATTTATTAATTGTCCATTATTTTTATCAAATTATATTTTTAGAATTTTGTAAATAATGTATGTAATACATGTACATATTGAGATTAGAATAAAAACTAAAAAGGGCTTATAAAAATAAATAAGTATACGCAAGATAATAGGCATAATACCTATGTCAAGTATATATCTAAATAAAGAAGGGAAACATTCTTTAATTCTTTCATATTTTTATAATATTGTAAATAGTACATATAACTTGTTAAAAATACAAATTCAAAATAAAAATCAAGAAAATACATTTAATAAATTAAGTACATAGAATATATAGGTAAAATACCTATAAGTACACCTACATATACATATACCTATTTATTTAAAACTGGAAATAAACTCATAAAAATTAAATAAAAATACCCTCACACTCATAAAAATAAATTATAAATTTATAAAATAAGACAAAAAAATAATTAAACAAAATAAACAAAATAAAAATAAAATACACAAAATACATGTAAATACATACATAAATACCTCATTAAAATAAAACCATAATAAAATACATCGAAAAATTAAATAAAAATCATAAACAAATACTACATGAATTAATACACATTTTTCATTTTATAAGAAAATCTAATAAAATCATTTATTATGGTAAATAAATCATTTTAGAATAAAGTTTCCTGTTTTGTCCTCTAGCAGCCAAGGTGGACCAATGGGGCGCCGGCCTTGGTTGACCGCCCGGTCAACTATCCCATTCGGGACCTGGCGTCTCTGAACTGTCTTTTCCCCAAATTTCTTCCCTTTTTACGGCCATCTCGTCCATCGATCGAGCTCGCTTGCTTCACAAGAAATGATCCCTGATGATCACAGATACCCGCCGATATCTTAGATCAACTTGATGCTCATTGGATTAATCAGTAAACGTCGTTCAATAAGGCTCCATCCCAGTGTTTATAAATAAGAAGCTCCGCCCCCCTCCTCAAATTTGGCAAAATTCATCCACCCAAAAGCCTCGATTTTTGATCCTGGGAGGTTCCTCGTGACAGGGGGAGCGTTCCAGCACCTCAAATCGGCCGGAGGAGGGAAAGTTTTGACACGGCGTAGCTCCGATGTCCGTCCTGCTCCCTGGTGGCCCCCAGGTATAAGAGCTGCCCTTTATTGCATTTTTAGGTAGATTTTAATTTTACAATTTAAATTCCGTTCTTAGTTTAGTCTGTAGATCCTTAGCTTAGCGTGAAATCGAAACAACGAATTTCGCCGGAACTCCGCTCCGGCGACTTGTTTACTGTGATCTCGACCATTTCCAACCCCCCCAGTCACCTCACTTCGTTCCCCATCGCCTGCTCCATCTCCCGATCGCTTTTGTTCAACCAAGGACCCTCAGTCCTTGCGAATCGGAGCTCCACCTCCGCCTAACGCCGGAGATCCTCCGCCTCACCCCATTTTGCGACAGAGCTTCAAAACCCGGGGTCGAGGAGATAGCCCTCGTTCCCCCGGTTCTTCCTATGCAGGTCAAATGCAGCAGCGAGCCCTCCTGGGATCGATTCGAACCAGGAAGAGGCTCCTGGAGGTCCCGACCTTCATCGACCTCGTGCGAGCGCCTTCGGACCTCCAGGAGCCATGGCGAGACCATCAGCAGACTCAGAAGGCCTCCCGCTACATCCAGACCATCTCAGACGCGAGGAAGAAGCCTGGAGGAGCCAAAGCTTCACGATCGAAGCTCGCCGCGCGCGAGCTTCTTCCCTATTCTTCCAGGGGGTCCATCACTGTCAGATAAGGAGGCGCGACCTAGATTGAACGTGACCGTCAGATGAAGCCTTGCACCCACCGTCCGATCAGCGAGGCTGATCTAATCTCAGCCTTCATCTGCGAACCGATATCAACCGATGGATGTGCGACGCGTGTCCAAGTGAAGTGATCCACGTCGTCCACCAGCGCGCGCATTTAGGGGTAAATTTCTTATTCAGCCCCAGTTTTTTTGTATTTATCGTTCACCTCTGTAAATAAAAGTCGAAGTTTATTTTAGTGTGTAAATTTTGCATGGACCCCCCCTGTATGATTGGCATATTACTTCGAGGTCCAGTCCACGTCACCTCACGTGTCGTCCCACGTGAGGTGGCTACTTTGCATATGACCCCCTATATGTTTGTACATTATGTTTAGCCATAAAATAAAAATTCCAGTGTAATATTTTTGTGAAACATTGCATGAAAGACCATGGACTTTCTGAAATTGCTGTATGGTCCCTGTGGGTACGGATCACGTGTAGTCCCACGTGATCGTCATTTTGCGTGGGGGTCCCTGGCGGGCTTCGTATTTCACTTTAGCCCTTAAACTTGCAAATCAAGTGTAATTTTTCTGGTGTTTTGCACTGTAGCCCCTATCTTTATTTTTATTTGCAAAAATTCCCCTACCAGGCCATATATTTTTGTGTGCTTGATCCATTTATTTCATGCATCATATTAACATGAAAAATTTTGCAAAAATTAATATAAGCTCTTGTTAGCTTGTTCTTGCACGTCATATTTTTAGTTTCATTTTAGTTGCATTTTTGCAGTTATTAAAAATAAAAAAACCTGCATTTTATTTACTGTCTAGCTAGAAAATACCAAAAAATAATAAACCACCTCGAAAAATTCCAAAAAACTACCTATGGTCTATTTTATCATATACTAGTGTTAGCCTAGAAACACTAAAAATGCAAAAGAAAAACCCTAAAAATTAGAAATCCCTAAAATCTTTATAAAAATCTAGAAAATCATAGAAAAAATCATAAAAATACAAATTAGGTTTCTGTAGTTTCCTCCTTTTATTATCTACCCTTTAAAAATTGATTTGAGGATTTTTGGGACCATTTTCTATTTTTAAACCTCACTTCAGTACTGTCCAGTAGCTTAAGTCCTTGTTTTCTATTATTGTATTTCTTAAAGAAAATATCAAAAATATTTGGAAAAATACCTAAAAATCACAAAAATAGTAGAAATTTATAAAAAGATAAAAAATAGTTTATTTCTGCATTTTTGAGCATTTTTGTATGTTTTTGTAAATATTATATCACCCCTCTCCCTACATTGTATATACATTCCAATATTGAAAAAGAAAATAAAAAAATATATTTATATATATACATTTATAAAAATATGAAAACTATAAAAAAATCAAAATAGAAAATTAAAAAAAAGAAGAAAAAAATAATGAAAACCCACAAAGATAGGCTCACACAAGGATGACTTTGTTGTACATGCACATCATAGGCTACTTCATTTTTGCATTGCTCTCTGTGGTTTGACCTCTACATGCTTATTCACTATACAATTTGTGGTAGAGTTAAATGTTAATTTACAAATTTTGGCACTCAATTGATTTATTCTTTATTGTGGGTTAATTGTTGATCAAATACGAGATTCATTTGTAGTAGTCAACACACCGACTGTTGACTCGCCTTGTGAGTCAATACGACTGCTCGTGAATTTCGTGTTTATCAAATGGAACCGTTGCCAAGGAGCAATGAGCGTAGCCTATTAATTTTGTCATTCTTGTTTAGACATTGATGTATCATTGATTGTGTGAGCAGCTAATTATTTCGCAATTGATCACTATGCTTTATTGCTTTATTTATTGTGATTAATTCTTTCCTGCCTTATTTTATTAATTGAGCTATACTAATTCAATCTCTTTGTGACTTTGATGCGAGGGTCCGCCACGCGAGGATGGTTTCTTAGGGAGCCAAGGCAGCCGAGCTTGGAGGAGGGTGGTAGCATCAAGGATACCAAGGGATGGGAGTTAGATAGGTCTAGAGCAATTAGGATCATTTTTGTAATTTATGGTGAGAGAGAGAGACAATTTTGGGATGTAATAATTAACAGGACTCTACTCTTCACAATGAGGTCCAGTGCCCGGGTGTCTGTTCACCTGGGGGCCTCATCGCTGTTTTCCGTGTTTTCTACCGCCTTCTTTTCTTTGTTTTCCGCTGTTTTGTGCTTTCCGCCTTTGTTTTACTTTGTTTTGTGTGCTTGGAGCCCCTAGATATAGGTTGCTTGATCCGGTAGCTAGGTCCAAACCTTAGTAAGAATGGATGTTCCTATAGTCTGCTTCGTATGGATCTAGTCAAAATTAAACAGTTCGGTCATTTATCTCTTAACCCGTGTGCCGTGAGCGAGCCCCATAAAGCGCTACTCCTGAACTCGTGTGTGTCGAGAAGAGGAGGGGTAAGCCAAGACCGGATCTTTAGGTTAAAGATAAGTGACCAACTTGTGGTTCTTCACGTTAATAGCAGCTAATGTTTAGGGTGATTTTGTCGAATGCACACTACCATGTAGATAGGTTTAAAAATTCCGTTTTGCATACCACATGGAGAGAGCTGGGATGCACTGTAAGTCTTCTAACTCAACATGCATCATTCGATTCAATGGTGAGATTTCTATCATAGAACCAACTTGCACGGCTTTTCCGCTATCTCCCTCTATTTTTGAGCACATAGGACTTAAATGAAAATCTGCAAAAACGTTAGGCGCTGGTATGAAACAGACTCAAAAAAAGTGAAAACCCAAAAGAAAACTAAAACAAGGGGACTGCTAAATAAACTTTGACCTTAATTAAAATCTGTAATGGACTATCATTGTACTGGGTTCATAAAGCCCTCATTGTTTTCAGGTACCTTGGAGGGGGACCAAAACCCTACTCCCTTGAGCGAGGCACGTCCCATAAGGAATAGAGCCAAAATCCCAGTCTGCAACTGCCTTGTGTATCGCCTGGATTACCAAAGTATTGGCGCTTCTATCGTACGTGGGCGAGTAGGGCTTGGTCACCAATGATGACTCTCTGTGGTGTAGAGCATCGACCCTGTCCGAAGTACCGAGCATAGGCCACGCCTTCATGGGGGTGTCTGTCTCATCGTCTTGCGTCCGAGTAGATTCTTGTACGCTCACGGGTGATTCCGTTGCGAGCGAGAACCGAAGTATTGGTTTCGCCTATCGGCTTCCTCTCTCTATTTCTTTGGCTGAGTAGGGATCCAGGAAGGGTTACAAGGACCTCAAAAAGTACAGACTACAAGTTACAAAGGAGGAGGACAAGTACGAGATACTCTTCTGGCAGTACTCTCTCCTATAGGGGTAGCGTGCTAAGGACTTGTTAAAAGATATGCCTGAAATAACAACTCTAAAACTGAAAAGATAATAAGTAGCCGAACCTTTACGGCTTCACATGGCGTGAGTTGGTGAACTCAATCTTGTATTGTGTTTGTATGGATCTAGATTAAGGTTCAAAGATCAAGTCCCGCGCCTTTGCGCAAATTTTGTTGTGTCACTCCTCTTTGACCTCCGCTCAGTTTGAGCCTTTCTACTGTTTTGCATTCCTTTTTACTCCCTTTTGACCATCGTATCATTCCTCCAACATCCACTCCTCTCTTGCTTTGCAAAATCGATCCATGGATGGTTTCCGTCGGGACCTTCACCGACACCCACATAAATTCATGGACTCGATTTCGCCAATAAATTCGAGGCGATTCCCGAGAACCCGATCCGGACTTTGCAGATCGATCTCCAGACTCCTCGTCTTCTACCTCCCTTTTGACCACCCAGTCAACCGGGATCACTTTTGTCCCACTTTCGTCGTTGTGAATGGAAGTCGATTACAGTCTACATCTTGTTCCGTTCACAACATGTTGGGGTTGACCTTAACTCCAAAGATTATCATGACAACAGAACAATAATGCAAGTGGTCTGATCGGGACTCTTTCATTCTGCAGATAAAAGGGCAGACTGAGCCCTGGCTTCTACTCCAGAATTCATTTCGTCCGACTCAGACCCTGACATGGCTCCTCAAGGAAAGGGCAAGGGTCAGCAGCCACCCCAACCAGAAGGGCAGTTGCCAGATCAGAATCAAGTTAATGCACAACTATTGGCCTCTATCCAGGCAATCCAACAGCAGCTGACAGAGCAAGCCCTGGCCCAGACCGCTTTTCAGGATATGCTGAATGATGTGATGAACAGAGCTGAGGGAGGAGGAGGTAGAGGAGGAGGTGATGGTCCACCTGATGACGACGGAGAGCCAGAAATTAGGGGACAAAAGACTACACTGAAGGAGACCTATAATCCTGGAGATAGCCAAATGACCGAGTGGATTCTCATTCCACCGGTACATGCTCACTTTGAGCTGAAGCCCCAGTTCCTCGCTCTCCTTCCATCTTTCCATGGAAACACAAGTGAAGAGCCGTACATCCACCTGCAGAAATTCTCCCGCATCTGCCGAACTACTCACTATCCGAATGTCCCTTTGGACATTGTCAAAATGATGGCTTTCCCCTTCAGCCTACAAGACAAGGCCCTTTATTGGGTCAACCATCTGGGGAAGGTTGTAACCACCTGGGAGGAACTGAAGTCCGCCTTCCTGCACAAATATTATCTTCTTGGCCGGCTCAACCAGATGCGAGCACGTATCAGCAACGTCTCCCAAGGGGCACATGAATCCATACACGAAGCTTGGGAGAGATTCACCGATCTGTAGGAGAAATGTCCCCATCATGAGATCCCGAAGACCAGTTTGGTCCAACACTTTTTTGGGGGTCTGAACATTGAGAGCCAAAGGCTCGTTGACGCAGCATGTGGGGGTTCACACTTCAATAAGGATGGAGATGCAGTCTGGCAGATATTCGAAGAAATGGGCAAAGGAGAGGCCGCCCTCTCTTCATCGAAAGCATACCAAAGCAGCCCCAGATCCTCCAGAAGCAAGTACACATGGCAGCGTCCCGAGAGGCGGAGAGAGATGAGAGCTCCAACCTCAGCATCATCGGGGGCCATCTCTCGAAGGTTGATATTATTGAGAAACGATCACAGGATCTCGAAAAACTTGCGGTGATCGAAAAGAGGACTCAAAACCTTGACAAGCTGGATCAGATCACCAAGCAGCTAGAACTGCTGGTGGGCACCATCAATTTTGTTCAGTCGGAAGCACCACTAGAAGCTCCAGCTGAGAGGAAAGACGAGCAACCACCGCTACATCAGCCTCAGCCGAGCCAGCAGCCACCGACAGTCCAGCACGTGTACTACATGCAGGCACCCAATCAGGGCCAGCCACAGCAGCAGATGGTTGTGTATCAACCAGAGTTTATATCAAGATCTGATTCAGTATTCCCACCACCACCCCTGGTTCAGGAAGTGAACGGGGTCTGGAGTCACGAAGCACAGCCGACCCATCCTATGGGACAACCTCAGGGCCAGCTACCAGCCAACCGACAACACCACCAGCCTCAAGGGGTCGTTTTGGGCAGTCCTCACAGCCGCCGCCACCGTATCATCAGCCTCCCCAGTATGCCAATCAATGGAGGCAGAACCAGCAGTATCAGCAGCAGCCATACCGTCACCCACAGTCCTTCCATCAGTATGCAGCTGCTCTACCTCAGCAGTACCAATAGCATCCTCCTCCTTTTTATCAGCAGCTTCAACTTCCTGCTCCACCTCTGCACTACCAGCAACAACCTCCGCACCCATCCATGCATCAGCAGCGTGGTCTGCATGCTGAACCCACCGAAGCACCCCCTGCGAACCCTACCATGGATTGCCTAGCCCAACTTGTCAAAGGGCTGACGGAAATGACCAAGCGACTTGACGACCTGACCACCACTAGAACTACCATCCCAGCTTAGGTCGAGGCCAACCCCAATAATTTCAAGAAGAAAGAGCAGGTAGAATGTGATGTCTTGTCTGTGTCAGAAAATGATATTATTGTGTATTCTAATGCTGTTACTCTCTGGACCGGTAGGGTCTTTCCTCCGCCTGCTACAAAGATTGGGGTCAATAAAGAAACAAGTGGATCATGATCTTCCGCATCAGCCGTGCCAGCTACAGGGGCGGGTGAGGAGGAAGAAGAAGGAGAAGCCATTCCACCCGTCGTGCATTCCCAGCATCAATCCCAGCCAAAAATACAAAAACATCAGCAAAAGAAAAAACAACAAAAAGAAGCTTGTAGGCGAAGCGAAGCCGTGCCAGCCTTGGAGGAGCCGCCAGCAGCAGCCGATCCCTCGCCAGTCGATGGAGCCGAATCTATACTTTTTGCTCGCCCCTCAGCACTAGCACACCAGGATACAGTTTGTACTCCTTTTTGTAGTTCGGATGTACAACATTCTATGGGTGATGATTTTGATGTAAATAAGAACTCTATTTCTCCTGCTAGAGATGTACATATTCCTTTTCCTCATGCAATAGAAAAATCCAAAAAAATTGCAAAACGAAAAAAGGCATTGTCTGATCCAGGAGTTGTGGAAATATTAGACAAGCTGACTGTTGAGATGCCCTTATTGAAGGCCGTGGAGTACATGCCAGCTGTGAAGAAAGGACTAAAGGAGGCATGTACCAACAAGCGTCGCCCAACACTAGGGAACAGACGTAGAGATGTAGAGAAGCACGTGCTATCCATGGCCACTGTTGCAGCTATCAGCAACCTCCCACAGAAAAAGCAAGACACAGGAGCGCCTCTGATCAGTTTTGAGATTTTTGACCAGGTCTTCGAGCGTACTCTCCTTGACAGTGGATCTTCCATCAACCTTCTTCCCTCATCCATAATGCAAGAATTCAGGTTGGGTCCGCTCAAGCAGACACGCATGATCCTTCAGTTCGCTGACCGATCCATCAAGCGGCCCTGGGGTCTTTTGGAAGACGTAGTAGTTAAAGTACAGGAGATGCAATTCCCGGCCGATTTTGTAGTCCTTGATATGGACTCTCCAGCACCCCTGCTCCAGACCCCTATCATCCTTGATCGACCATTTCTACGTACTTCAGGTGCCGTGGTTGATTACAGGTCTGGCAAGGTTACTTTTAGCTCGAACGCCAAGCAAATCACTATAAACATGAGCATAGAGCCGAATGCCACGACTAATGAAAGCCAGGCAACATCATAAGCAGACAGTGACTTTATTGCTGAGATTAGAGATTCATCTTTGTCATTGAATGATTCATGGACCCGAGAAATCCTCACACTCGAGGAGGACTTGGAAAGCACAGTCAACCTTTGCTCCAATGATCCTTGGGGGACAGATTCTCAGATGCAGGCGCATCTCTTTGAGCATTCACTCCAGACCGAACACGATCAGCCTAGCGCAGAACCGTTTGGCACATCCCTGGGATCTCAACAGAATGATGAGGATGGTATCCCTTTCAAGGAAGTACATTCCACCACCAGCATGGTGTCTGAAGTAACCAACAAGTTGGACAGACCAACACCAGAACTCAAGCCACTTCCTGCAGGCCTGAAGTATGCTTTCCTTGCGGGTGAAGAACAAATGTATCCGATCATCATCAGCAGCTTGCTGAATTTGGATCAGGAAGTATGTTTTCCTTGCATGTAGTTCCAAAGAAGTCCGGGCTTACCGTGGTTACAAATGATAAAGGAGAGGAAATATCCACTTGGGTACCAACATCCTGGCAGTTGTGTGTTGACTACCACCGTCTTAATGCCGCAACAAAGAAGGACCACTTCCCCTTGCCATTCATTAATCAAGTCCTGGAAAGACTAGCAGGTAAGGAGTTCTTCTCCTTTCTGTATGGGTATTCTGGGTACAACCAAGTGGCAATCGCCCCTGAAGATCAAGAGAAGACTACCTTCACTTGCCCGTTCGGTACCTACGCCTTCAAGAGAATGCCCTTTGGATTATGCAATGCACCTGCAACCTTCCAAAGATGCATGCTAGCAGTTTTCGCCGATATGGTAGGCAGTTTTCTCGAGGTGTTCATGGACGACTTCTCTGTCTATGGTGATAGTTTTGATTCTTGTCTTGAGCACCTAGACAGGGTGCTTCAGAAGTGTCGGGAAGTCAATTTAGTGCTTTCATGGGAAAAGAGCATTTTCATGGTCACTGAAGGCATTGTGCTGGGTCACATCATTTCCAAACGTGGCATGGAACTCGACCCGACAAAGGTGGATGTTATCGCAAATCTACAACCACCTCAGTCAGTGAAGAATGTAAGGTCATTACTGGGGCATGTGGGATTTTACAGGCGATTCATCAAGGATTTCAGCCGCATCGCCTGACCTTTAACAGAACTTTTGTGCAAGGAAAACAAGTTCAATGTAGATCAGCACGTTCTCCTTGCTTTCAATCAGATGAAGGAGCTTATTACTCAGGCTCCAATCTTACAGCCGTGAGACTGAACTCTTCCCTTTGAGATAATGACTGATGCGTCAGATTTTGCAGTCGGGGCTGTTCTTGGGCAAAGAAAAGAGAAAACGCCCTATGCCATTCACTATGCCAGCAGAACATTAGATGAAGCACAGAGAAATTACACAGTGACAGAGAAAGAGTTGCTGGCTGTGGTTTTTGCCCTTGAGAAGTTCAGATCCTATTTGTTGGGATCAAAAGTCACAATTTTTACCGACCACTCTGCTATCCGGTACCTCCAGCAGAGGAAGGATGCCAAGCCGAGACTAATTCGATGGATCCTTATCCTCCAGGAATTTGATCTTGAAATTAAGGACAAGCCTGGAGTTCAGAACGTAGTAGCAGACCATCTCTCCAGAATCGAGCAGCATGAGCTTCCTCTGAACAGTGCACCTATTACAGAGACCTTTCCTGACGAATCAATCCTTGCAGTGGATTCTCTTCCTTGGTATGCTGATATAGTCAACTACCTCGCCTCTAGGGTAATGCCATCGGATTGGACGAAGAATCAGAAGAACAAATTCATGTCGACCATCCGTTTCTACCAATGGGAGGTTCCTCTTCTATTCAGGGAAGGGGCTGATTGCATCTGGCGCAGGTGCATCCCTCAGGAGGAGCAATTTAGTATCCTCGAGCATTGTCACTCGCTCGAATCTGGTGGACATCACTCTGGAGATCGTACGACAGCTAAAGTACTTCAATGTGGCTTCTGGTGGCCCACATTATTTAAGGATGCAGCAGAGTTTGTCAAGCGATGTATTGACTGTCAGAGATTGAAAGGTACACTCACTGCCAAAGATTCGATGCCCCTGAAAATCATTGAGATAGCAGACATTTTCGATGCATGGGGCATTGACTTCATGGGACCTTTCCCTAACAGTCAAGGTTTTGAGCACATCCTTCTTTCCGTCGATTACGTGAGTCGTTGGGTTGAAGCTATCCCTGCTCGAGCCGTCGAAAGCCGAACAGTATGTCAGTTACTGAAAAAGAACATCATTTCGTGGTTCAGGAAACCGAAATTCTTATATCAGATGGGGGTAGCCATTTTATTAACAAAGAGGTCAAGAAATTGACGAAGGAGTATGGCATTGACCACCATGTCGCATCTCCTTACCATCCTCAGACCAATGGCATGGCAGAATTATCAAACAGAGAAATCAATACTATCCTGCAGAAACTTGTCAGGCCAAACAGGAAAGACTAGTCCCAACTCTTGGACTCGGTCTTATGGGCTTACGGAACCGCCTACAAGTCTCCCTTGGGCATGTCGCCCTATCTTCTTGTATATGGGAAGCCGTGCCATCTGCCAGTTGAATTAATTCACAGGTCTTTATGGGTAGTTAACGGTTGGAATTTGGACTCACGTAAAAGTGGTCATAAAAGAAAGGATGATCTGAACAGACTCTTGGAGTTCCGAGACTATGCATACGATAACACATTGATGTACAAAGAGAAGGTGAAATGCTAACATGACCGGCACATCAGACGAAAGACCTTTGATATTGGACAGAAGGTGTGGTTATTTGATGCAAAGTTGCGGATATTCCCGGGCAAATTGAAGAGTAAGTGGACATGGTCATTTCGAGTTTGCGAAGTGCGTGACAATGGAAGTATTGCCATATCAGAATTGTCCCCTGACGCACAGCCATTCGTCGTCAACGACCAACTCCTGAAGCCTTACCTCGAACAAGATACATTCTTGTCCATTGTAGACTCCATTCAGCTTGTGCACCATGATGACGTATCCACAACAGTGACTGCATCAGAAGATTCAGACAATGTACTCCAAAAACTGTTTATCTGATTTTCTTCTTTTCCTTTTCTTTTTCTATCTTCTTTTTGTATCTAAAAGGTGCCGCCCTTGTAGACAGTTTTCTATACTTACGACATACTTTGTCCTAAGTATAGGGGGGATGTGCACCCCGAGTTTTTCATTTCATTTCGATCCTCTCCATTGTCTCCTCTTCTTGTCTATACTTAGGAGTATCTTACCCTAAGTATAGGGGGAGACAATCTGAGTACGATCTGTGTATTCCCACCCTTGACCCTTCCTGCCTTGTGTACAGTCTGCTATACTTAGGATTATTTGATCCTAAGTATAGGGGGGACGGTCAACTTCTCATTCATTCATTCATTCCCATATATTCTTTAGATCTGTCTATACTCAGTACGAGTTATGTCTTCTCTTGTTTCTTTGACCTATGAGGATATAGCTCAAGCTAAGTATAGGGGGGTCGTATATACCTTGTATATACTTTAAGCCATAACTCATACTGGAAATAAAAGTATCATTATTACTATAATAAAAGATGACTGTGAGCTCCTCAGATTCTTACATACTGATTAATAAATCAGGCAATGTAGCCTTGTGAAAGATTTGAAACTCTTTGTGAAAACATTTCAAAAGGATTGTAAAAAGTATTCAATCTTTGTAAATATTTTGTATTGCAAAATTTACTTTCTTGGCATGAAAAATTTTTGAAAAATGATTTGCAAATGGTTTGGAAAATGGTTCCAAAATTATTTGAAAAATCTATTTATGCTGTTTGGAAAACCAACGCAAAATGATTTGCAAATGTGTGTACAGGTTTGTAAAAATAATTTGGAATATAGTTTTCAAAAATCTTTTCCAAAATGATTTTCAAAATAAGGCTGAGGAGTATACACAGAAATCTCTCATACAAAAACAAGCAACAATTCCAAATAAAACTTATAAGAGCCCAAATAAGTTTTTGCTCTTTGTATATACTGATTTAAAAATCAGGTTAAATAGTTTTGCAAAATGATTTGAAAAATGGTGTGAACTGTTTGGAAAACTTTTTGTGAAAGGATTTCAACCATTGTAAAAATAATTTGATTACAAAAATTCTTTTATTTGTGTGAAATAAAGGATTTGAAAAACCTATGTGCAAATGTTTTGAAAAACATTTTGTAAAATTATTTTGAAAAATGTATATAGTGTTTGCAAAATCTTTGCAAAATGGCTTTCAAATGTTTGTAAATATTTGCAAAAATTATTTTGTACTATAGTTTTCAAAATGATTTCTCAAATAAATTTGATGAATAAAAGAAATAAAATGAATCATAAATACATTGAATTCTTTGTCAATTGTGTATACACCTAAATAAATCACTTTGATCAATCCTGTAAATTCTTTGAGGCTTGTAAACTAAAGCGGCACGCCCGTGTAAATAGTTGTACATATTTTATACTTTCAGTGCCAAAATTGTTTTACTTGCAAAATTCTTTGTGTAAAACTTTTCTCTTTGCTTTCAAAATTCTTTGAAATTGCATATTTGTAAATAGCATTTGCATAGCATCCATATTCTTTGATTGAGCTTGATGATTGAACTAGTCCAATACAGTCGAAGATTGGAGCTTGGTTGCACCTTACCGCACCTAACCTCTCTGGAACCTTACGACAACTAGGTTTAAGGTACTTCGGGTCTATTCAAACTTAATTCTTTGAGAAATCAGGACTGGGTTCAATTCACCTCAATGGACTAACTAGAACTTTTCGAAATACATGTATGACTCTTGTTGGCTGTGACCTGACTTGGACACTTTCTCCTTTCACTTGGCTCAACTCAGTCGGGGTGGTGAGGGGGTTGGATTTGCCAGTCTGAGACGCACACGGGTGGAAACATTCATCCTCGTCTAGGGAGGGAAGTGCACCCCAACCTGGTCCAGTTTCAATGAAGTCGAATGACAGGAGAGTGCGGGTTGCAATAAAGCTTCAAAAGAGGGATAGTCTTCTGGCTCAAGAGGAAAAAGTCCTTATGTAAATGCTGCTGTAAATAGTATGTTGAAAAAAAAACTCCAAAAAGTGGACAGGCTTGTAACTAAAAATAAAAGTGCCTGCCGGAGTATGTATATATGATGTACAGAAAATAAGCAAGCTTGAGCATCAAAGTTACACCATGTGAGCCTGCAGCTGGATGACTTGACTACACTGGTCTTGCATCCCAGGATAGGTAGCTACACTGGCTACCGTCCATTCTTTTCTTCCCCTCCTCTTGAGTTGGATGCTACTTGAACTTAGAAGGGAATACCCTGCTCCTCGACGGTAGAGGGCTGGATTGGGGAATCATTGGGTTGTCATTCTGGAGAAGTCAGTCCCTTTGTCATTTCAGTTGGGGAGAGCCACCATCACTTACATCGTACAAGTCAGCTTCATAGTCATAAGGGTTTGCGTAAGATGTAGGCAAGTTCTGACCTGGCTATTGAGGAGATTTGAACCGAGTTCTGTGACTCTCGAAGGCTGTTGTGTTTTAAATTTGGTTCCCAACCAGGTTCCACACACATTTTCACACCAAGGTCTAACCTGTGCTCCAAACTCCGATTTTGTAAGGACAAGAGATTACACTGAAAGCTATCTTATTCATTTTATCTTTTTCTATTTTCAATTTCCTTTTTCTTTTCTTTTCATTCTTTTTGTACTTATTGCATAAGTATTTGCTAGGGACTAGCAAAGGCAAGTATAGGGGGTGATGAACCTCCATTTCATCACCTTTATTCTCTCATTTGGCCTTGAAAACCCCAGTAAATGCATGTAAATAGCATCAACTTGTACATAATAGCATCTATTATTTATTGTATTCATTGTACATAAAATAAGGGTTTTAATGTCAAAATTATAGAATAAAGGGGAGAAAAGAAAAAGGAATAAAATATCGCAAATATTTTATGAACCGAACCCCGAGACCAAGGCCAGCATGGAATTGGTCGACAAGGAATAAAGTAGGGGGAGATAAGGGTCAGTGTACACTAAATACCTCATTTATTCATGCATTTATGCATTTTTTGACACCTATTTTGTATACAATTATTCATTCATCAAATAAAGTAACTTTTTACATGAAAGTTGTAGATAATAATGTAAATAAAAATACAAAATTGAGTTTGCCTAAAAATAATACTCAGTGTACATTTTATACACAGAATAAAAAGCCAAAATCTCAACTTCACAGACCCATATCTTGCAAATAAAAATCCAAATCACTCAAACTTACCTTTATTTGTAAAGAACTTTCCAAGAACTATTTAATAAAATTGGTTTCATAATTTTTGGAGTCCATCTGCAAAAGTTAGGTTTTTGGCCTTCATTGTGCAATCTGCCTGATTAAAATATTCAATTTATTCATTGTCCATTATTTTTATCAAATTATATTTTAGAGTTTTGTAAATAATAGATGTAATACATGTACATATTGAGATTAGAATAAAACTAAAAAGGGCTTATAAAATAAAATAAGTATACGCAAGATAATAGGCATAATACCTATGTCAAGTACATATCTAAATAAAGAAGGGAAACATTCTTTAATTCTTTCATATTTTTATAATATTGTAAATATTACATATAACTTACTAAAAATACAAATTCAAAATAAAAATCAAGAAAATATATTTAATAAATTAAGTACATAGAATATATAGGTAAAATACCTATAAGTACACCTACATATACATATACCTATTTATTGAAAAATGGAAATAAACTCATAAAAATTAAATAAAAATACCCTCACACTCAAAAAAATAAATTATAAATTTATAAAATAAGACAATAAAATAATTAATCAAAATAAACAAAATAAAAATAAAATACACAAAATACATGTAAATACATACATAAATACCTTATTAAAATAAAACCATAATAAAATACATCGAAAAATTAAATAAAAATCATAAACAAATACTACATGAATTAATACACATTTTTCATTTTATAAGAAAATTCTAATAAAATCATTTATTATGGTAAATAAATCATTTTAGAATAAAGTTTCCTGTTTTGTCCTCTAGCGGCCGAGGTGGACCAATGGAGCGCCGGCCTTGGTTGACCGCCCGGTCAACTGTCCCTTCCGGGACCTGGCGTCTCTGAACTGTCTTTTCCCTGAATTTCTTCCATTTTTTACGGCCATCTCGTCCATCGATCGAGCTCGCTTTCTTCACAAGAAATGATCCCTGATGATCACTGATACCCGCCGATATCTTAGATCAACTTGATGCTCATTGTATTAATCAATAAACGCCGGTCAATAAGGGTCCATCCCAGTGTTTATAAATAAGAAGCTCCGCCCCCTCCTTAAATTTGGCCAAATTCATCAACCCAAAAGCCTCGATTTTGATCTTGGGAGGTTCCTCGTGACAGGGGGAGCGTTACAACACCTCAAATCGGCCGGAGGAGGGAAAGTTTTGACGCGGCGGAGCTCCGGCGTCCGTCCTGCTCCCTGGAGGCCCCCAAGTATAAGAGCTGCCGTTTATTGCATTTTAGGTAGATTTTAATTTTAGAATTTAAATTCCGTTCTTAGTTTAGTTTGTCCTTAGCTTAGCGTGAAATCGAAACAATGAAGTTCGCCGGAGCGGAGCTCCGGCGACTTCTTCACTGTGATCTCGACTGTTTCCAACCCCCCCAGTCACCTCACTTCGTTCCCCATCGCCTACTCCATCTCCCGATCACTTTTGTTCAACCAAGGACCCTCAGTCCTTGCGAATCGGAGCTCGACCTCTGCCTAACGCCGGAGCTCCTCCGCCTCACCCCATTTTGCGACAGAGCTTCAAAACTCGGGGTCCAGGAGATAACCCTCGTTCCCCCGGTTCTTCCTATGCAGGTCAAACGCAGCAGCGAGCCCTCCTGGGCTCGATTCGAACCAGGAAGAGGCTCCTGGAGGTCCCGACCTTCATCGACCTCGTGCGAGCGCTTCGGACCTCCAGGAGCCATGGCGAGACCATCAGCAGACGCGGAAGGCCTCCCGCTACATCCAGACCATCTCAGACACGAGGAAGAATCCTGGAGGAGCCAAAGCTTCACGATCGAAGCTCGCCGCGCGCGAGCTTCTTCCCTGTTCTTCCAAAGGGATCCATCGCCGTCAGATAAGGAGGCGCGACCCAGATTGAACGTGGACCGTCAGATGAAGCCTTGCACCCACCGTCCGATCAGCGATGCTGATCTAATCTCAGCCTTCATCTGCGAACCGGTATCAGCCGATGGATGCACGACGCGTGTCCAAGTGAAGTGATCCACGCCGTCCACCAGCGCGCATTTAGGGGTAAATTTCTTATTCAGCCCCAGTTTTTTTGTATTTATCGTTCACCTCTGTAAATAAAAGTTGAAGTTTATTTTAGTGTGTAAATTTTGCATGGACCCCCCCTGTATGATTGGCATATTACTTCGAGGTCCAGTCCACGTCACCTCACGTGTCGTCCCACGTGAGGTGGCGAATTTGCATATGACCCCCTGTATGTTTGTACATTTATGTTTAGCCCATAAAATAAAAATTCCAGTGCAATATTTTTGTGAAACATTGCATGAAAGACCCTGGACTTTCTGAAATTGCTATTTGGTCCCTGTGGGTACGGATCACGTGTAGTCCCACGTGTTGGTCATTTTGCGCGGGGGTCCCTAGCGGGCTTCGTATTTCACTTTAGCCCTTAAACTTGCAAATCAAGTGTAATTTTTCTGGTGTTTTTGCACTGTAGCCCCTGTTTTTATTTTTATTTGCAAAAATGCCCCTGTCAGGCCATATATTTTTGTGTGCTTGATCCATTTATTTCATGCATCATATTAACTTGAAAAATTTTGCAAAAATTAATATAAGCTCTTGTTAGCTTGTTCTTGCACGTCATATTTTTAGTTTTCATTTTTGTTGCATTTTTGCAGTTATTAAAAATAAAAAAACCTGCATTTTATTTACTGTCTAGCTAGAAAATACCAAAAAAATAATAAACCACCTCAAAAAATTCCAAAAAATTACCTATGGTCTATTTTTTATATACTAGTGTCAGTCCAGAAACCACAAAAAATTGCAAAAGAAAAACCCTAAAAATTAGAAATCCCTAAAAATCTTTATAAAAATCTAGAAAATCATAGAAAAATCATAAAAATACAAATTAGGTTTATGTAGTTTCCTCCTTTTATTATCTACCATTTAAAATTGATTTGAGGATTTTTGGGGTCCATTTTCTATTTTTAAACCTCACTTCAGTTTGTCCAGTAGCTTAAGTCCCTGTTTTCTATTATTGTATTTCTTAAAAAATATCAAAAATATTTGGAAAAATACCTAAAAATAAAAAAAACAGTTAAAATTTATAAAAAGATAAAAAATAGTTTATTTCTGCATTTTTGAGCATTTTTGTAAATATTATATCACCCCTCTCCCTACATTGTATATACAATCCAATATTGAAAAAGAAAATAAAATATATATATATATATATATATACATTTATAAAAATCTGAAAACTATAAAAAAATCAAAATAGAAAATTTAAAAAAAAGAAGAAAAAAATAATGAAAACTCACAAAGATAGGCTCACACTAGGATGACTCTGTTGTACATGCACATCATAGGCTAATTCATTTTTGCATTGCTATCTGTGGTTCGACCTCTACATGCTTATTCACTATACAATTTGTGGTAGAGTTAAATGTTAATTCATAAATTTTGGGACTCAATTGATTTATTCTTTATTGTGGGTTAATTGTTGACCAAATACGAGATTCATTTGTAGTAGTCAACACACCGACTGTTGACTCGCCTTGTGAGTCAATACGACTGCTCGTGAATTTCGTGTTTATCACTAACACTACGAAGTCCGCAGGGAATTGCAGGCCCTAAAGTTTGACGACCACGTCCTTCAGTAACCCCTTTGGCCTCTTGACAGATCGATTAGCAAACTGAAGGACCGTCATGCTCTGTCTAAGAGGGTCAAACTCGAAGCGGTCGAGTAAGGCTACCGGAAGTAGGTTAATCGAAGAACCACTTTCTAATAGAGTCCGATCGAACCTCTGCTTATGTATGTGGCATCTGACATAGAGAGCTCCTGCATCTGGACTCGTGGATGGCAGACAGTTCTGGATGGCGAAGCAGGTGGCACGAGTGAGCACATGGATCTCGGATTGGTGGTTCCTCCTTTTCATGCGAATGGTGGTCCTCTCTCTAAGGTTCCTCTGGAGGAGGGGGATGTGCTCCAAGGCCTCCTGTAGAGTCAGATGTATCTGGAATATGTCTATCATCTGTTGGCTGAACTCTAACTGATGATATTTTTTTGAATTTTCTTTTTTATTCCCCTTAACGAAGCCAAGTTATTGAGGGAAGGGGATGGCTGGGCCCTCCTTAGATGGAGGGCTCAGATTGGGATGTTGCTGCTGTGACAAAATAGAATCCATAAATATATCTCCAAGCAAAATAGATGGACTCACAACTGAATAACCCTTTCCTTTATTTCCTGAAATGTCATGATATACAGAAACAGGCGGAAGAACAAAAGGAATAGAAATGGTGGCCTCAGTACCATCTACGACATCCTGGTTCACAACGTCAGAACCGCGCTATGGCTCAACATCTAATATGGTGGCATCAACACCACCTCCTCCTGAATCTGGTGAAACGACGACCTCACTATTGCCGGCTAGATCAACGTCCTTGGTGGCGTCAACACCACCGTTATCATCATTATCTCGAGCGGCAATAGCACCGTTCTCCTCCTCATATAGCGCTCCTGAAGCTGCAGGTGGTCTTCCCTCTTTTTCTTGATCGATTCTGATCCGAGTGATTGAGATCACAACGACAAGTGACACATTTTACCCTTAGTCGCTCGATTTTTGGTTCATCAGAATGCGCCGTTGCCGGGGAGCATGGCTTAGTAGTCGGTTTTCTCGTTCTTTTCGGCTTTTGTTTCTGCTTGCATTTTCTATCATTTATTTCCATTCGAGTTTATCATATTTTATAATAATTCTGGTTTGACACATTCTTGTTTCTGATTTTCTTGCGAGGGCCCAACGTTCGAGGGAGCTTTCCTTGGAAAGCCGAAGCACCTGCGGGATTCGAAGGTGGCTTCGTTTCTGCATCGAGCCGCAAGAGAACGCAGGAGGACCGGAGCAGGAGTGTGGGGAGCGTAGTTAGCTGTAGCTTAGTTTTTATTTCCTACATATTAGTGTTGTAATAATACATGACAAACTTTTTGGACTTCGTGGTATCTCGGGGTCTGTTTCGCCCAGCACCGGTATGGCTCGTGGGACCTCATCACAGATTTACGTCGGATTTGTTTTCACTGCTTTTAACTTACTGTTTATCTGATTTTCGAGGATTTCGCCTTAGCCTTAGGATTTTCTCTGATTGTGACGTAGTTAATTAAGGTCAAACCCTAATTATATGCATGTGCCAATAGTTCGATAATGGGACATTATTAATTAAATCACAAAGAAAAAGTCATATTAATTAGGTTCGAGTCCACATGCCCTGAGGAGTCACATATAGCGCGTGCAGGATCTGTTGTGGCGAACACCGAGTGGCTCCCAAGATCGGACTCAGGACTTAGCCTGATTACCTAACTACTGTGCTTATCGTGTTGAAACTGCTTCGTCTAAGGCCGTTTTCTTCGTGCATCATATAGATAATTTAATTTCAATCTTTATTTTATGCGTGGATCACCGTGCATATAGAGAACTGGAGTCAGGTACCATTTCTTACTCTGCATGCATCATCGTGTTTGATCGCGCATCGTCTTTTTCGTCTTGTCCCTTAATTTTTGGACTTAAAATAATCAGGAAAATCGAAAAATTCGTTAGGCATTGTTTCGTTGAAATATACCTAAAAAATAAAAACCATAAAATTGGGATTGCTAAACATACTTGACACAAAACAACACTTCATCTAAAAATTCGTCTTGGGAGAGTAATCCCATCATTGTCTTATTTGGATGAGTGAGAGAGTGACCCGCACAATAGGCTAGAGCCATATCCGATTTCTTGACAGACTACCTGCCTTTTATACAGGACAGTCTGTTGGGAGTAGTGGATTCCTATGAAATTGCTTAATCGCTCTGAAAGACTATCCGATCACCTAATAAAAGTTGACAAGATAATTGACCGAGCCTTTACGATCTTAATCTCGATGTTTAGTAGATGAATCGGGGGTTTGCTTTCTCATCTTGTGTGCTTTCCAGATATCATCCGCATTCACTTGCCAGATCGAGGTGATGGGCAGGAGGACTCTTAGGCTGCCCTTGGCTGCACCGCTTTACAACACTCCAACCCGCTCATCTAGGTTGGTTCGTGAGAGCCGAGACCCGCTCTCAGAACCCAAGTTTGATTTCGCCCCGATTCCACCCCTCCCCTCTTCCCCTTGGATCCACGACTCCTACAAACCCCTAGGGAAGAGCGGATCTTCCTTGGTTCGCACGCCCGTGCTCGATCTTCATCACCACCTGGAGCATGCTATAAAACCTTCCTTCCATTTCCCTACTCCGCATCTCGCGCCGCATACCCTCTTTTTGCCCTGGAGAGTTTCCCCTTGGTGACAGCTTTCGGAAGCAACCTTTGGTGGACGGAGAGAGAGGCTATAGCGGATGTTCGACGCACGTGGCCGGACCTCCGTCGCGTTCGATCCTCCCCGCCTGCCGTAGCGTGGTCGAGGCGAAGACCTCCATCGACGCAACCCTCTGGAGCTAAGGATCGATCTTGGACCATCAGGTATACCTTTCGTCGACCCTAGTTCTATTTTATCTCGAATCTTTCATCATACCTCCACCGGCTCTGACCCAGTGGTTGGAGCTTCATCAGCCCTATCCATTCGTTCAAATCTACTCCATAGTCCATCGTCATCTTTCCCCCGCATTTTGATCATCCTGATCTTGGCTATCCGAGTCAAGATTGGGTAGGTTCCATCCTCTGCCATCGTCGGAACCTCCCCTTGCCGTTACCCGTCGCTTCCCTTAGTTTTTCATCCAATAACCTCGGTCGGAGCCAACCTCCGAGCAAGAGCTGTCACCCCGCAGGACGCGTTGCACGTGGAGACCCCCTAGAGCACATCATCCAGCTTCGCAGGAGCTATCCCAGGTCACCACCACCTTCCCGGAGATCTGACCGGTGGATGCTCCATCCGCCACCGCCACCCGACGTAGAGGAGCATCACAAGTCGAACCCCTCTTCCTGATCGATCATCAGACGACCGGAGTGCCGCCAGTTCTCCGGCGAACCTCTCTCAGCAGGTGTTCATCCAAGACCCTCCTCCACCTTTGGATCGACGCCACCCGCCAGATTGCATCTGAGCCGTCCAACGCATGCTCTTGTCAGGCCGTTAGATTCGACATATAACGACCCCGTACTCCCCACGCACGCCTTTTCAGCAGAGCCGTTGGATTCGCCAAGTGCCTTCATCAGGATCGCTCATTTCCAGCCAACCAGTGCCAACCACCTGTCACCCATGTGAGCCGCACGCCCAGCCTGGGTAATTTCCTCCCTTTTCCCTACATTTAGTTTATGTTCGTATTTACTCTGTAAAATAAATATAGCACTGAGGACTATTTACACTATTGCCCCTGCTGTTTTTATTATTTACATTTAGGTCCTTCCTTTATGGGTGCACGTGCATCGTCACATGTCTTTTCGGAACAATTGCGTGTATGCCCTCAGGTTTAGTGGATGTTATAAAATGAATCTTTAGTTTCTTTATTTACACTTATACCCATGTACGTGCTATTTTGGACATGTGCTTGAATTAGATGAAACATTATAGTAGGAACCCCTGGACTTTTAATGTGTGTTAATCTTTGGTCTCTGGAAATTATTTATCTTCCATATAGGTCCCTGTGCTGTATGGTTTTGATTGGTTGAATCAAATATCAAACGTTATCCAAACTTCATGAAATTTGGAAACATGGCTCCTGCCATGATGTAAAAATTTCTGTGAAGTTTTAGACTCATTTGTTTTCATTTGATATTTTTAAAAATTGAAAACCTAAAAATTTGCTTCTGTCTATTTTTAAAAATCAACTAAAAATATTAAAAAGGTTCTAAAAATTCCAAAAAATTGTGGTGTATTTGTTTGAGTGTGTTTTTACTTCTAGCCATTTTTCATCACATTTGGATTTATAATAACCCTAAACATAGAAAAACATTAAAAAACTTAGAGAAATCATTCAAAATTCACAAAAATTAAAAAAATGCATTTCTAGTTTCTGTAGTTAGAGTTTTATTTACAGTTCACAATAAAATTGTTGCTTGAATTTTACTGGCACTTTAGGTATTTTTAAAATGTCTTTAGATTCTGGCTGCAAAATAGCTTGAATTTTTGTCCTTGTTTTATTTTTATAAAATTAACTAAAAATCAGAAAAATCCAAGAAAAATACCAAAAATATCTAAATATTTCTAAAATCCAAAAAAATTATTTGAATTTTCTAAGTGTTTTTGAAATACTTAATTATTGCTTGATTGAGCTCGTGTGATTGTTTTAACCCCTTTGATTAAATACTAAAAATTCAAAAAAATTTAAAAACTTAAAAATCCACCAAAAATACTTGTTTTTGATTTCCGACTACTTCGTAGTCTTACCATTCCGTGCTCCTTGAGTTCGACCCTGGTAGCTATACCATATGAAATAAATAGCTAGACCGATATTTTTGTGCTTGACTTGTTTATCTTTATTTGGTGGTCTTCCCTCTTTTTCTTGATCGATTCCAATCCGATTGATTGCGGTCGCAATGACCAGTGACACATTTTACCCTGAGTTGCTCGGTTTTGAGTTCATCACTTTATAATCTAAAATTTGTACTGGAATTTCTTTATAGGAAAGGTCTTCCTTCAACTGTAATTCTTGCGCTTCTATGACATGTGATGGGTCTGGAATATATTTCCGAGGGGTAGAAATATGAAAAACATCATGTATCCTTTCTAGCTCGGGCGGAAGTCGAAGACGACACGCTACATTACCAATTCTTTCTGTAACTTCATACAAACCAATGTAGCATGGGATTTGTTTTACCTTCTTTCCAAATCTAATTATACCCTTCCAAGGATATACTCGTAAAAATACATGATCACCTACTTGAAATTCTAAATCTCTTCTTCTCTTATCTGCATAGCTTTTCTATCTGTCTTGTGCAGTCTTCAAGTTTATCTTGATTTCTTCAACTTTCTCCATTGTATTTTGTACTAATTCAGGTTGGACCAACTTACGCTCTCCTACTTCATTCCAGCAAATAGGAGTTCTGCATGCTCGACCATAAATGGCTTCATATGGTGCCATCCCAATACTCGTTTGATAGCTATTATTGTAAGCAAATTTGATAGGTGATAGATGTTTGTCCCAACTATCTTTAAAACTTAATGCACAAGCCCTCGGCATATTTTCCAAAGTTTGAATAGTCCGCTCAGACTGACCATCAGTTTGTGAATGAAAAGAAGTACTGAATGCTAATTTTGTACCCATTGCTTTATGTAAACTAGGCCAAAATTTAGAGGTAAAGCGAGGATCTCTATCAGACACAACTGACACATGCGCTCCATGCAACCTTACTATTTCATCCATGAAAATCTTACCCAGGCGATCCAATGTATATATATCATATTAACTACTAAGAAATGAGAATAATTGATCAATCTATCGACAACTACACATATCGCATCATGACCTCGACGGGTCCTAGGAAATCCATTAACGAAATCCATGGTAATATATTCCCACTTCCACCCTGGTATCGGGAGAGGTAGCAATGCACAAGTTGGTCGCATATATTCTGGTTCAGTTTATTGACAAATCAAACATCTAGATAAATATTCTGTAATTTCTCTTTTCATTCCTGACCACCAATAGCATGGTTTCAATGTTCTATACATTTTTGCGCTTCCTGGATGTATTACGTACATAGAGTTATGTGCTTCCTCAAGAATTTCTGTTCTAGGCTCTGCAAGTTGTGCGACACACAATCTTTGCTTGAAAAATAGTACTCCCTGTTCATTTATTGTGAAATCAAGCATTTCTCCCTTCTCCACTTTCCCTCGTATTCTTTTAATTTCTTGATCAGATCCATGAGCCTCTCAAATTTTATCATATAATATAGGCCTAACATTTAGGGTAGCTAACAAAGCTCCAGAATCATATACTGACAGGATTGCACGCAGTCCCCTTAATTGTGCTAGAAATGGGTGTTGTTCATCCTTTACATATGCTAGTTCACCATTTGATTTCCGACTAAGAGCATATGCTACTGCATTTGCTTTCCCAGGATGATATTCAATGGTACAATCATAATCTTTTATCAATTCTAACAATCTTCTCTGTCTAAGATTCAATTCTCCTTGAGAGAATATATATTTCAAGCTTTTATGGTCTGTAAAAATCTGACATGTCTCACCATATAAATAGTGTCTCCAAATTTTCAAAGCAAATACTACTACAACTAATTCCAAATCATGTGTAGGATAATTCAGCTCATACAACTTAAGCTGCCTGGAAGCATAGGAAATCACCTTCCCATTTTTCATTAAAACGCATCCCAAACCTTGATGTGATGCATTGCTATAAATTACAAATCCACCATTCCCAGAAGGAAGGCTAAGAATGGGAGCTGTCAGACGATTCTTAAGTTCCTGAAAACTCTCTTCACATTCATCATCCCAGATAAATTTTACTTCCTTCCTAGTTAATTTTGTCAATAAGGCCGCAATTCATGAAAAAATTTCAACAAATCTTCTATAGTATCCTGCTAAACCAAGAAAGCTTTGAATCTCTGAGAAACTTGTTGGTTGCTTCCAATTCATAACTGCCTCTATTTTACTTGGATCAATAGATATAGCTTCTTCTGAGATAACATGTCCTAGAAATGCAACATTCTTCAACCAGAACTCACATTTATCAAATTTTGTAAATAACTCATGGTCCTTCAAGGTTTGTAATACTATCCTCAAATAATCTTTATGCTCTTCCGCTGACTTTGAGTATACCAAGATATCATCAATAAACACAATCACAAATTTGTCCAAGAAGGGACAGAATACTCGATTCATTAAATCCATAAATGCAACATGGGCATTTGTCAACCCAAAAGGCATCACAAAAAATTCATAATGTCTGTAACGAGTGCGAAAAGGTGTTTTAGGGATATCTTCGGCTTTAATCTTCAACTGATGGTAGCCTGATCTCAAATCTATCTTAGAGAATACAAAAGCCCCTTGCAATTGATCAAACAAATCACCTATTTGAGGAAGAGGATAATTATTACGTATGGTCACTCGATTCAATCTTCGATAGTCAATACAAAGTCTCAAAGAACCATGCTTCTTTTTAAGAAAAAGAACATGAGCTCCCCATGGAGAAATACTAGACTGTATGAACCCCTTATCTGTTAATTCTTGTAATTAGATCTTAAGTTCCCTGAGTTCAGTTGGAGCCATTCGATAAGGAGTCAATGCAATTGGGGTAGTACCAGGTATTAAGTCAATATTGATTTCAATTTCTCTATCTGGTGGAAGTCCCAGTATTTCATCAGGAAATACTTCAGGAAATTCTATCACTATTGGGATATTTTCTAAGAATATGGTCTCTGCTTTTGTATTGTATACTAGGGAAACAAAAGATGAATATCCTTTTCTGAGTAATTTATGTGCCACTATGCTAGAAATGACACAGGTAGGATATACACTTCTTTCTCCATAGAATGCAAACTCAATCTCGCCTGGCATTCGAAAAATAACTTTCTTCTGAAAGCAATCTAGTAAAGCATGGTATGATATCAAACAATCCATTCCTATAATGACATTAAATTCTTTAATTTCCATAGGGATAAGATTCACAATAATCCGACCGCCTCCTATCTCTATCAAAGAATTTTTAAAGACATTCAAAACAATCTCAGGCCCTCCTTTAGGTAAGGAGATTGATAATGCATGATCAAGTGTACCAATTTATTTATCCTTAAATATGGAAAGTCTTTGAGAAATAAATGAATGACTCGCACCAGAATAAATAAGAGTATGGGAATTTCTGCCAAAAATAATAGTGGTACGTGACACCACATCCTCAACAGAGATGGCTTCTTGAAGTGTCATTCCAAAGACTTTCCCCTGATTATGTGCCTTTTTATTACATTTCCTTGGAATATCATTTCTCTTTTCTTCTTTCTTTGGATGGGGCTCTTGAGTTAGGACACTAGCATGGATATTTTCTTGAGTCGGTCTCCTTGCATTTCCCTATTTCGATATAAGATTTGGGCAATTTCAGCGTACATGGCCTATCTGGCCACAATTATAGCAATTTGATGATCCACTGCGACATTCTCTCGGGTGAAGCTTCCCACATATGGGACATTGCGGATAAGAAAATCCTGCATTTCTTGAATTCTCCAAAGCAAATCCACCCATTTCGTTTCTCCTGTATCTTTGAGCATATAAGTTGTATTGCCTTATATTTTCAAAATTTCTTCTAACTTTATTTTCTGGACCTCTCCAAGGTTGTCTATCTACAAACCTTTTCTTACTATGATCATTACACCTTTGCCTTTCTCGTATCACATGCTCAGCTCTACGGGAAGCTTCAACTAATTTATTATACTCAATATATCCATTGGCTGAGACCACTAAATTAATATCTATATGGAGTCCATATTCTAAACGTTGGCATTTATCTTCTTCGGTTTTCACTAAAGAGGTTGCAAACTTTAATAATTCTGTAAATCACTTCTCATATTCATCTACCGAGAAACTTCCTTGAGTAAGGAATAAGAATTCCTTGCATCGATCCTCTTGGTATACCCTAGCGTAATATTTCTCATTAAATTCCTTTTCGAATACCTACCTGGTAATCTCGGATGGATCCGTGTATTTCATCTTCACCGACTTCCACCAATCATCAACTTTTTCTTTTAACAAAAATATTGCATATCTTAATTTTTGTGCATCAGTAGACTCCATCAAGGCAAATATCTTTTCCATGTGCTCAAACCAATCCCTTGCCACCTTCGGATCCGTCGCACCTACAAAATCTTTTGCACCTAACTTCCGAACATGCTCAAATGGCAGTTGATGTTCAAATCCATGCGATCTCACTCATGGAGCATCCATACTTCTCAAAGTCCAAGCTATCAACGCCAATGCCTCTTGCATATGATTATTATTACTCCCATCATGTCCATCACTTGGTCCTTGTGAGGTCTAAGAAGGTTGCTTAGCTGCCATTGTGTCCTACATAGATAAAATTCCTTTATTAACTCTTCCAAAATTAAAAATCCTCAAATCTCATGTCATAACTAAAATAGATCCTCAATATTGACAATATTGTTACTTCGATATCCTTTCATTTTTATATCAAAATCCAATACAGAAATCAACACCTCTAATATACACATACATAAACTTCAAACAGCAGTTATAATCAAATTCCATAAACCTTTACTCTGAAACCACCAGATGTCATGAGCCGTACCTCTAGCCGGGACAAGTGTGACATTTAACTGCTTGATCATTTTAATCATAATTAGCATGTACATAAAATTTCAACAACAATTCCTCTATTTTATGGACTCCCAAACGCTACCATGTAATTGAAACAATTCACATAAAATTTTTGCATATAATCCTCCTTTCAATTCACCATCACAACCACCCAAATCATAATCCACATTCACATCACCAACACATTTACATTGTTCCTTATGTACAACCATCATCTACTATCAAATTTATATACAACTCTATCCACTTGAAAAACAAACATCCATTCTTCCTAGATGCTAACTACTTACATGAGGTACAAAAGTTGTCGCACTATCATCAAAATAGGAGTGAAGAAACCAACTATCAGCAAAAACTTAATTCCTTTTCATGTGTCCTTTACAGCTCCTCATGTGTATTTGTAAATAATTTTTAATAATAGAGGGTTGAGTCTAAACTCAAAATGCGCTTAAGCCGAGCACGTGGGTCTCAAGCATTTTATTAAAAAATTATATAGGCTATTTTGAAAAATAATTTTGCTTGCTATGTGAAAGAAAATGTATTGTTACAATATAGCATTTGCTGAAAGAATATAAATTGCTGCTTTGCAAAGAGATTGAAATATCGAACAAAAAAATGAAATCTTATTTAGTAAATGGCAATTGAAAAGAATTGAAATTTCTATTTTCTAGCTATTTTATCCACACCATTGTGGCTAGCGTACTATATCCCTGAACACTGAAACAAACTGAGTCATACGCGTAGACAACATCAAAGAACATCCTGCATACAGCCCAAAGCCTATGTGCATAGAGAATGTGAACCCAAAGTCCTCCGAACCATATCTTATGGTTTCATCATATCTGATGACAGGTTTCAGGATCATATCTGAAGACATCACCATATTTGATGGCCAGTTCATGACTATGTCAGAGGGCTAGTGTGGTAGTCATTATTTCTTACGTATTTCTGATCCATAGAAATATAATTGTAAGCTGAAAAATTTGTGATATAAGAATCATGTTATTGTGCTGAATATTTGTATTTATCTGAAAACTTATGTAGTAGTAAAACAATAAAATTGAATACTAAAAAAAAAACTAAGCTTTTCTACCATATATTAAGCTTGCATGCAATATCAACTTTACTAAGATGGCATCATCTTGGACGAAAATAAAACTTATCCGATTATCAAGCTTGATTACACATATATAATTAATCAAAAAGCTTCAAAAGTGTCATATTGCAATGTACCTGCGAAAATATGGGTTATATATTAAAATAGGCTTGAGATCACTCACCTTGATACATAAGATAGAATTTTCTCATATCCCTTTTACTTCTGGCTTCCGTCGACATTTTCTTTTCCTCATTTTTTTTCTTTGCTCGCACCCTTCCCTATAGATCCACATATTGGACGTCAATTCGTAAATCTGACTTGGAATCAATCACTATATAGATCTACCGCAATAACATGATACCGATGTATATATACACTTGATCTCATCATCCTAAAACAACATATCCCTTTGGGTCCAGAGTAGATCCAAGCTACTAGTACGACATATGCCTATAATATTTCTTCTATGAAAAAATTTAGTATATAAATTCTTGTAAGCCCTCCAATATGCATAATGACATAAGGTGAATCTTACTATTTTCCTAACATCAATTGTGGGTCTTCAATAATTAGATTTTAAGTATTGTTAACCAAAATAATAAGAAGAATACGGTTATAATGATAAGTTACCTGTAATCTTCCTTTATTGTAACCATTTTAATACCATATGATGGCTATTAGCCACTAAGATATACACACTATTGCACTTACCTTCCACGTATGGGTACTTTTTTAGTACCTAAATAACCACTATTCATATTTTATATGTGCCCACTACATAATCCATGAAACTTAAACTCCTAAAAGTTTTATAATCTTAGCAGATTGAAATAGATAAAAGCAACACACTAGAGAGGTTAATATGTAGTATGAGATAGGAGAGCAAAATAAGATTTAAATGGAATGACAAGGACGTTCCATATGCAATAACAATTACTAATAGAGCAACGAATTGTAATAAACCTGGAGAATGTACGAAAACCCCTGTCTAATTATGAATAAGAAGCAGCACTCAATCAATCTTATGGAGACGATTTCTAGTAAGATATGCTTGGGTTATATCCTGGTTTTTAATATATATCACTACTGCTCGAAGCAAGAATGCCTCCACCGACCCTTAATTTATCTCCGTAGTGCGCACACTTGTAGATACATATGGTCTCTTCCTATAAATCATATTTTTTTATGCAATCTATCGCCCATATAGATAGCCTCATTTCCCCTGATTATGATCTTTTTTTTCTTATAAAACCCTGTCAACTATCATATTATATTTCTATGCAATTTAATAGAATATGTAATTTTGCTTCCTTATATTTGTAAGATGATACGCATATATTATACATAATTCTATGTATTGTATGTACAAAGACTTTTTTTTCTTCGTGTACTATATCTATTGCATTAAGATCTAAGAGTGTACAAAAAAAATCAATACCAACACTGACCAATATCAATAAAATTTGAGCCCAAAATGCCATACTAATTGATTTAAGTTAGTTTGTGAAATGTGACATTGTATCCATCTTAAAAGTAGATCTCACAGCATATTCTTTGCATCTATAAATAACTATATCCACACTTGTATCTATATCCAATCAGCTGAGTGTATCACCATTATAATATAATCATTCGCAGCAACAGTCTAGATATCTTCCAAACCAGTATCCGATCCTTTCTCTTATCCATCAAGTATACTTTGACCTCTAAAGTATTTTCCATACACATATGTATCTATATCATTCCGTATTTATATGCATATTCTAAAATAAACTAGGTAACAATATACCCATATCCGACCATCGGCATCCTTGAACCTTAAGTTTAGTGTAAATGAATATTATATCCTTCATGAATGTTACAATAGAGATCACGACATGAATAGCCACGTTGTGGCACGTCTGTGTTGACTACATGTGTCTGAATGCCGTGACCAAGAAAGACCACTTTCCCTTGCCTTTTATTAATCCAATTTTGAAGAGACTCATAGGGAAAGAGTTCTTCTGTTTTCTTGACGGGGACTTAGGATACAACCAGGAAGCTATAGCCCCCAAGGATCAGGAAAAGACCACATTCGCATGTCCATTCGACACTTACGCTTTAGGCGCATGCCATTCGGGCTCTGTAATGCCCCATGCACTTTTCAGTGCTGCATGATCGCCACATTTGACGTGATGGTGGGAGATTTCCTGGAAGTATTCATGGATAACTTCTCAGTTCATGGTGATTCCTTAGATACATGTTTAACGCACTTGGACCAAGTCCTCAAGGATCTAAGTTTCCTGTCGCCACCTATCATCTAAGAGGTGAATGCCATTTGGAATAACGATGCCCAATTGGCTCATCCAGGTGGACAACAATAAGGCCAATCTTCAACACTCAGGCCATATCACCAACCTTCTGGTGGGAGGTTTGTCTAGGGATTTCACTAGCCTCTACAACACTAGCATCCACCATACCAAAACAACTTGAGGCAGAATCAACAACACCAGTAACTTGCGTAATGCCAATACTAGTTGTACCACAATTACGCAGATGCTTTATAGAGTCAGCTTCCTCCTCCTCTGCAATTTGATCAACAACAACTCTCACCTCACCACAACGAACTATTCCCACCAACAGCCTCCACAATATCACTCCAAGCGTGGTTAGCATGCTGAATCATTTGAGGTCACTCTTGTGAACCCAATGCTTGACTGCTTGGCACAACTCGTCAAAGGCCTAGCAGAGATGCTCCAAAAGCTCAACGACCTCATTGCCACCAAAACTTCAATTCCAGTGCAGGTTGAGGAGAACCCCAATAATTTCAAGCGCAAAGAGCATGTAGGTTGTGATGTCTCCGTCGATCGACCTGAGTTAGGTATTTTAGATTATATGTTGTCTAATGTTGGGACTATCAGGAGTGGTAGAGTATTACAACCATCATTCACCACCAAGGAGAAAAATAACGTGTCTTGTGGAGAGTAATTTCCTACATTAGCCAGTCCAATATCAAAAATGGTGAGGAAAAAAATGATGGAGGAGAAGCACCAACCCCACCCACCATCACCACCATCAAGTGGAAAAACTACAAAAGCACATCAAAGTACAGGGGCACCTCATGTGTTAGCTTGGGAAATCAGATCAACACCCTCTATATTCTCCATATTTGCAGATAGGTCCAAACCACATGCACATCATGTGGCGTGCTTGGGAATTTTATGTAGGGGCCCTACCGATTTCATGAAATTGCAAAATAGTCTCTATGCACTAGAGTTATTTACTAGAAGCCCCTTCAGCTTTTCTATTTGCATTTATGCCCCTGATAGGAAATGTTTGTGATTGTTTGATACATATTTCTCATGTTTTTATCATATTTATGCCCCTAAACGATTTCTTTTATAACTTGAGGACTCCAATTTCAATGATTTCAATTTCATTTAAATGGTTATTTAATTATCTATACAGTAGCATCATTTAATTAATGATTTGATACTTTGAATAAGATTCTGTATGCTCCACCATGTGTTACATTACTTTACATCAAGATTCTCTTTGCCTTAATTCAATGCAATAAATGATTAGGAAATTATTCTAGGTTGATTGCTAAATTATTTAATCATTTTAAGGGCATTGTTTTATGAATTTATTTGTGTGCATTTCATACGTTATGTTGCATTTTGTTCACATCATTAGCATGCCTATAAAATCAAAATAAAAACATATTCTGTTCATGCATCATATGTGCATCATATTTATTTTGCATTCTATGTTGACCTAGGTAGATAATTTATTCACTTAATTTAGATATTATCATTTAATTAATCAGTTAGGTAGCTCATGTCCCGGAGTTTGACCATGGATTTCCCAGGTTAGATAATAAAATATTCAAACCATGACCCTCCTCGCAGAGATTATTCAGGCTCAGTTTCTGTTAGATCACTAAGTGGTTGCACTACAATTCGACATCATTAACTATATCACTTAGCGATTCATTAGATGGAATTATTGTTAAGGACATGGCTTATATTTTTTTCTTGAGATTTTAATATTTAATTAAGCGATGATTTTTGACATTTAGGTCAACATTTTATTTTGTGATGTTGTCTCCATTGTTTTGCATTATCTTGGTATGCTAATTATATTTCTTGATGTATATATAATGTTTTATTTTGTGGAAGGGCCTGGGGAGACCAAGGATGCTCAAGAGACATGGAGGTGATGAGTCAGAAGGTCCCGTTATGAGGAACCACATAAATAACCTTGACAAACCAAAGAAGCTTAATTAGCATGCATGTCTCATTTATGTGTTGTAAATATTTTTTGTAATAATTGTCTTTATAGTGGCCCTCGTTTGAGGGCTTGCGTGTATACATATACTGAATATTGATGTGATATGTGGATCCTGTTTCACCCCAACCCGGGTGGGGCTCCACTTGAGTGTTCAACCTAGGGTTCGATACGTAGCTCACCGAGCTTCCTTTTATTCAAATCACTATATTATTGATCGTAGTTTAGGAAACACCAAATAATCATATGGGATATGCACTTCATCTGCATAGATTCATCTAGATTCACATAAACATTGCTTCACTTAAGCGAATAAATTGATTTCTATCTCGCTAATAGAAGCATATTTAGAATGTGGATTTTCTCGACTTGCATACAAGTAATGTTTTATTTGAATTCAGTCTTGCATAACACATGGAGGTAGTTGGGAAGCGCTGTAAGTATCTCTTTCTCGGACATGCATTGTGTTTTTGTTTCATCATAATTTCTCAATTCTTGACCTAAGTTTATAACTTGGGATTAAATGAAGTTAGTACTAGGCAGTAGACAATGATTGCTTGATGGCTTGCTCACATTAATTGTAGTGATAACCTAAGCTCAACTCGGGATTGATAATGCAAGCTTATTAAAAAATGAAGTAAAAAATATCACTTGTATTATGGGAGAGCAAAATCTGATATTGTACATAGGATGGATTATGTTTGTTGAGAGGCGAGGATGCATCCTAGGATAGTGACCAAAACCCACATCAAACCTTGCATGAATGGACTTTTGTTTTGGATGATAAAAAATAAAACAGACAAGATTAAAATGACCAACATTTATTGGTCTTCATATGGGAGTTGGTGAACACAAGGGATGTTTATTGATTGGTTGAGCCTTGATTATGTATTTACACAAACCTCTCGTAAGCCCTACTCCATTATTCATCATAGATTCATTTCATATAAAAGATACAACTGACCCCAACTTAATGCCCTGGTTCCCCATCCTTAGCTTCATATTTAGATACTTAGGCTACTCATCAACCTAAGTATAGGGGGAACAAGTCTCCCTGGTTATTCACCTCATGTCCCTCCATCTATATTCAGTATCTCTTTACAGAGGCTCTTCTCAACCTAAGTATATGGGGGTGATGAATCCCCATTTCATCATCTTTATTCTTTCATTTTAGCCTTTAAGCCCTAGATGAATGCATGCATATATCATTAATTTATCAAAATAAACATTCATTTATTTTTTTTCCAAATACTATATAAAATATTGTATGTTTATATTATTTATTGCCAAATTAAAAGAATAAAGGAAAGAAAAGAAAAAGACTGAAGTGTCAAGGAAACTGAAGTGACCCTAGCCCCCGAGACTCAATCATCATGATGACTTAGTCTTCAAAGGAAAAAAGTAGGGGGAGGTAGCGCGACTAATTGTACAAAAATACAAAACAAATCACTCTACAATATAGGTCAGTAATTACTTTTTGGGACCTATTTTATTCTTTATTATTTACACCTCAAGTAATTAAACTTTTTACATGAAAATTGTATAAAATAATTTATAAAAAAATAAAAAAATTTAATTTACACATAAATAATAATCACTGTACATTTTATACACAAAATTAAACTCCAAAATCTAAACTTCACATACCCATATCTCTGAAAGAAAACTCAAAATGTAAAAGAATCACTTTTATTGTATATAACTTTTAATAATCTATTTAATGAAGGTGGTTTCATATTTTTTGAGTTACGGTGTTATAGTTAGGTTTTGGACACCTATTGTATAATATACCTGATTAAATAATCATTTTATTCATTTTATTAATTTTATAATTTTACATTTTTATTATTTGTAAGTATTATTTGTAACATATGTACATATTAAAGCTCGATTAAAATAATAAATATATAAATAAATATATGTACAAAAAACATTAATGAAATACCTATAACTATTCCTATACAATTAATACTCCTATCTATTTAAGTGCATATATTGTACTAGAAAATATAATAAAAATACATTTAAGTATATAAAAATAAGTTATAATTTTATAAAATAATAGAGTAAAATAATAAAATAAAAAACAAAATAAAAATAAAATATCTAAAACACAGGTAAGTATACCTATATATACACCTTCAAAAGTAAATTGTAAATAAACACCTCTAAAAAATAAATAAAAATGTACATAAAATACTAAAGAAATATGAAACATTTTTTATTTTATAACCTAATAATAATAAAATTAAATTCTATTTATTATCTATTTTCCTAGGTATTTTCCCTAGGAATTTCGTAGTGTCCACGTGGACCAACTAGGTGTCACTCTTTGCTGACCGCTAGTTAAATATCCAGCCTACACTCTGACTCCTGTCAGAAATTCATGCGGGCACCACTTCACCATTTTCTACACACTTACTCCTTCCTCCATCGCTCTCGAGACCACCACCATTATGAAGTCCCTTCGTCCTTCATTCATGTCTCTCCTAGAATCTTCACCAACCCTCTCTCGATCGCACAAAATACTCCCTAGAAACTTGTTCAACTGCCTATAAATACATCCCCTCGCCCATTTTGGCTTTTTGATCACACCTTGGTTGGTCATAGCCCCTCAAACCTATTAATTCATCTTCAAGTCGGTGACATGAAACTTTGGGTGTAGGTTTGCTGCGAGGAGGTCGGTATAGGGACACATCCAGCCACCTGTGGCGGATCTTTAGTGCATGGTTCTGGTCCGAGCCTCTAGCGCAGTCGAGCAATTTCCTCTTCAGTCATAGGTACTTTGGTAGTGTAGTTTTCATTTTGCATTGTTAGTTCTAAGTTCACTCAAATGGTCGCGTTGATTTCATAAATCCCCCAATTCCTGGAGATAATCCTCTCAGTCCAAATCACAACAATCTGACTATTGATTTGCCCCAATATTCACACCATATCACTCCCTCCCACCTTCTCCATCGACTCCCCCTTTCATCCAACCTATATCCATCGTGGATCTGGGACTCAGAGCTCCCTCCTCCACATAACATCGGAGCTCTCCCACAATTCATCACCCTCTATAGTTAGATCATTTCCTAGGTTGAGGAGATAGTCCTTGCATCCAGGAAGGTTTTGGTGACGAATTAAAATTGAAAGGGAGCATCTAAAGACACTACACCTACTCGGAAGCATCCCTAGGTGCTCAAACATTATCTAGCAACCTCATGCTTTGTCAAGCTTCTTGGAGCTTGTAGTTGCACACGGAGGATCATCAGGGTCAAAATGCCTCATTTAGCGAGGCAATTTGTGATCGGAGGTACGCTGAATCGACGAACAAAATTCAACCCGTTGGGTGTTCTTCATGTTTTGAAGAGCCTCCAAGTGTCGTTTGATTGAACCCACACTCCATAACTAATCTGGAGCACCCATTCTAGGCGAAGTAGTGCAAATTCTGAGCCATACGATTATACACGTGGCGAGACATTGGTGGTTTCATCCAATACTTAAGTGGTATATTTTCTGTACCCCTCTGTGCTTTATGTATTTGCAGAAAAGTCCTGTGAATATTTTAAGTAATTTAAAAGTAGTGGATTAATTGCATGTAACACCATAAACTCTTTGAATGTTGCAATTTAGTCCCTACTAAAGTCGCGTAAAGGCGCATACTTTATCTTGTAAATATTACATGACAGCCCTTACATGTTCATGTAATTATCTTTTAATATATAAACATTAAATATCAGTGTTAAAAATTGGGTAAAAGTGCATTGATTCTCCTGCCTTTATTTTTATTTACAATTATACCCCTACAGACTGAATATTTTTATGAGTCATTTCCTCTTTATTAACAATAGATGCCATGCCTCAGAAATTACCAAAAAATAGGAGTACGTACTTAGATGCATGATTGATCATGATGTAATTTTATATTTGCATTTTATACCCTCTCTTATTTTCTAAAAATCATTTAGTACACGACCATCCCCTATTTGTCTTAAAAAAGCAAAAAAATTACAATATCATTTTGAAAAATTCACAAAAATATATTATTTTTATTTAAGTATTTTACACTTCCAGACCAAAAATCACTAAAATAGAAAAATAATATGCTTAAAAATTTGAAAACCCCCCGAATTTTCATAAAAATCTAAAAAATTTCCAAAAATTCTAAAAATATTAATTTCTATTTTGTAATTTATTCTTTTTTATTATAATTATTTTTAAATTAATTTGGAGAAATTTTTAAACTATATGGGATTTTTCATCTCCATTTTAATCATGTTTATTTAATTTAACCCTGATTTTTTGATATTCTCAATTTTTAATTATATAAAATTTTAAAAAATCCTAAAAAATCAGAAAAATATTAAAAAATATTTAAAAACACGAAATTATTTTCTATATTTTGAATATTTTTGTTATTTATGATTATTCCACTTTATATTGTACATAGCCTTGTATATTATTATTTATCTTTTATAGAAAGAAAAAGAAATTAAAAATTCAAAGGCCTATAAATATATATAAATAAAGTTAAAACCAAAATAAATAAATATAAGCAACAAAAAATATAAAATAAAAATTAATTAAATTTAAAACCCACAATATTTGACTATAAGTGTGTATAACTACATATACTCATATACTTATATTATTTATTTATAAAAAATATATATAGTGCTACATTGTGTGTTCCATGTGTTCGTCACCCTACTCTGCTTGTCACTATACTTTCATATTTGTAGGCTTTATAATAAATTTTGATCCACATCGTCTTTATTGCTTTATTCTCATTTGTGCGTTGATTGTTGAACTAGATCGAGTTTCATGAGTGGTCACCGCATCGATTGGATATCTCGAATTGTGAGATTTTCAGACCCTCGCATAAATCCTCTGTTTCAAATAGCGCCATTGTCGGGGAGCAACGGATTATAGCACATATATATAGGGGTTGATGGGGCTGCCCCCTGGGGGCAGCCAACATGGCTGCCCCGCACCATTTTGGGGCAATTTTTTTTAATTTTTTTGAAAAATATCGTCATGTATATTCATCCCTATATCCCACATATATGTCATTCGAATTTTGTCAGAAATAGACTCCTACGGCCTCCATCCAGACAGAGTCGGTTTAAAAATTCCTGCGATCATTAAAAAATGACGTTTGGATGGAGGCCGTAGGAGTCTCTGTTTCTGATGATATTCGAATGACATATAGAAGGGATATAGGGATGAATATAAATGGTAATATTTTTCCAAAAAAATAAAAAAATTTACGAAAAATGCGGTGGGGGAAGCCATGTTGGTTACCCTAGGGGGCAACCCCATTTTTCCCTATATATATATATTTGTCGATTATTTATTTATATTTTTCATCCTAAATATTCTTTGATAATTATTTAACTATTCTAATCAAATTTTCTTGTTAATCTTTCTTATAAGGGATCGCTTGACGAGGGCTATCTCTTAGGAGTTGGGCACAACAGGGGAGAGCGGAGTTCGACCATCTCTTTTTGAGCCGACCAGGAGTGAGCAAGAGAGAAGAGTAGGGAAGGAGGAGAAGAACAACATTAAGCATATCATTTTCCATTTTTTAGTTAGAGAGAGGTTCAATTTTTGTAAATAATTTGTAATTGATTTGGACACTACTCTCTTCACCACATGAGGTCCAGTGCTCGGGTGTTTGTTCACCTAGGGGCCTTATACCTGATTTTTTTTTGTGTTTTTACGCCTTTGTTTATTTTTCCCCATGATTTGAGCTTTCTGCCTTTGTTTATATTTATTTTCTTTTAGTGAGCCCTTAGCTAGTAGGTTGCTTGACTCGGTAGCTAGGTACAAAGCACTAATAACATTTCCTACACCTATAGTCTACTTCGCTTGGACTTAGTCAAAAATTATGTTAATTACTTAGACTTGGAACCACGAGCCATGAGAGATCTCATACAACACTTGAGGACACGTTGTGGTGGGCACCGAGAGGTCTCCAAAACCGAATACTAGGATCCATTTTTGAGTGATTAGCATTATGTTCTTCCCGATAATAACAACTACTATTTAGGACATTTTCTTGATTTTTCATATCACCATATAGTGTAGATATTTCAATTCCTCCTCGTATCCTGCATGGAGTGACTTGGGAAGCACTGTAAATAATTCCATCTTTGCATACATCATTAGTCACTAAGGTAAGATTTCTACCTTAGTCACGACCTGCAAGGCTTTCCGTCTCCTCTCCCCTATGTTTATATCACATAGGACAAAAAGGAAAAATATAAAAAATTTGTTAGACGGTTTTCTTTGAAAAATAAAAAAAATTGAAAACCAAAAATTAGAAAATCGGATTGCTAAATAAACTTGACCTTAATTAAAATTAGTAATGAACCATTCATTGCTTGGGGTTCATAAAGCTCACATTTTTTCCAAGTATACTCCAGACAGAGTGAGGCACGACCTGCTAAGGATAAGAGCCCGAATCCTGATCTATGGTGCCTTGATTATCACCTGGGTTGGCGAAGTATTGCCGCTTCTATCATATATGACCGAGTAGGGCCTACTTGAGCATGGTGTTCCCGCCTTGTGTGGAGCATTCGACTTTGTTTGAAGTACTGATATAAGGCCACGACCTCACGAGTTTGTTTGTCTCATTGGTTTGCCTCCGAGTAGGTCCTTGGCATGCTCACGGGTGATTTCGTTGCGAGTGAGGTCCGAAGTATTGGCTTCGCCTATTGGCTTCCTTTCTATTTCGTTGGCTGAGTAGCCACCTAGGCACGAGATCAAGGACTGTTGAGCATGTAGATCAAACGTTACAAAGGAGGTGAAACAAGTATGGGACATTTTCCTGGCAATAGACACACTTCTGTAGGGTTAGCGTATTTAAGGACTTGTTATAAGATTGCCTGAAAATAACAATCACATTGAAAAGATGAAAATAGTTGAACTTTTACGGCTTTATATGTTTTTAGTAGGTGAACTCATCCTTGTTTTGTGTTTGTTTGATTAGATTAAGGTCCAATAATCAGTCCTACACATTGAGTGCCTTTTTCCATTTTGTTTTTGTTCCCTATTTGACCCCCATGCCTGACCCCCTACAGATTTGGAGCCTTCTACTGTTTTACACTCCCTTTATTTCTTGTTTAACCTCCATATCATTCTTCCATTCTCGATATCCTCTTTACCACTGAGATGGCGACACATGGATGTCTTAGTCGGGACTCTACTGACACAAACATGGATTCCATATGCTCGCTACCTCCTATAATTTGAGGAGATTCCCGAGAACCCGGTTCAGACTCTGTGGATCGATCTCCGGACTCCCTTTCTTCACCAATAATCTGCGATAACTCTCATTTCAAACTTTTCCCTTTTTGGAGGCTATTGATTTCACTCCTTACACGTCACCTTCCTTAATGAAGTTCTATGTTGACCTTAACACATACCAATTTGTTACATCCGGTGCCTCCATATATACTGATAAAGGCATTATTCCATTTGCATATCAAGAGCCCAATCTAGAGCCATAAATTGTGATAGAGTCAGACTCAAGATCAGAGAGGGAGAGATAACTCTTGGAGGAAAAGGGAAGGGACCTCAGCCACCACCTCAATCAGATCAGAGTTCGTAGCCAGATCAGAATGTAGTGAATGCCTAGATCCTTGACTCTATCTCGGCAATCCAGCAGCAGCTCGCAGATCTGGCTTTAGCATAGGCCGCCTTCCAAGAAATGCTTAATGAATTGATGAGAAGGGAGAAAACCGAGGAGGATTCGAAGAAAATCCCGAAGATGGAGGCGATGGAGACCCATACAAGCCTAGAGTAGAGCACCCCAAGTCGACTCTAAAAGAAACATACAATCTTGGAGAGTGATGAATCCCCATTCATCACTCTTTATTCTTTTATTTTAGCTAAATATCTTGGCAAAGCATTATGTATATAGCTGTAAATACAATAAATTATCAATAAGCATGCATTTGTTAATATTTAATAATTAGCATGTATTTGTGAAAAAAATAAAAGAATAAAGAATAAAAGAAAAAGAAGGAAATATTTAGGATAAATATTAAGTGACCTGAACCCAAGAGAGGGTCTAGCATGGACCTGATTGCCAAATAAAATAAGTAGAGAGATACAACCACTCTACCTTGTACAAATTTACCACCTATGTATATATAATTTATTTTTACAAAAATAAAAATAAAAAGGAGTTTTTATACCCATGTACATACTTCTAAAAATTAAAAAATTAGAAAAATTAAATAAAAATAAAATAAAATTCTCTCTCACCTTGTATATAATGCATGTATATATGTATTATTACCTACTTATTTTATACTTGTAAATAAATAATAAAAATAAAATAAAAACTATTTTACATTCCAAAAATTATGTTGTGAATAAATAAAATATTAAATTGGGGTATTTTTGCAAAAATAAGAAAATACAAATAAATATACAAAATACATAAGTATTTTATACTTGTATATAATATAATATACTATATATATCATAATTTATTTTTCATAAAAATAAAATAAAAATCACAAAAAAATAGTTTTGAAAATAATAAATATTTTTCATGTTGAACACTTTTTAATTTAAAATCATTTTCTATTTTTAATTTATTTATACAATTCTTTTTGACTAGCTATTTTCTGATTGGTCCAGGTGGGATGTTAACCCCGGTAAACTTCCCCTCTCAGACCCTCTCACGCGCAGATCAGGCTCGCGGACCTGTTTTCTTCCATTTTTCTCGATCGGTTCTTGCTCCCTTTTGCCCTGATTTCGACGCCCGCTTCTCCCTAGTGGATCGATGACTCTTATAGATCCCTAGGAAGTGGTAGATTGCCCTCGGTTCGCGTGCTCAGTTCGTTTCTTTCAGCCACCTGGGACATGCTATAAAGTTCATCATTCGCCTCCCCGGCAAAGGAGCTCGTGCCGCACCCCTCTGCTACCCTAGAATCCTTCGCCTTGGTGACAACAATCGGAGGACACCCTTGGTCATCGAAGAGGAGCGCTGCAACCGACGCTCAAGTCTAGTGGCCGAAGCACCACCGCGACGAGCTTACCCCGCCTTTCGCAGCAAGGTTGATGCAAATACCACCATCGACCGCACCCCCTGGAGTTCAGGATCACGCTAGGACCCTCAAGTGACTTCCATTTCGATCTTGGTTCTGTTGTCTATCGAATCTTTAGTTCATCCTCCACCGCACTTCCTCCAGCTCTGACCAGCAGGTCGGAGCCTCGTTAGTCATTCCCATCCATTCCGATCGATGACCAGCTCATCATCCACCTTCTGACGCAATCTGATCATTCAAATCTTGGCTACCCGAGCCAAGATTAGGCCCTAGGTCTCTGCCCTCATTTCATCGGAGACCCCCTTCTCATTCATCGTCTCTTCCCTTTGATTTGAGTCCAATAACCATGACCGGATCCTCGCTCCGAGTCTGAGCTTTGCCCTGCAGGTTTCAGTGCACGTGGATCGACCCAGATACGCCTTGGACCACCTTTGCCGGAGCTCACCCAGGTCCCAGCCTTTGTCCCGGAGATCCGTCCGTAAGTGAGCCCATCCGACCGACGTACGCGACGCGAAGGATCCCCATGACTTGTTTGCCACCATACGGTCGTTCATCGGAGCCGCCGATCTCCCTCGATGCTCCGGTGAACTTCGCCCAGGTGGAGTTCTTTTAGAGCCCCTTTCCGCCGTTGGATCACGCCTCTCTACTAGATTCCATCCATGCCGTCCTTTCACTGCAGCTGTCATGTCGTTTGATGTTAGATCTAACGGCCTCTGTACTGCCTATATAGCTGACGTCTGATGACTGTTTGATTTGTTATCTGATCGCGCCAGAGCCATCCACCCTGTCCCACTCAGAGCCAACCACCAGTCCACCCCACACTCAGCGCACGTGCTGCATGGTTAAATTGCTCAGCCCACCTTGCATTTCTTTCAGTTTATCTTTTAGTATGTAAAATAAAAAGTATACAGTAGGACAATTTGCACTTTAGCACTTGTAATTTTCCAGATTTATGTTTCAGTCCTATCTGTGTGGACGTACGCGCATCGTCACGTGAGGATCTGAGTTATTTACATTTACTGTCTTGGACTTATTCGCTGTTATGGAATGAATGTTAAGTTTTAGTATTTCCAAATATATCCTTGTGCGTACTAAATTGTGACATGTGATGAAATGTGTGGAGAAATTACAGTTTGGGACCTATAGTTTTTCCCCATCTTATTTTTAGCCCCCAAAACCTTTTTATTTGCATTCAGGTCCCTGTATGTTGTGTTTGATTTTTCATCTAATAAATAGCAAATATTGTCCAAAATTCATGAAATTTTTACACATGGTTCCTGCCAAGGTGTAGGAACTTCAATGAATTTTTGGTTGTATTTTGCCTTCGTTTGGTATTTTTAAAAATTAAAAAACCCTAAAAAGTGTCACTGCCTGTCCAAGAAAATAAACTAAAAACATTAAAAAGTTCATAAAAATTGAAAAAGACTAAAAACCTAAGAAAAATCGTTAAAAATTCATAAAAATTCAAAAAAATGTGTTTTCTTCTGCAATAGTTAGTTTTTATTTTATAGTTTATCATAAAATTGTTGTTGGGATTTTATAGGTATTTAAGTAATTTTAACTTGCCTTTAGATCTCAGCTATACACTGTTTGTTGTTTTTGCTTTTATTTCATTTTTAGAAAATTGATTAAAAATCAGAAAAATCCCCTAAAATCCACAAAAATATCTGAATATTTTAAAATCACAAAATTATTTTTGTTAGAATTTTCTAAGTGTTTTTGATGCTTTAAATAATTGTTGGATTGTGAATTTTTGGAGTTCCTTTATCCTTTTTCTCAATATTAAAAATCATAATAAAATTTGAAAAATTAAAAACCACCATTTTTGATCTTTTTGGGATTCTCGACTACTTCGTAGCATTAGCATCACGTGCTCCTTGTGTTCGACCCTGGTAGCTAAACCAGGTAAAAATAAATAGCATGACCGCTTGCGACATTGATTGTTTCATTTCTATTTTTGTGGTATATTTTTTCTTGTTGACTTAGCTTCGTTATTCGGGTCGCAATGACCTTGATTATTACTTAACTCGAGTAGCGAGATTTGTGGGTCATCAGGGAGGTACAAGTCACCAAATGGGTCCAGATTCCAGCAGTCCATGCCCATTTTGAATTGAAGCCTCAGTTACGGGCGCTCCTACCCACCTTCCTTTGAAACACCAATGAAGATATGTAATTCATCTAACATAGTTTGGGTGTATCTGCGGCAGAACTCATTACCCTGGTATACCTCTCAGGGTAGTAAAGATGATGAAATTTCCCTTCATCCTTAAGGATAAGGCCCTTTATTGGATCAACTACTTGGGGAAGATCGTCACCACTTGGGAAGAACTGAAGCTGGACTTTTTTCACAAATACCATCCTCTTGGGCGACCATATTAAATGCGTACCTAGATAGCAAACTTCACCCAAGCCTCTCATGAACCCATCCATGAAGCTTGGGAGAGGTTAACTAAGCTATAAGAAAAGTGTCCCCATCATGAGATTCCCAGGACCAGCATGGTCCAACATTTCTTCAGGGCACTTACAATAGAAAGTTAGAATCTTGTGGATGTCTCATGTGGTGGCTCTCATTTCAACAAAGATGAGGATGTAGTATGGCAAATCTTTGAAGAAATGACCGAAGGAGAGGTCGCTTTATCGTCGTCCCGTTCCTATAGGCGCCAACCACAGAATATTCAGATTCCTGTATATGTCAACATCCCACAAGCCAAACACGTCTAAAAGTGACTAATTAAGCTCAAATATCCAAAATTCATTGACATTTCTTTATTTATATTTCATAATTAGCATTCATGCATGTATAAATAATAAATGCATTTTATCATTCATAAATGCATAAAGTAAAAAGCCAAAAATCATAATCCAATTGATCTGTAAATAAGACAACTCCCCTGATTTTCAATTAATTCATGCTAACTACAAATGAACTGAAACCACCTCCATTATGTACGTATCCCTAACAAGAAAATAAAAATACACAAAAATCACTAACTGGACTAATTAAGAAATAAACCCAAACCCTAATTCCAGGATTTTTGGACTAAAATATTGATATCTTCTTCATCTAGTGTTCGATTCGATCCTACTCACTTTTGAACTAATGTACATTCAATTACATTCAAAACAAAACGTTCCAGTGAATTAGAGCTCATATGTGAAAGTTGTGTTTTATGTCTCTTTTGTACATTTTGTATTTTTCTGATTTTTTACCTATTATTTTATGTACATAATTAACTATTTTTATTTTCTATTTTTTATAGATTTTATTTTATAAAAGCTTTATTAAAATGCATAAAAATCCAAATACAAAATGAGCTTGAAATCAAAGGAACTGTCTGAGTCTAAGTCTTCGCTAACTGTTTGTACAAAAGTTGTCTTTTTCTTACTTTATTTGATTTCTTAATTTTCCTAATTAATAAAAATTCCAAAAAAAATGTAAATATTTATCTTTGATTTTATCATAATTTTCCTGATTTTCATATTATTTAAAAATGAAAAAAATTAAAACCTAGAAATTAAGGTGTTTTATAGACATAGAGTACCCAATAATATCACTTTGTGCGAATGACCGATTTTAATTCTCACACCTTCATAAAAATTATAGATCTCATCAAGACGAACAACTTTCATAGAGAAAAATTTTCAATCTGATGTCGTTTGTTATTTATTTCTGATTTTTCTTTGTATTTTTATTTTAATTTCCTATTGATGACACCTCTCGAGGATTTGGACCTTGGACTTAGGATTTATGTTGATTGTGACGTAATTAGCTAAGGCCCCAGACCCAATTGCTTATTTGTTCCTATAGAACATAACTGGACTTAGCTAAAAATAAATTGAAAAAGTTAACCTAACGTGATACGAGACCACACACTGCGAGGATTTGCATACAACGCTAGCAAGACCCATTGTTGCGGGCATCTAGTGACTCCGAAGATCGGACCCTGATCTTTATTTGATTAGTTAGCTATTGTTTTTAATAATAAATGGAAATTTCTCGTCTAAGGTCGTTTTCCTCGTGCATCATATAGATAGTTTATTACTGTGTTTAATTTATATTTAGACTAACTTTCATGTAGAGTGCTGGAGTCAGGTATGCATTTCTACCTTTGCATGCATCAATGTGTTTCATTACGCATCGGCTTTTTCGACCCCATGTTATATTGGACTCAAAATAACCAAGAAAATCGACAAATTTGATAGGCATTATTTTTATTTTAAAATACCTAAAAAGTGAAAAAAATAAAAGTGGGGCTGCTTATGCAAACTTGACCCTAAAATACACTTCATCTAAAAATTCTTGTTTTGAAGAGAGTCACCCCATCATTGGTTGATTTATCTACAGCGAGAGAGTGACCCGCACAGTAGGTAGAGCCATACATGAACTCCTTTCAAACTACTGGTCTTGTGGTTGGTTGTTCTCCAGTGAGAACTTTATCGGGTGGCCGATAATCGATCTGAGAATTTCATAGTAGATTGGATTGATCAGGTAGTCGGTAATGCCATGCAAAATGCTAATTTATTGTTTCTACAGGAATTTACACATGGTTTTGCCAAAGAGAACAACTAAAATAAAGAATAATGAGTGAGAATCATGGATTCATCACTCCTTTATACTTTACCTTTGCTAGCCCCTTAGAAAAAACTTATTTGAAAAAGAAGTGAAAAAAAAGAAAAAGATCCAAGATTGTTTATTAAACTTATCTTCATTAAATTGGAATATAGAGCTCAGTCAGACTTTTGTATTATTAGTTTTGAGTAACCTTAGTGGGAATTAGGTTTAAGACTCGACAACCTATGAGTTCCACAATTCTATGGTCAAGACTCCTCAATAAACAAGGTCAGAACAAGTCTACATACACAAACTCTAATGACTATGCATCTTTCCTTGTACTGTGTAAGTGATATGAGCTCCCCACCTTAGAAATGACACAGTAACAACCTCCCTTGACAAGTTAACTCTAATTCCCTAGCCTAATAGCTCTTTCCTCAAGGAACATGGTATTCTCTCTAAATTCAAGTTCAATCAACTCAAGAAGAGGGGAAAAAAGATAAGGAATCGTGACCAGACCAGTATAGTCATGTATCCCTGGAAGTTTAACCAGTGTAGCTAATTCTCCCACTACAAGCTTCATGAGATGAGAGAGTGTAATACATAAGCTTTGCTTTATTGATATATACACTCTGATAGGCATTTTATTTTCAATTCGTCCTGTCCACTTTTTGCAATTTTTCTTGATGTTGCATTTTTTTGATGTGCATATGCACAACATATCTACATGGTGCAGCATATACATAAGAAGATTTTCTTCTTGAGCCAGTAGACTATCCCTCTTTTGAAGCATTATTACAACCCACAACTCCTGCCTTTAGACCTCAATATTACTAGACCACGTTGAGGCACACTTCCCTCCCTAGAGGAAGACGAGAGGTCCCGCCTAGAAGTACTACCCTCGTATGCTACCCCAAGCCAAAGAATTATGCCTCCTCATCATGTCATCCGTATTGAGCTATGTGTAAGGTGCATGTCCAAGTCAAGCCATTATTTCTGAGGGTTATGCTTGTGTTGTTAAGTGTTCTACTTAAGCTCATCAATATGACATGTAAACATAGCCTAGTGGATTCAAAGATTTAAGTCACTTATGAACCAGAAAAGTCGTAACCCCAAATCCTATAAGGTTCGTCTGAAATTAGGTGGATTAAGGTCTTAACCAAGCTCCATTTTTCGATTTACTTCCAGACTAGCTTAAATGTCATATATGATTCAGAAGAACATACAAGCAAGAATGTCCAAACACTCTTTTTTGTGCGATTTTTCAAAATATGCAAATTTAATGGAAAACTTTTAAATGCATAGAAGAAGTTTTGCAAACTATTTACAAACATTTACAAATTTTTACAAACATTTATTTTTCAAACATTTTTCAAAAATTTTGTAATATATACATAATTTTGGTATAAAAATATTTTGAAAACTTTACAATCAAAACATTTTTACAAGCATTTGTAGAAAATAGTTTTTACAAAAGATTTTTACAAACAAGTTTTTATGTACACGAAAAATTTTAAAAATTCTGTTATTTTTTATTTGTGTTTTTTAGCCATATTATCTATTAACACACTCGCACAAAGTACGAGTTATGGCAGAAGTATATATACAATACCCCCTTTACTTAGCTCGAATGATGTCCTCTGAGTCATCAAAAAGCGATGGAAGGAAGACATAATTCATGTTGAGTATTGGGAAGTGAAAAGAATAAATGACGAATAAAAGAATGTAATAAATAGAGGTCAGTAATCCCCCATACTTAGAATCAAGTAACCTAAGTATAAAGGTCTATAGACAAGAGGAAAACCATGGGTTAGGATGTATAGGGTTTACCTCCCCTATACTTAGAGTAAAATATACCTAAGTATAGGCAACAAAACAAAGGTAAAAAGAGTCAAATGAATACTCAAACATCTGATAACTCCCCTATACATAGGGTAAAGTACATCCTAAGTACAACATAATCATAAGATGAAGGTGGGTTATTTAGATAAAAGAATGAATGATATAACAACTAGATCTATACAACGGTGAAGGGAGAGTGAAAATCAGGCATGAGATGCAAATGATGTGAGTCAAGGACTACATCTCATGCAAAATGAACTAGGGTAACATCAATGATCTGTGTATCATGATTAAGATATGGATTTAGGTGCTGACCATTACCTCAAAAGGTAGAATCAAATGACAGCTTAGATATGTTGATGCTTCCGTTGTCATGCACCTTTCTGACCAAGTATGGTCCCTTCCATTTACTTTGTAACTTCCCTGGAAATAATCTCAACCTAGCATCAAATAGCCATACTTTCTGCTTTGGCTCAAAGTGTTTATGGCTAATATGAGAATCATGCCATATCTTTACTCTTTCCTTATATCGTAGGCTACTTGAGAAGGTTGTCTCTCTCAACTCCTTCAGGGCTGCCAACTCTGATTTTCTCTGATCTCCTATACTCTTGGGACCCAATAATAACTCAGTGACTAACCAAATTGACTTGTGCTTGATTTCCGCAAGCAAGTGGCATGGCTTTCCATAAATAAGACGAAAGGGAGATGTAACCAACGGTGTCTTGAAGGTGGTCCGATAGGTCCACAAGATCAAGTCCAAAAGCGGTGACCAATCCTTTCGGCCTGGACGGACAACCTTCTGCAATATAGTCTTGATCTCCATGTTCGATTCTTCAGCAAGTCCATTGGTCTGAGGGTGATATGGAATGGCAACTCGATGGTAAATGCTGAACTCATTAGCAAAGGCCCTTACCTTGTCGTTGATAAAGTGGAGTTCCCTCATCTAATATTAAAACTCTAGGTACCCCGATCTGTGCAATGATATTTTTCCTTAAGAATATGCATATTATTTTAGCATCTCCGGTTCAGGTGGGGATGGCCTCAACCCAACGACTCACATAATCCATAACAAGTAGAATGTACTCGAATCCTTAGCTCTTAGGAAATGGACCAATGAAATTGATGCCCCCTGCATTAAAAACCTCACAGAAGTGAATAGACTACATTGGCATCATATCACATTGTCCACAAGTGCCCATCCTCTGACAGTTAGTATACCTCTTCACAAATTCATTAGAATTCGTGAAGAGGGTAGGCCACCATAGGCTGGATTGAGGCACTTTCTATGTTGTCCTCCTCCGAGAATGATGTCCTCCTGCCTCAAGCTTGTGTCAGTATGAGAGGATGCTGTGGTACTCCTCATGAGGAATGCACGGACTCTAGACACTATCCCCTCCTTTATGATAAAGGACGGGATCCTCCCAATGGTATGACTTGGCTTTTGTAAGGAAAGTCTAAAGTCATTGTCTGGGCCAACCTTGTGGAACTTTCTTGGTGACAAGATAGTTCACAGTGTCAGCGTACCATGAAGAGAGGCAATAGCAAGGATCGCCCTGTTTGGGAAGTTCACTGTAATAGGTGTGATCTGATCAGAATCCTCAAGGTTTTCTAAATGGTACAGGTGATCCGCCACCACATTCTTGACTCCAGTCTTATCCTTAGTCTCTATATCAAATTTCTAGAGTAGAAGGATTCATCTGATCAATCTTGCTTTGGCATCCTTCTTCGCCATGAGGTATCGGATGGCGGTGTAATATGTAAAGATAGTCACTCTAGATCCAAGAATATACAATCTGAACTTGTTCAAAGAAAAGACTACAACTAGCATATCTTTCTCATTCACAGTGTATCTACACTAAGCGACATCCAAAGTCCGGCTAGCATATTGTATGGCAAACGACAATCCATCCCATCTCTATCCTAACACAGACCCTTTGGAAAAATTAGAAGCATCTGTCATGATCTCGAATGGGTGAGACTAATCAAGTGTCTAAGGGACAAGAGCCTCGACAACAAGCCCCCTGAGAGTCTCAAATGGCGTTATCATCTACAATGAACTCGGTGTCTTCCGTCAGCAAAACAGAGAGTGGTCGTGCAATAGAACTGAAATCTTTAATGAATCATTAGTAGAAACCGACATGCCCCAGAAAGAACCGTAATTGTCACAAATTGAATGATAGATTGAATTTCTTGATGATATCCATCTTGGCCAGATTGACCTCCATGCCCTTGTTAGAGATGATACGACAAAGTACCATCCCCTGAGTCACCATGAAGTAACTCTTCGCCCAAGATAATACAAGATGGACCTATATACAACGCTGAAGTACACTGTCTATCTAGACTAGACAAGCATCAAACTCGTCACCGTAAATCGAAACGTCATATGTAAAGACCTCTAAACAATCACCCACCATGTCCGATAAAAAGGAAAGCATGTTCCTTTGGAATGTTGTCGAGGCATAACATAAATCAAAGGGCATCCATCTAAAGGCATACATCCCAAATAAACAGGTGAATGTCGTTTTCTCCTGGTCTTCGGGTGCTATGGCCACCTGATTGTATCTGGTGTATCTGTCAAGGAAATAATAGTAACTCTTCCCAGCTAGCCTCTCAATGATCTGATCAATAAATGGTAGTGAGAAATGATTCTCCTTGGTACCCCGATTCAATCGTAATTAGTTCACATAGACACTCCAAGAAGTGGATACCTGGGTAGCTATTTCCTCTCTAAACTCGCTCACAACTGTAGTGATATCCATCTTATTGGGTACTAAATGTAATGGACTAACCCACTTGGAGTCGGAGATAGGTTAGATAAAATTGGCGCTCCACCACTTTGATTTTTCCTTCATGACCACATCGTGAAGATTCAGGTTAAACTGTCACTGGAACACATACGATGGCTTGGCATCCTCTTTGAGATAGATATAGGGGGAGTTGATGAATCCCCATTCATCACTCTTTATTCCTTTATTTTAGCTAAAAATCTTTGCAAAACACCAAGTAATCACTTGTAAATATAATAAATTTTTAAAATGCATGCTTCATGTAACTAGCCATAATTAGCATGTTTTTGCACAAAAATAAAGGAATAAAGAAATAAAGGAAAAGATGGAAATATTTAAAATAAATATTGAGTGACCCGAACCTAAGGGAGGGCCAATCATTGGCCTGACCGCAAAATAAAACAAGTAGAGAGAGATAGGGCCATTCTCCATCATACATATATTTCCCCCTTTATGTATATATTTTATTTTCATAATATAAAAATAATTACGTGTTCCTCATAATGTGTATATATTTATAAAATAAAATAAAAATAAGAAAAATAAAAATAAAACAAAAATAAAATCTCTCTCTTCCCCTTGTATATACCATGTATATATGTACCTATACATATTTATTTTACCCAAGCAAAAATGAAAAAATAAAAATAAAAAAAAATACATAGGTACATATACCTGTATATAATATAATACTTTGTATATACATTAATTTATTTTTCAAAAAAATAAATAAAAATCACAAAAAATACTTTGAAAAATAGTAAATAGTTTTCATGTTGAAAATATTTTGAGATAAAATCATTTACTATTTTTTATTCAATTTACAAATATTTAATAATTGCTGGATTCTGATTGGTCCACGGGGGATGTTGACCCCCGGTCAACCCCCCCCCCCCCAGGACCACAAGCCCGCGGATCTTGGCACCAACCCGATTTCTCCGATTTTTCATGCCTGGATCTGCCACCCATTTCCTTAAACCTCGAGCCCCGATTATCCACGGTACATCCATGATCCACGCCCGACCTCCTTTCTGGGGATCCGTGCACCGATTTGCTCACCCGACTCCCATTTTCCCGGACCACTACTAATATATAGCTTCGCCTCCTTCCCCCATTTCATCCACCTTCGTCCTCCGTCTTCGACACCCAGGACCTCCACCTTCTAGCCTTGAGTGACAGCGAGCCCCAGTGGGTGTTGCAGCGAGGAAGGAGACGTGTTTGCCCCAGGTCTGGTGGACATCACCACCGCGTTCCGCCATCAGCGAGCTTGAGCCTCTGGAGGCATCTCTCCATTGAGGCAAAGAACCCAGGAGGAAGCCAACCTCCCCCACAGACGACCTTGACCCCTAGGTAGCCCTTTTAGCTTCTATCTTTGCTTTAATTCCGAGATTTAGGTCTAGCACCGCCGGCCTTCGCCAGTCGATTCCCGATCATCCGACCACTCATTTCCCCATCCGACCATCCTATTGCCTTCGTGAGACCTCTCTACACATTCTATGCCTCGCCGATCATCGTGGTTTGCCCCGAAACCAGGACTTAGGTCTCCTCTGCCGTCGCCTCGCCGGACACACGCTCTGCCTCACCCACACACTCCCTTTGCCCGCTAATGGGTCGAGGTAGTTTGCCCTCGACCCCTCTTTCTCCCTGTGCAGGAATAGAAGCTTAAGAGCCTCATCTAGAGGCTCGACTGTTCAGGCAGAGGATCCCCAGGTGCTCGTCGTCGCCGGGGACCCTCCAGGTCCTCCCGGTCCCATTGGAGTACCCTAGCAGCTGCGGAAGACCACGAGAGACGATTTGCCCATCTCAGCAGCTCCAGAGGAAGACCATAGCGCATATGGTAGCCCAGGGAACCTCGCCGGAGAGCTGTTCTTCCTGGAGTTTCCTTCGCCGTTCGATCAGACCCTCGCTCTAGTTCAGATCTCCACCGTCTGTTCGCGAGGGATGTCTGACCGTTAGATCATCTGAGGATCCGATCCGAGACGTAGATCACCGAAGAGGCATCCACGCATCTCGACCGTCCGATCATAGATGGAGCGTCTACCCGCCGCCGGATCTTAACAAAGGGGTAATATCACTTAGGCCCCTCTTCTTTTTGCATTTATAGTGTAATCCTGTAAATATTTTATCTAGTTGTTTTTAATTAGGGTTAAGTGCATGTAGGACCCTATGCTTGTTTTATTTTCATTTTAGTCCCTGTGTATGTGGTGCACGTGCATCGACACGTGATTTGAGGAATGTTTGCATATTTTGTCTTCTAGTTTTGAGCAGTTATTGTCTATATCTTTTTAAATAGGAATGACAATTTAGTCCCTGTGAATGTGAATCACGTGCGTGTCTCGTGCGTTTCCGGACTTTTTACAACTTTGACCCCAGATTTTTAATACATGTTATCGTTTGGCCTTGGAACATAGTTTTTCTTGCACTTTGGTCCCTGTATGTTGTGCCCTTTTTATTGGTTGAATAAAATATCAAATCAACTCCAAATTTGGTGAAATTTGGATTGGCTCCTGCCACTGTGTAAAAATTTCACTAATTTTTTGGGACATTTTTCTTACTGCTTGCTATTTTTAAAAATTCAAAAATACATATTCTTGCTCCTATTAGAAATATAAAATCAACTAAAAATATTAAAAACCCCTCAAAAATTCTGAAACAATTACTTACTTTTTGTTTGTGTGTTTTCTAGCTTCAGTCCAATTTTCACTTCTTTTGGATTTATAAAACACCTAAAAAGCATAAAACCTTAAAAACCTTATAAAAATTATTAAAAATAATACAAAATTAAAAAAAATGCATTTTTATTCCTGTAGCTTAGTTTTCATTTCTAGTTTTATATAAAATTGTCTCCAGATTTTTATGGGCTATTTACCTTTTTTTAAGTAGCCTTTCAAATCTAGCTACACATTAATTCCATGTTTTTACCTTTCCCTATTTTTAGAAAATCAACTACAAATCACAAAATTCTGATAAAATTACCAAAAACACTTAAAAATATATAAAACACAAAAATAATTTTATTTTAATTTTTTGGCTTGTCTTTGTGTGTCGAATAAACTGTTGTTTGAGTTCTTTTTAGCCTTTTCCTCAATTTCTTCATACTTAAAAATAAAAAAAATAAAAACAAATAAAATCCACCAAAAAAATTTTATTCGTTTTTGACTACTTCGCAGGATACTTGGCCAACCTGTGCTCCTTGTGTTCGACCCTGGTCACTATACCAGGTTAAATAAATAGCGAGACCGCTATTCGCATTTTATTCTGATTATTTTTATTTGGTGGTTTGATTTTCTTGATTGACTGAACCTCATTATTCAGGTCACAATGACCTTTGATTGATTTTTACCTTAGCCCGATAGTGAGTTACTTATTTTCGGTCATCATAATGGCGTCGTTGCCGGGGATCACAACTTAGTAGTCGTTTTTTATTTTTCGCGGTTTTCTCCTTCGCAGCTTTTTGTTCATAGCTGTATATAAATATTTCTTCTGATTCATTGGCATATTTTTATAATAATCTGGTTTGTCACATTTCTGTCTTGTTCTCTTGTAAGGGCCCGAGGATCGAGGCAACTTTTTCGGAAGCCGAAGAAATCACGGGAGTCGTAGGCGACTTATTTTTGCATAGAGCCGTAGGAGAGCGCGAGGAGTCAAGCAGGAGTGTGGGAGCCGCGCGAAGAGTCGCGCAAATAACCGTTGCTTAACGTAGATAGCCGTAGCCATAGTGTAGTTTATATTTCTGCAGACTTTTATTATAATAATACAAGTACTTGGACTCAGACTTGGAATGTGGTGATACCGAGGTCTGTATCGCCGAGCACCAGTGTGCTCGGGGGACCTCACTGCGTTTTCACCGGTTTTTAGTTTTCTCGCCGTTATTTTATTAACTGCCTATCTTATTTACGCATTTTTGGCGTTAGCTTAGGATTTTCTCTTGATTGTGACGTAATTGATTAGGATCCAATCCCTAATTATCTGCATGTTCCTATTAGATCCTAATTGGATCTGATTAATTAATTCACAAGAAAAAGCCGGATTACTTAGACTCTAGTCCACGTGCCTTGTGGAGTCAAACACAGTGCGTGCAGGATTCGTTGTGGCGGACACCTAGTGGCTCCCAAGATAGGACTCCGGACTTAGGTTTGAGTACCGGGCTACTATGCTTCACGTGTAGAAATTGCTTGTTTAAGGCCGGCTTCTTGTGCATTATATAGGTAGTTTTTTTCCTGCCTTTTTCTTTTATGTGCGGATCACTTTACATGTAGACTTTTGGAGTCAGGTACGCATCTCTTACTCTCCATGCATCATTGATTTCATCATGCATCGGCTTTTTCATCTTCTCCCCCTGTTTTCGGACTTAAAATAATCAGGAGAACCGAAAAATTCGTTAGGCGTTGTTTGCATTGAAAAATACCCAAAAAGAAAAACTATAAAATTGGGACTGCTAAACACACTTGACCCTAAAAGACAATTCCCTTAAAAATTTGTCTTGGGGAGAGCAGCCCCCTCCTTGTCTGGTTTGGATGAGCGAGAGAGCGACCCGCACACTAGGCTATATCCATATTCGATCTCCGATCAGACTACCAGCCTTTTATACGGGACAGTCTGTTGGGAGGATTGGATTCTCATTAGCTCGCTTAACCACTCTAATAGAGTGACATTATCACCTGAATAAAATTGACAAGATAATCGACCGATCTCTTAGGGTCATCAGCTCTGTGTTGTGTAGGTGAACTTGGGGTTTGTTTGCTCATCTTGAGTATTTTCCAGATCTCATCCGCCTGACTCGTCAGATCAAGATGATGGGCAGGAGGTCTCTTAGGCAGCCTTTGGATGCACCGCTTTTCAGCACACTGGCTCGTTTATCTAGGTTGGTTCGTGACAACCGAGACCCGCTCTCCGAACCTGAGTTCGATTCTGCCCTGTTCCCCCTTGACCACCCTTCTTCCACTTCTGAGATACCAGTGCCAGTGCCAGATCAGAGACAGCAGACAGATGATTTATCAATACCTGAGTTTGGGTCTTTTGCCTTTGCAGAAACCATGGCCAGCAGTGAGGAGTGCATCGAGGGTCAGAGGCTAGAGACGACGACATACGTGTTGGACCAGGGTGCGATCAATAACACCCTGTTGGCTTCCCTTGAGATGATGCAGCGCCAGATACGGGATCAGGGAGCCTTCATGGTGGAGATGAGGAGAGAGATGGAGAGGCTGAGGACAACACGAGATCAGCCGAGAGCCACAGGAGCGGGAGACCCAGATCAGCCAAAGGAGCCAGTCCAGCTGGCAGCAGCAACAGATCAGCCGAGACCGATGCGGGAGTTGCACAACCCTGGATCGACACTTACACACCGGTGGATCGGACTTCTGGCGATCGTGGGGGATTTGGTATGACCGACCCCATCCCGGTATCCTACGAGACCATCCCGAATTCCGCTGGTCGGCCAGAGGCACCAGTTCCCAACAACGGCCTCCAGTTCAGGGTGGCCAGTACAGCCAGCAGCGTGAGCAGCACCAACAGCCCCAGCCCCCAGTACTCCAGCAGCAACCATCCTAGAGAGAGCAGTATGGTCCTCGTTCCTATCAGCAGGGTCAGCCTTGGAGGAGAGAGCAGCCTCAATAGTAGTATCATCAGCAGTACCCCTCTCACCCTCACCAGTAGCAGCCTCACTACCAGCGAGGCTACCTATCAGGTTCTCATAGGCCGACCTATGAGAACCCTGCCTTGGATGATCTAGCCCGCCTCATGTCCGAGCAGCAGGCTGCCTTTCGACGGGAGATGGATGAGTTCCGCCAGGAGATGAGGGAGATTGTGAGAGGGAAGGGTGCCATCCCTACCCAGATCGAGCCCAACCCGAACAACCTTAAGAGGATGTCTGAGCAGGTAGAGTTCACTAAGATTACCACTCCTAGTGACTTATTTGGTGATATGTCTGTATACATGTTTGATGCCGATTTTGTTACACTTAGGAGCGGTAGGATGATAGCAGGCGGTGCCTCGTCTGAGCTATGATCCCTCGCCACTTCAGGAGCGCCAGGAAAGGAGGAGAGCGGTGCTGATGTTGCTCAGGAGCATGACGATTTCGGTGGCACTGATGCCACCAAGGATGTTGATCCATCCGACAGTACTGAGGCCGTCGCTTCACCAGTTGAAGGAGGTGGTACTTACGCCACCATTTCAGTTGCTGAGCTAGAGTGCGGTACTGATGCCGCGAGTCCAGATGCCGAGGGTGGTAGTGAGGCCACCATTTTCAGTTCTTCTAGTCCTGTTGTCTTTCCTTCTGTACATGTATCTCAGGACATTTCTGCAAATAAAGGAAAGGGTTTATTATTTTCGGATCCACCTGTGTTGCTTGATGATGTATGTGTGGATTCTGTTGTTCATGAGCATTCCATAGCCTCTCTTAGTCCTTCATCGGAGAAGTACTGTAGTCCCCTTTCCTCGAGCACTCCACTTGGCTAAGGGGCAGAAAAAAGAAAATCAGAAAAATAACCATAGGATATAGTTCAGCCAGCAGATGATGGACAGATTTCAGATTCAGCTGACTCTACAGGAGTCCTTGGAGCACATCCCTCTCTTCCAGCGATCACTTTGAGACAGGACCACAGTTAGAAGGAAGAGGCAAAACCACCAGTCAAAGATCCATTTGCTCACTCGCACCACATGTTTCGTGATTCAGAACCGTTTCCCAACCGAGAGTCCATATGCAAGAGCCATGTATGTTAGATGCCACATCCATGAGCAGAGGCTCGACCGCACTCTATTAGACAGCGGTTCTTCGATCAACCTACCTTCGGTAGCCCTTCTCGACCGCTTCGAGTTGGGCCCTCTACGACAGAGCAGGACAGTCCTTCAGTTTGTTGATCGATCTGTCAAGAGGCCGAAGGGATTGCTGAAGGACGTTGTCGTCACGATTCAGGGCCTGAATTTCCCTGTGGACTTTGTTGTGTTGGACATGGAGATCCCTGAATCCATGACCGATACCCCCATCCATTTAGGACGCCCGTGCTTGGATACTGCCAAGGCAGTGTCTGACCATGATAGCGGGAAGGTGTACTTTCACGTCGATGACGAGAGTATACAAATAGAGACGATCGAGGAAACTAGAGCCAGAGATTCAGTTTGCTCAAAGCCGACTACCGATTTGGAGCAGATGACAGAGGCAGGGTGAGACATCCACCAAAAATACGACTTTGAGATCACAGATGATGAGGCAGTTTGGGCAGATCCAGTAGCACATGCCATCTTCTCACCTTCAGAGTTCAATGATGCAGAGATGCCAGTAGAGGAGAGCTTGGAGAGCGCATACCTGGACCCGGATACATCTCAGGCAGCAGAGCCGGTTCCCCATCGTGAGGCATAATTTTACGAGTTTGATACAGATCCCTCAGAGTCAGATATTGATTGGGCTGAGTTTGACGATTTGATACCATGTCTGACTTCCACTGATCCAACAACTAGGGAGGAGGCTGATTCCATACAGAGCAGAGATAGTCCAGCAGAGCAGCCTTCTCCAGATTTAGATTGCGAGCGAGAGTTCTCATTCTCCCATGTAGATTTGGCCGCATTCACTCAGACCTTTCAGAGGCTAGATCCACCAGCACCTACTTGTCCAGAGTTGAAGCCGCTACCGTCGTTGCTAATGTATAGGTTCCTTGCGGGTGAGCTTGAGATGTACCGAGTCATTATCTCCGATGATTTGACTGGAGAGCAGGAATCCCGTCTGATGGGGGTTCTTGAAAAGAACCGTAAGGCGATAGGATGGAGTGTAGCCGATCTCCAGGGGATATGTCCGGCCCTGTGCTCCCACCTTATCTATCTCGAGGAGGACGCGAAGCTGTCACGTGAGTTCCAGCGGCGGCTGAACCTGAATCTTCGAGATGTTGTTATGAAAGAGATCTCGAAATGGTGGAGCATTGATTTTATCTACCCCATCTCCGACTCCAAATGGGTCAGTCTATTGCATGTGGTGCCCTAGAAGACGGACATCACCACAATTGTTACTGAGTCCGAAGAGGAGATCGCTACCCAGGTACCCACTTCTTGGCGGGTCTGTGTGGACTACAGACGATTGAACCAGGCCACCTAGAAGGATCATTTCCCCTTGCCGTTTATTGATCAGATTATTGATAGGCTGGCAGGGAAGAGCCGTTATTATTTCTATGATGGGTATTCCGGATATAATCAGGTGGACATCGCGCCCGAGGACCAAGACAAGACCACCTTCACCTATCCCTTCGGGACATATCCTTTCATACGCATGCCATTTGGATTGTACAACGCTCCGGCGACATTCCAGAGTTGCATGTTGACCATCTTTTCGGACATGGTGGGGGAGTGATTGGAGGTCTTCATGGATGATTTCTCGGTCTACCGGCGACGAATTCGATTCTTGTCTTGACTGCCTAGATCGAGTCCTTCAACGATACACGGAGGTTCACCTTGTGTTGTCTTGGGAGAAGTCACTTCATGGTGACTCAGGGGACGGTGCTTGGCCATATCATCTCCAACAGGGGCACGGAGGTTGATCCGGCCAAGGTAGATGTCATTAGAAAACTCAATCCACCGTCCAATTTGCTGCAGTTACGGTCTTTTCTAGGGCACGTCAGTTTCTACCGACGCTTCATTCATTATTTCAGTAGGATTGCCCAACCGTTGACTGATCTGCTGATGAAAGACACTGAGTTCCTTGTAGATGATAAGTGTCTATTGTCATTTGAGACTCTCAAGAGTCGTGTTGTAGAGGCTCCTATTCTCCAGCCGCCCGATTGGTCTCTCCCATTCGAGATCATGACGGATGCCTCCGATTTTGCCGTAGGGTCTTTGATAGGACAGAGGAGGGATGGAGTCTCCTTTGCTATTCACTACGCTAGCTGTACTTTGGATGTCGCCCAGCGGAACTACACAATCACTGAGAAGGAGATGCTAGCCGTAGTTTTCTCCCTAGATAAGTTCAGATTTTACATCATTGGATCTAGAGTGACCATCTATACTGATCATACCGCCATCAGGTACCTCATGGCAAAGAAGGATGTCAAAGCCAGATTGAATAGATGGATCCTTCTATTCCAGGAGTTTGATAAAGAGATTAAGGATAAACCTGGAGTCAAGATTGTGGTGGCGGATCATCTCTCCTGATTGGAGTATCTTGAGTATTCTGAGCAGACTGAGCCTGTATGTGAGACCTTCGCAAATGAGGCGATCCTTGCTATCTCCTATCTCCCAAGGTATGCTGATATTGTGACCTATCTTGTCACCAAGAAAGTTCCACAAGATTGGCCCAGACAGAAACTTGAGACCTTCCTTGCGAAGGCCAAGTTTTACCATTGGTAGGATCCCGTCCTTTATCATGAAGGAGGGGATAGTATCTGGCGTCGGTGCATTCCTCAGGAGGAGCACCACAGCATCCTTACTTACTACTACAAGCTAGAGGTAGGAGGACATCACTCTGGGAGGAGAACGACACAAGAAGTGCTCCAATCCTGTTGATAATCACAGATTCGATGTGGTTATATCGACTCACAAGGCGAGTCAACAGTCGGTGTTTGACCACACAAATTCTGAAATTAATCAACAATTAACCCACACTAAAGATCAATAAATTAGAACTAATGTGGAGTTAAAATTTATTTTTAACTCTGCACAAATGGTGTATAGTGACAAGTATGCAGAGAGTTCGAACACAGGGAGCAAACAGGGTAATTCACAAAAATGGGCACAAGTGTGTGTATGTGAAGTGTCTACACTAAGCAAGCAAGCAAAGATGTTTTTGTGGGTTTTTAATTTTAAATTTTTTTATTTAATTTTTGATTTTGTATTTTGATTTTTAATTTTCTGATTTTTATAATTTTATATTTTATATTTTTTTCTTTTTTTTCAATATTGGAATTTAAAGACAATGGAATAAAAGACAAGGTAAAATATTTATAAAATTAAGTAAAAATTACCAAAAATTCAGAAATAAATTGTTTTTGAGATTTTTATGATTTTCTACTGTTTTTGTGATTTTTGGGGATTTTTCAAGGTGTTTTTGTTATTTTAAAATGCTGAAATAAGGGAAAACAGTGAAACAAGGGCTGGCTGTGAGTAAAATGGGATTTAAAAATAGCAACCAATACTCAAAATGTTTCACACTAATTTTCAAATAAAGCTACTGGAATATACAACAAACAGGAGCTGAGTTTGGGATTTTTAGAGTTTTCTTTGATTTTATAAATTTTTGTGAAGTTTTAGAGGCTTTTTAAATTTTTAAGGTTTTTCTTTTGAGATTTTTAGTGATTTTTGGACTGACACTAAAATAGGATAAAATAGGCACTAGGTAATTTTTTTTTGGATTTTTTAGAGGTATTTTACTATTTTTTTGGTATTTTCTAAACTGAACAGTAGAGAAAAAGCATGTTTTTTGATTTTTAATACATATGAAAATAAGATAAAATCCGAAACTAAAAATATGGCGGGGAAATAGAAGCACACAGGAGCTTAACCCTATTTTTCAAGAATTTTTCGCAATTAAAAGAGGTACGAAATAAATAAGCTAAGCATACAAAAATTCTAAGCCTGGCAGGGGCATAAATGCAATTACACAAACATCCAGGAGCTCAGATGCAATTTCCACCAAAGGACACGCGCAGCTCACGTGAAACACCATTCATAGGGGCATAATTGTAATTAAAGAAAACCGGCTGGGCATACATGCAAAACTTCCAAAAACATATTATATCTGCTACGCACAGGGACGAAATTGCAAATACACAAAAATTCTGGGCCTAACTTGCAAAATACCCACGAGTCACACGCCACCGTCACGTGAGGTGACGTGGTGTGGACTGAAGTGCAAATAGTGAAAACGTGAGGGTCTGCTTGCAAATCTTACAAAACTTTTTAAACTACATCTAAACGTTACTGGACTAAAACGTAAATACAAAAATCGTGGGTTAAAAAATGCAAAATACCCACGGGGCGCGATCCAGCGGTCGATGGCGACCCACTTGTCCACGTGGCGCGCATCTAACGGTGTGTCCCACTTCGTCGCGAACGACTGAGGTTAAATCATCAAGGGTTGATCGGACGGTCGAGGGCGAAGGCGATCGAGCGGCTGGTGACGCGTCTGGAGCAGGCCTTCGATCCAACGACAAGGAGGGGTTCACGAAGAACTCCTCCCCGGCGAACTTCGGGCGGAGATTGCGGCCGACACACGGCCGCTCCGGCCCGAGGATCAGAGGCAAAATGATCCTGGGGCCCTTCCGCGTCAGCTGGTGGCCTCCGACAAGGCGAAGGCGGCCGGAGGTGCTCGAACGACGGAGGTGGCCTGGGCGGCTGGTCCTGGGGTCGTTGAAGGTCGATTGAGCCTTCTCTTGGGCTCAGATCTGCAAAGTTAAGTGCACAAAATCCAGGCGAACAAAACGGTGGGGTCCGATGGTTCAGATGAGGCGAAAAGTGGTTCGGGTGAAGAGCTCCGGCGAGCGGCGGAGAAGGGAGCTCGATGGCTCGATCTGAGCGAGATCGAGGGATCTGGAAGGGTGCAACGTGATGACGGAGCGGAGGGAAAGGAGATGGAGGTGATCCTGGCGGCGGTCGATAACGGGAGTGGTCGGAAAATGAAGGCGGAGCTCAGCTCCGCCGTGGGTTTCGATTGAGATTTCACGGCGATAGATTAAACGAAACGCAAAGCTGCTATAGATCTGAGCTATTCTATGCTAAGGCTACAAGGAAATGGAAAGAAAAGGGGAAGAAACTCACCAGAGACGACGGGCGTGGAAGCACGGCGGAGCTCCGGCGAGGGTCGAATCTCTTCGATTCTACACCAATCCTCACGAACCCCGGGTCGATTCAACTCCCCCTGTCACGAGGAGCACGAAGCCATAGGGGTTTGCGAATGAAAGTGGCGGAAGAAGGATTGAACTTGAATCGAAGATGGGGGTGCTCTTTTGAGGGGTTGACGGGCGGCGTGAAGAACGAGGTCCAACCGCCTCGGTCAGTGATCCACAGCCCAAGGAATCACCTGGGCGTGAATCACCATTGACCGAGGAAGAGATTTCATGAAGAGGCTATCACCAAATGGTGATCGAGGCCTCCTCGAAAAAAGGATCAAAGTAGGGTCAAACCCGCTTCTGACAAGGGACAAACCTCGGTCAGGGAGTTGACCGAGGTCAACCAATGGAGTGCTCTGGTTGGTCCACGTGGACCAACCAGAAAATTCCTTGGCGAAAAACCTGTATAAAATGAATTAAAAATAGCATATGACTTAATTAAATTTTGATTATAAAATGAAAAATATTTGTAATTTTATGAAGTATCTTATGGTGATTTTTGTTTATTTTTATGAGCTAAATTTTTATAAATTACCTTTATACCCCTATATAGGTATATTATCTATATATATTTAAGTATTCTATTTTTATTTAGGTGTTTTTAAGATTATTATTTTTGTTTATTATTTTATATAATTATAGCATACTTTTATACATGTAAATCTATTTTTATTTTATTTTATTGATGTGTTTTGTATAATTAATAAAATATAAGTATAGTTTCTACAGGTATGTGTATAAGTATAATACCTATGTTTTGAGTATACAAGTATTTTATTTTTATTTTTATTTAGGTTTTTATTCTAATTTTAATATTCACAATTGTTATAAGTAATATTTATAACATTATAAAAATATAAAATTGTAAAAATAATAAATAAGTAATAAATTGAATATTTTAATATGTACAAGGATACAATGAGGGTCCAAAACTCAACTTTCAAACCGTAGCTCCGCCAAATGCGAAACCACCACCATTAATTAGCTTATTTTCTTCTATATACAATTAAAGGTGAATACGCTGCATTTGGAGTTTTCATTTGTGTGATACGGGTCTGGGAAGTTGGGATTCTGGAATTTTATTCAGACCATAACTTTTTATCTGTACACTCTTTTTTTGTGAAATCAATTTTGTATTTTTCTTCATTAAATTATTTACAACTTTCATGTACAAAGTTTCTTTATTTGATGTATAAAAAGTGGAACCAAAAATAGGTCCCAAAATTAATAAGAAATGAATAGAATGTATAGGTATTTGGACTGTGTTTTTGACCTTATCTCCCCCTACTTTATTCCTTGTCGACCTATTCATCAAGATGCCTAGGTCTCGGGGTTTCGGGTCATAAAATATTTACAATATTTTATTCTTTTTCTTTTCTTTTCTTTATTCTATAATTGTGGCATTAAAAACCGTATTTTATACAGTATTTACACACCTATGCATGAATGCTAAAATGCATGAATTAATGCTATTTACAAGCATTTACTAGGGTTTTTAAGGCCAAAATGAAAGAATAAAGATGATGAAACGTAGCTTCATCACCTGTCTATGGTGGCCTACTCTCTTTAAGGACTCTGACGAGTTTGTGAAGAGGTGTACTGACTGTCAGAGGAAGGGCACTTGTGAACAGTGTGATATGATGCCGATGCAGCCCATTCACTTCTGTGAGGTTTTTGACGCATGGGGCATCGATTTCATGGGTCCATTCCCTAAGAGTCAGGGATTTGAGTACATTCTGTTGGCCGTGGATTATGTGAGTCGTTGGGTTGAGGCCATCACCTCTCGAACCGCAGATGCTAGGACTATTTGCAGATTTTTGAGGAAGAATATCATTTCACGGTTCGGGGTACCTCGAGTGTTGATTTCTGACGGGGGGTCTCATTTCGTCAATGACAAGGTAAAGTCCCTCGCTAGCAAGTTCATCATAGACCATCGAGTAGCCACTCCATACCACCCTTAGATGAATGGTCTTGCTGAAGTGTCGTATAAGGAGATCAAAACTATAATGCAGAAAGTTGTCCGCCCTGATCGGCTTCTGATGTTGTCTTCTGATGTTACCTTTCGTGTTAACGGCCAGCGGCTCAAGCCATATCTAGATTATGGGCCGCGGGTCGTTGACGTTGCCCTGATTCACTTTGCGTGAGATGTGCTCTTTTGACTCACATCTATTGCATCTCACGCCTCATTATCACTGCTCTTCCGACCTGTGTAGATCCAGTTGTACGTATCACTTTATTCTTTAGTCCCACACTCCTTCTTCACCTTATGATTCTGCTATACTTAGGATGTACTTTACCCTAAGTTTGGGATTGAAGTTTGAATTTTTGGATGAGGTAAAGAGATAAGAGAGAAGAAAAATTAGAATGAGATAAAGTAGAAAGATAAATGTTAAAAATATTTACAAAAATTAACTATTTTTTGTTTTTTCGTCAATTTATTTGTTGGAAAATTAAATGTTAATTTTTTGGTAGTTAGTGAAGGAAACTAGATATATACATATGCTATTTACATATATGATATTATATACAAGAGTAATTAAGCAAATTAGTTTTTTTTGTTTTAATTTTTTTATTTTATTATAATTTAAATAATTAGTAAAAGAATTTACAAATATTTACAAATACAATATGTACAAATAATGGCAAAATTATACAAACCACCCAGAAAACCGACTTTTCAACTGTAACTCAAAAAATTATCAAATCATAGCCATTTTAAAGATAATTTAATTTATATTAGAACGGATGTGATTATTTTCAATATGAGTTCATATGGTTCCGGAATTGATCTTTCAATTATCGCTTAAAGGCTTTTTCCGGATGTGGTTACATTTATTATATACATGATTTCATTGTGCAATTATTTTTATCATTTAGCCAACATTTTTATTTACAACTTTTATTTTGAAAATTAATTTTTTAAGGTTAATTTACATACAAATAAAATAATGTTATTTTTATACATATATACACAATAAAGTGAGAAGTATTTACAACACACAAATTTTTTGTGGATTTCCTGATTAAGGACCCTATCCCCCCTTATTTTATTTCTCGTCAATCAAGTCAAGTCTTGACCTTCTGTCAGGGTTTGGGTCAACCTGTATCCATTACATGTATACAATCTTCTTTTCTTTTCTTTATTTTTATTTATTTATTTATTTATTTTAGGTTAAAAAATATACAAATATGCAATATTTACAAACAGATGCAAATTAGTAAGAACATAGAGTTAGTATTATATATAGGTATTTTATAAGGGATTTTAAGCTAAAATAAATGAATAAAGATGATGAATCACATATTCATCAACGTCCCTCAGGCGGTTCCTTGCACAAAAAGCAAAACAAAGAGATGTCAGAGACAGATAAAACAAATAGATAAGAGAATAAAACAAAACTGAAAATCGACTACTGAGACGTGCTCCCCAGCAACGACACCATTCTGATGAGAGACCCACCAGCTAAAGTTAAGTATCAAGATATATCAATGGTCATTGCGACCCTAATCAATAGGCCAACTCAAATAGAAACATAAAACATCTTAGGAAAAATCAGTCAATCAAGTATTTAAGTGGTTCGCTATTTTTATTTACCCGGTATAACCACCAGGGTCGAACACAAGTAGCACGAGAAAAATATGAAGTAATCAAATTTCCCAAAATAAAACAATTTTTCATGGTTTTTATTTTTTTTAGATTTTCATTTTTTTAATAAAGGCAAGTAAACACAAAATGAAGGAAAACAAAAACAATAATATTTTTGGATTTTTCTATAAGGCTAACAAATAATTAAGATAAAAACATTTCTGGCTTTTCCGATTTTTAAAGTTTTTTTGGTAATTTGTCTTGAATTTTTGAATGTTTTGTGATTCTGTAAAAATCAAATAAGGCCAAAATCCTTAAACAATGCACAGTCAGGACTAAATTTAAGATTAAAACTAATTAAAATATGCTAAAGTATGATTAGCAATTTTATGATGAATAAGATGTTGAAAGCTACAAACAGAAATAGACATTGCAATATTTGGATTTTTCTTTGACTTTATATGATTTTTTAAGATTTTGTGTATTTTGTAATTTTTAGGGTTTTTATAGTTAATCTTCAAATGCAATTAAAGCTGGAGGTAAAGCAAACAAAAAGGCACATATTCGAAAATTTTATGTATATTTTAAAGTATTTTTCGAAATTTGAGGGTTTATATAAGGCAAAAAGGGACATTTTTAAAGGTTTTTGAATTTTTAAAAATAAAAAATGTAACTAAATCAATCCACAAAATTACAAAAAATATTACATACTAACAGGAGCCAATGGTAATTTTTGTCTAATTTTTTGAATTAATTTAATATTTATTAAGCAAAAAAAAAACAACATGTAAATTAGACATAGTCCACAGGGATCTTTTCGTGAATACTTTAAGTTTCTTGACCAAACCAATAACACAATATAAAATCTTAAGGTAAATATGTAAATATACCAAACAATTAGCGCACATGCTCAATATACAATACACAAGGGTATAAATGCAAATTCTAAAAAGTTAACATTCATTCAATAACAAGAGATAAGTCTAGGACATAACGTGCAAATAACCTAAGAGTCACGTGAGCATACATGTGCTTCGGATTTAGAGGGACTAAAATGCAAATGCTAAAAATAACAAGGTCCAAACATTAAATGTTTTAAACTACAATGTTTATTTTCTAGACTAAAGCAAAATAGTAAAATATGCAAGGGTAAATATACAATATACCCCGAGGCACGTGAGGTGTGCATGATGGTTCAGACGGTGTTGATCTCCCTCTGTAAAGTTATCTAACGGTCTAGGGGATGTTGGGGATGTGTGATCGGATCTGACGTGTCGAGTCTGATCTGATAGCCTAGAAAGCTACTCTAACGGTCGGCTCAGATACGAACTGGCATTGCACTCTTCATCCAACGGTGAAGCGTAATGGTGCAAGAACAGATGATAGGGTAAATTTGATGGGGGATTGGCACTGCTCTGTTGGGTTAATCGAGCCTCCAGAAGGTCCAGCGCCTCTAAAGAAGTGCTTTGTATTAAATGAAGGAGGCTGATGCGAGAGAAGATGGTCAGATAGCTGGAGCAAAGGTGCTCCAGCTAGAGCTTCTCCACTAAGCAACTGGAAGTCCAAATGAGCCTCCTCTCGTGCGAGGGTACCTGCAAATGAAAGGAAGACTTGGGGGTTGCTCTCCGATCGTCGTATTACATGCAAACATGAAGAAAGCAATGGGGGATGATCTATGATCTCCGACGGGAAGAGAAAAGGAGATCCTTCTCTAACCCAGCTCCTACGAGTTGTTCTACGAATGATCATATTACGGGAGGAGGTGTGGGGCAAAATGGAGCGTCGATCTGAGCTGATGAATGGTTGAAACGTAGCACTGACCAGTTGGTCAGAGCTAGCGAACTGCGGTGGAGAGGAAGTGGAAAGATGGAATCGAAATGTTTGATACATATGAGAAGAAAGTTACCTGAAACTACCAATGGATGCACAAACTCAAGAAGAAGGTGGTTGGACGGATTTTGGCCTCGATCAACTACGACTGACTGGGAGGCTTCACACGGCGGAGCCTCGGCCGTGTTACGAGCTTCAAGCTTCAGGCGTCTCCTAAGGATCTCAAGCTGCTCGTCGAGTGGTTGTCACTCCACTAAAGGTGGCCAGGGAAGAATGGGGGCCTGAGGGATGAGCTAGAGGGCTATGTAGGTGGAAGAGACATTTTATAAGCATGCTTGAGGTTCTGGAGAGGTGGAACGCAACCCTAGGAGGATCCGGGTGATTCTACGGATCCGTGAGAATCTCGAGTGTATGAGGAATTTCGGGTCTGGATATAAAAGAAAGAGGAGGTCGAATTCGAGCGAGAAAAATCGGAGAAGAAGATCCGATGATAGAGGTTCGACCTGACCCGGGCAGGAAGGAGACGTTGATCGAGGTCAACGTTCCAATGTAGCCCAATCTGAAAATAGGATGTACATAAATCAAAGAAAATAGAATAAAGAATAGTTTATACCAAAAAGTGTATAAAATGAAATTTTTTTATTATTTCATAAACTATTTTTCTGTGAGTTTTAATTATTTTTATGAGAAATAAAAAAATGTATATACAATATATAGTACTATATACAAGTATAATATAGCTATGTATTATGTATAAGTATTTTTATTTTATTATTTTTATATAAATACATTTATTTTTAATTATTTACAAATTTTTAGGAGTATAAAATAATTTTTATTTTATTTTTTTTACAGATTTTTAAGGGTATAAAATAAATAGTGGATGCGATATATACATGTGTATTTTATAGAAAGGTTTGATGATTTTATTTTTATTTTTATTTTACTTTTCGGATTTTATTTTATTTTTATAATATTATTAAAACTGTATACAAGGGTATAAAAGAATAGAATAATTTTATTTTATTAAAAATAAATAGATAAATAATATGTACATGTATATGTGTTATATACAATACATCGTAGATCCTATCTCTCTACTTATTTTATTTTGTGATCAGGTCAAGACTTGACATTCTCTTGGGATTTGGGTCACTATGTACTTATTCTAAATACATCATTCTTTTTCTTTTTCTTTTCCTCTATTCTTTTATTTTTCCACAAACATGATAATTATGCATTATTAACAACGCTATGCAAAATGCTAAGTTCTTTTACAAAAATTTAAGCGTGGTTTTGCCAAAAAAAAAGAGCTAAAATAAAAGAATAAATTGTGAGAATCATGGATTCATCACTATCCTACTCCGCCGGCCAACTTGAGTTAACCTTTCAGTCATATTCCATGTGTTGGTAGGCTTTATAACAACCAATTAACAATGCCACTCTATGACGCTTGATGGAAGGGAGTGAAGGACTACAATGGTTCGATTAACATGTGGCATAGATCCTTATATTTCTAATCAATTAATAATGAGGGGGTTTCTAACATTGAATGGTGGATATAATTAAACGGTGATGATCACATGGCTTCCGAACATCATTAAGCTCCATCTCCTTCTTTATCTTTTAATTTTCTATGCATACAATGGCTCAAGGAGGAGCGACAGAGCTCGAACGTGATAAAGTAGAAGCAGTCATTTATTGTGGCGATGATCAACATCGTCTTATGGCCCCTGATTATGATGGTAAGAACATCGAAGAGCCCTGAGAGCGGTAGTAGAGTTTTTATTGGTCTCCTAGAAGCGAGCTCGAAGGCTGCCCGGGTCCACGATGGTGTACACTGGGGCTACTAGGACCCTTGACTACGATTGTCAGGTTGTCGGGGCTCGTGGCATTGATCATAAGATGTGGTAGCAGAGGCCCTTGGGGGGAATAGTATAGGATGCTAGGTCCTCCTGCATCGAGCTTGAGGATTGTTAGGGCATGTTGTTGTGATCGCTAAGGCTGCTAGGGACCTCGGTGTTGATTTATATGGCTTTTGGGGCCTTTGGCATTGATCATGGTGTGCCCAAGAATTAGCTTTGCAGGCAATCATGAAATACTCTCAAATCAACAGAAAGAAGAAGGGGTGGGAGCGATAGGGGTGGAGGAGGTGGGACTGAGGAGGTAAGGTGGGGCTGGATTGGGAGGGGTGGAGGAGGTAAGACACTCGAGGGGGATGGGTTGAAGGAGGAAGGGGTGGAAAATGAGGAGGTGGAGGAGGACGAGGAATGGGCCAAACGAGGAGGCAGAAGAGAAAGACGAGTGAGTTTAAGAAAGGATAAATCTACCATTTCTATTCAATATAATTACCCCTATATCTTAAAAGTTAACGTCCGCTTGGGACGTGGATGGACGGTAAGTAAACTGAGGGACAAAAGTGATAACAATAAACGAAGTCAGTAGCAGAACTAATATTCCAAAAAAGGGGAGGGGCATAACTGATATTATACTATTTAAAGATGACACACATGATAAAAACCCTTCAAATTGTACATTTTTCGAACTTATAACATTTATAATAAAAATGAAATATTGTCTCAAAATATCCTTTATTTACAAATATTATTCGGTAAATCAAAAAAAGGCATCCAAAATTGTTGCCTTTTTTTATAGGGACATCTATTCTTATAAAGTTGATATATATGATATTATTATCATGGCCTCATTTACATAATAACACTATAACTTTATATATATATATATAGCAATTAAAAGTTTCGAAATCTCATTTATTTACAGTACGTGCTTCCTTTATACCATAAAAGGCTGCAAGATTATCCGTAATGAGACATTTCAAATTGCCACACTTTTTTGCTCCTAACACAGAGATTCATAACATTCATATACACATGTATGTCTTTTTATTGCCTTTGTAACATTCTTAAATAGTTGGTGTTTATAGGGATGTAAATGGAAAGTAACATGTATTTAAAATAAAATAGTAATCAAGAAAAATACAAAATGTACTATTTGTAAACTTAATTTAAATGAAAAAGAGGCTCATAATGTCCTTTATTTGGAAAAAAATAGTTCTTAAAATAAAAAAAAGGCTTGCAAAACGGCTCCTTAAGGTATCTAGTATTGTCCCACCTTTTTTTGGAAATAAGGGCACCTCTTTACATAAATTAGATATATTTGATGTTATTAGCATTGCCTCATGTCAATAGAATGCTCACCCAATAGCTTTACATATATCATAAGTACCGAAATCTTATTTATTTGCAATATATATTCCTTAAACCATAAATAGCTACAAAATGATGCATAAAAAGACAACCATTATTGCAACATTTTTTCTTTGCTTTAAAAAAGGATTCATAACTTTCGTCCCAGAATAGGAAATTTTAAACACATAATCGGCTAAAATCGAGTGATAAAGTAGATTAATTTTTTATAACGAGGAAAATAGCTATATCTTTTAGCAATCAAATGCTTGTAAAAGTTGATATCACGAACTATAAAACAACAAAAATTGAGCTAAAATTTGTGTTGTCATATAGTTGGCAATATCTACTTTCGATCACTGAGAATGATAGTTACTTGCGGTTAAATTCCTGGTGGTAAAGGAAAAAAATATAAACACATTATCTACAATATAAAAAATAACATGCTTTAAACAAATAGGTTACATATGTATAAAATCAGAAGCTTGTATTCTAAAAATGAAGGGAAATAAAATGAATACATTATGAAGTGTGTAGATAGAATTTGATGCATGTAATTTGATTCCTGTTGAATAAACGAAAGCTTATGCTTGCAACATAATAAAATGAATTTCTAATAGCTGATAGCAAGTTAGAAAATGAAATATAGGGCATAGAATAAAAGAAATCCAATACTAAGTTAGGTCTTATCAGTCTTCCAGATTGCAGGAGAGAATGAGTACATTATCTTTTATATCAGGAAAATATAGTCAATAGTTTTATTAGAGAACAACAATTCATAACTTTTATTAATCAAATAACAAACCTATAATAGCACATATCACTAGGTATAAAACAACAAAAAATAAGGTAAAAATATAAATGATGATATTCATGAAAGTAAAATTTTATGGAACTGATTCCTTCCAATGACTAAGTATGATACCAAAAGTAAGCAACATATACTCTCTAATATGTGTTATGCATATATTGTCACGCTTTAATGTGGTGTAACTACTGTAGAGAAATAATTTGTCATTGAATGAGATAATTATTCAAGACATATGGATTTCTTATATAGTGTGCAACCTTATAGCCAAAGTGGAGATAAGTATGGAAGAAACCCTGAAGGGTCACGAGACTCAATAGATGAAATGAAGAGAAGATAATCAAAATAGATTCCCCTCATGTTTGAGCATATCTATCAATCATGTCTAACCTGGAAACAAACCATGATATGCAATTTTTCAGCACAGCCTTTTGTAAAAATATATTTAAGTTGAAGATTCGTGGATATATGTGGAGAGTGATCTTCCCTCTTCATACTACATCTCAAATGAAATAGAAATCAACTTCAATGTACTTAGTCCACTCGTGGAATACATACCCAACGGTAATATATGTATTAGACTTGTTGTCACCGTGCATATGGACATGACTAGTAGAAGGAAGTCCAAGATCCTAATAGAAAGGAGAGTTGCCAGGTAATCGCACAAGTGGCTTAAGAAATTGCCACGTATCCAGCCTCAACACTCGATCTAGAAACAATAGTTTTCTTCTTGCTTCACCTTATGGCAATGCTCCCCCAACAAACATGACATAACTTGAGGTAGATCATCTCTCTTCAAGGATGCTAACATAATTGGCATTTGCGTAGACTTTGATATCAATGTTGCCACTGGTCCTATTGATGAACATCCATTTCATCACCTTTATTCTTTCTTTTTGGCTTTTAAACCTTAGCTAAATGCATGTAAATTGCATTATTTTACATAAATTAATAGCTATTATTTATTATGTAAATATTGTATAAAATAATATATTTGAAGCTAAAATAATAGAATAAAGAAAAGAAAATAAAAAGAAATAAAATGCCAATGGTATTTTATGATCCTAAATCCTGATATCTAAGCATCATGATGACTGGATCGACAATGAAGAAAGTAGGGGGAGATAAGGATCAATAATATAATAAAATCCTAATTTATTCTACTAAATAAATTAATTTTTAGGACATATTTTATTCTTTGTTATTTATACCTCAAATCAATAAATATTATACATGAAAGTTGTAGATAAAATTATATAGAAAAAATTATTTTCATAAAAATAATACATATTAAACATTCTATAGTTGGAATAAAAATCCAAAATCCAAACTTCATATACTCATATCTTCTCCATATGAACTCAAAATGCATCAAAATTATCTTTTATTGTATATAACTTTTTATTAGCTATTTAATGAAATTGATTCATTTAAGTTGGAGTTAAGATGCAAAAGTTAGATTTCGGATTGTGTAGTATACTTGAATAAAATATTCATTTTATTTATTATTTATATTTTTCATTATTTTATTTTTTTTTTGTAAATTTTATTTATAGTAAATGTATTTAACTAGAACAAAATGAAATCTTAAAAAGGAGATTAAAATAAATAAGTCTATTTCTTTAGATAAATACATTATATATGCCTATATAATTAACATCTATATTTAATTACGTGTACAAATAAGCTAAAAAATACAATAAAAATATATTTAGGTGTATCTAATTATTGTATAAATACAATAACTATGTGTATAAAATAATAAAATGTAAAATATAAACTAAAATACACATTATATCGGTAAATATACTATAAAGAGATTAGTGGGGCTGACCCTTAGCAGCCCCCACGTCATTTCAACGTTTTTTTATTTTTTTGAAAAAATATCGCCATGTATATTCATCCCTATATCCCTACTATATGCCATTTGAATTTCTTTAGAAACAGAAACTCTTACGGCCTCCATCCAGACAATCATTTTTTAACGATAACAGGATTTTTTAAATCGACACCATCCCGATGGGGACTGTAGGAGTCTCTATTTCTGACGAAATTCGAATGGCATATAGGAGGGATATAGGGATTAATATACAAGGTGATATTTAAAAAAATATAAAAAATGCTGAAATAGGGTGCGGGGCAACCATATTGGTTGTCCCTGGGGGAGGCCCATTAAATCCTACAATAAATATACTTGTAAAAGGTAACATATAATAAATCAACTCATAAAAATAAAAAAAATCATAATAAAATACTACATAAATGAAAAAAACAATTTTTAATTTTAACTAAAAATTTAATAAATCAATTACTATTATATTTAAAATTATTTTTATTTTTTTGCCTTATTTTTTGCAAGTGATGTGGCCCAATTAGGGCCCGATCGACATTGACTTGGGGTAAACTCTTCTCGTCCTAGTCGTAGGCTTGTTAAAACATAGAAACCCTCGTTTCACACAATTTGGAGACTGATCCCTTCATCATTTTTGCTCGATTCCTTCTGCAAATATTTTCCTCAATTATTTTTCTTTAACACAGTATTGATTTCTCAATTTGAGATGCCTTGATGCGTGAGATCTCCTCGGTCAAAGAATCTAAAGTATAAAGTATCTCTTCCCCCCTTCATTCGATGTTGATCCTCTTCTGCCCCGAAAAACACTGATAGTGTTTGAGCCTCCTGGTGATAGCAAGAGATTTGCCAAGGGCTTAGCGAGGGGAATCAAGCATCATCCAGGTAGATCCGCCACATCACTAGAGTTGCTCAGTTGGGAGGTCCAACTCACGTTCCCCAGGACCAATGAGCTTCTATCTTTCGTTTTTTCAATTCTTAGTGTAGCAGTAGTGTAGTTCAATCTTTAGTCCTTTTAGTTTCTTGGTAGAATCATCGAAAATCCAAAATATTGTTCATTGGAGCTCTGCACTCTAGCCTATGTTCTTCAATGTCAATCACTTGTCCAACCTCCCCATTCATCTCACTTCGTTCCCCTTACACCTCTTCTCCTTTTGTTCCACCTAACTCACCATATTGACCCTCGATCTGGTCCACCGAGGTCCAACTCCTCCACCTCACTGGACCTCTCTGCCCCACACCATAATTTGCACATCCAACCCTTGCATTTTTGGTTATTTTAATTTAGTCATGTAATATTTTTAAACAATTATATATTTTTTTAATTTTTGCAAAGGGCCCTTGAGGTTTAACAATATTACATTTAGGCCCTTTGTCATGTCGCATCACGTGCTTGTGTCCATGAGGTGAGGGTATTCTGTAGAAGGTTCCCTAGGCTTTTACTATTTTGAGGTTGTCTTGTAAAGTTTAATTTGAGGTTATATTTTTTGGAAACATCATAAAGAGGACCTCTTACATTTTGTATATTGCAATTATACCACTATTAATGTATTAACTAAAATATATTCTGGGAATTTTGCATAATTAAACCTATAGTTCTTTGAGTGGTTTTCAAATTGAAGAATACTTTTGCTAAATTACATTTAGTCCATATAAGGTTGCATTTTTTATGTTGGTTTTATTTTGTTAAAAATATCTCCAAGCCTTTTAAAAAATCCTAGAAACTCACCATAAAAACATGATATAAATATATTATATATATTGAGTTAGATATTTATGGTTTATTTTTAATTTATTAAAAATAACAAATATATATTTTATTTCCTGTTTGACTATTAAAAATTTAAAAAATAATAAATTATTTTGAAAAAAATAAAAAAATATATTTTTATTATTATCCTATTTTGCAACTACAAGCCCAAAATCCCCAAAAATAAAAAAAGAAAAACGCTAAAATTAAAAAGCTAAAAACTCCTCATAAAAATGAAAAAAATACGGAAGAATTCAAAAAATATTTATTTATATTTTTGAATTTTATATATAATTATTATATATTAAAAAAAATTTTGGAAAGGATTTTTGTTATTTTTATATTCCAAAACAATCCAGCCTATTTATCTTAGCAATTATTTTACCTTTTTAATTTACCTAAAATACAAAAATCTATTAAAAATTACCAAAGTAAAAATTACCAGAAAAATACCAAAATAAAAAAATAAAAAAAATACAAAAATATTTTATATTGTATTTTTTGAGTTTTTATAGCTATATTTATAAAATAAAGGCTCTTCATTTTAAAATATATATTTACTTACTCCATTATTTATAAATATTATAAAAATAAAAAAAAGATTAGAAAAGATATAAAGAAAATAAAACTTACAAAATATAAAAATATTCAAAAATATAAAAATAAAAAATTTCCAAAAAAATAAACAATAAAAAACCTACAAGTATTAAAAATCCTTGAAAAAAAATTAAAAAACAGGTACTGTCTACATAGTGTTCTCCCTTTACGCTTCTTGTCTACTATACATTTTGATCTAGGGGTGTAAAAATTTGATCCACTTGATTTAGTGTTACATTTATCTATTTATGCGTGGGTTGATTGTTGATGCCAGCTTGACTTTATGGAGCGATCGCCTCAGCGACACTTCAACTTCGCATATCATGAGGATAATTTTTAGACCGTCGCCAAAATTGAGTTCATCACCTACAGAAGAGGCCTTTTCCTATAGATTTCTTAAAATATCGAAGTATAAAGAGAATATCTTACCAATGAGTATATTGAGGTTTCTCCATGTCTTGGTTGGCTTTTCTCACAATATATCATATATCTGACGTGGTGACCATAAGGAAGAGCAGCTTCCCCTATGCTTCTACATCATATAGTATCCTCAAACTTAGGGTTATTGCATGTCGCATGTTTTCTCTACTCCTTTAGGATGCAATATGGATGCATTCCCATAAGCCATCTTCTTTAAGAATGTCCACGCAATACTTCCGTTGTGATAAGTATAGTCCCTCTGCATTGTGTGGGATTGGTCTCTATAATGCATGCTTTATCATCATCAATAATCGCCATGATATCATCATAACCTACCAGTATCATGGTATCAGAAGTACTTCGTTTAGTGAATACGAAGTAATCAAATGTCGTCCAATGGAAGCCAATTGAGTTAGATTTTTTAAATATAAATACAAAATTAGTTAGATTCATGTCTTTATAAATACGACTTTAAATGGGATATTTCTTGATTGTGAATTTTGAATGGATATATATATATATATATATGGGAAAAATGTGTATGCCCCCTAGGGGGAGCTAACTTAGCTCCCCCGCCCCTTTTTGACATAATTTTTTTATTTTTTTTAAATCTAAAACCGTGTAAATTCATTATTAAATCCCTATATTATGTCATTCAAATTTCATGCGAAACAGAGACTCCTACGACCTCCACCCAAACGGGGTCGATTTAAAAAATTCTGTTACCGTTAAAAAATGACTGTCTGGATGAAGGTCGTAGGAGTCTCTATTTCGCACGAAATATTAATAGCATAATATAGGGATATAGTGATGAATATTCATGAAAGAAATTTTCAAAAAAAATAAGAAATGGTGAAAATGGGGCGGGGGGAGCCAAGTTAGCTCCCCTAGGGGGCAGCCCCATTTATCCCTATATTGATACCATCAACTTATGGGGTATGGATACAACCACAACAACATAAGATGGGGATATGGAAATGTGTTACCATACTCATTTCATGAAATGTGAGACTTGTGATATCTTCACGATCATTTAAGTATAGTAAAATGTGGTATAACATTATAAGGAATACATCGAGAATGATGGAAAAGTCTTTTTTGTGTTCATGATCCCTTTGATTGTATTATGAGAGCATTCATATTATATTGTGAAGACGTAATAAAAACAAAAAGGGAATGCTAAGCTCAAATGAAAAATTTACTAATAAAAACTCCGTAAAAAAAGGTCAATGGTAAAAGGGAAAAACATCATGAAAAACTCATATTATGCTTGTACATATATAGGATGAGTTTTAAGGGCTCTCCCCTTGGGGCAGACAACATGACTGCCCCGCATCATTTTCGACAATTTTTTTAATTTTTTTGAAAAGTATCATAATCTTTATTCATCTTTATATCCCTCCTATATGACATTCGAGTTTCGTTAGAAACATAGACTCATATGCCCATCACCTAGAAAAGATACGATTACATCAATCTTAAGACCATTACAATTACTTGTTCTAGATGGAGGTCATAGGAATTTCTGTTTTTGACGAAATTGGAATGACATGTATGAGGGATATATAAATGAATATACATGATGATATTTTTAATAAAATAAAAAATGCTGAAAATAGAAGGCGGAACAACCATATTGGTTGCCAAGGGGGCAGCCCCATTAAATCCGTATAGGATTAGTTGGAAGTATTCATTTTGATTATACTTCTTGGGATGATAATAGAACCAACTCCTAACTAACAAGCAAACATTAGAGCAATCAAATTATAAGTTATGACAAGGTGAGTAGTTCCACGACCAATTTTCTATGCGAGTTATTTATATTTCATTAAATGTTATACCAATGATTTAGGCAAGATTTCCATGCTTTTGAAGTACTTTGTGAAATTAAAGTATGCAAAATAATATTTTTGGCAAGAGTTATGAATTTCAAATTGCAGTATATATGCATTTAATTTTCATGAATTTTGTTGAGGCCTATGTGAAGGATATGGGAAGATCCTTAAGCGCATAATGTAAGCGTGATGATAACATCGTATGAGATCGGGAGCGACTAGTCGTACTAGTTGCTTGGGGCAGCAGAATTTTAAAATATTTAAATGAGGAAATCACATGATCCAAGAACTCTTCGTGGATTTTTTCATCTAAGCCACGAACAAGTATTAGAATTATCTCTTAAAATCAAATCTCTAAATGAAGAGACCTCATGTCTCAGGTCCGATACAACGGAGGAGACGCTTACGAGCGCATTGATGAGACACATGCTCTTTGTAAATCATGTTGATGATCTAAGCGGTGAATCTCCTGATCTCGTGACACAAGACCTGACATCTTCTTCATAGTCGAGGTGCGTTGAAGGAGACGGAGATCCATGAGCAAACAATCCGACAACATAACAACGATGTTGTGACGATGGTGACCATCTTTAGAGCTACATGGTGGATGACCACAATGATAGAGAGAGATGGCATGTCGAGAGAGAGGGAGAGAGTTTAATTACTCTTGGAATTATGTATGTTCTTCAAAGGCAATGACTACCCCTCCTTTTATACTTGTTGGATGCACATGGATCTCAATCCATGTACTCTTTTAATCTAAGATGTATTTGTTGCTCCAAAATTAACAACAATCAGTTTAAAATAAATTAACTTTATCCATTTTCAAGATAATAATTAATTTCTTTTAAAATTAATTATTACTTAATATACATAGATAATACAGAAGATAAAGTCTCTTTACTATAAATATGGTCGTTGTCCCCTCTTGAACAAGTCAAGGTGGACGACTACCATTAAAGAGATAATTTCTTCATTTATATATGGGTAAAATGGGGTTGCCCCTTGAGGGGGGTCTAACTTGGATCCCCCACCCCATTTTCCTCATTTTATATTTTTTTCATACATCCGTGAATATTCATCACTATATCCCTATATTATGCTATTTAAATTTCGTGCAAAACAGAGATTCCAATGACCTCTATCTAGATAGGGTTGTTTTTAAAATTCTGTTATCATTAGAAAATGAATGTCTATATAGAGGCCGTAGAAGTCTCTGTTTCACAGAAAATTTGAATAGCATAATATAGATATATAGTGATGAATATTAACGAAAGAAAATTTTAAAAAAAATAAAAAAATAAGGAAAATGGGGGGAGCCAAGTTAGGTCCCCCTAAGGGGCAACTCCACTAACCCTTTATACACGTATTAATTAATATGCAATACCTTCTATTGCATCAAATTTCATAAAAAAATAATAATTTCCAAAATAAATATTGTGAAAATTGCAATCATGCAATTGACTAATATGAATCATATTCATACATCCAACACAATATGTAAATTAGATTTACAATTAATTTTTCATTGTGAATCCCATTCACAACTACATACAATTTGTAATTCTTTACAACTAAATCTCACCATCATATTATAAATCATATTTGTAATATTTATTATTATTGATGGATAGTGATATCCACATTAATCATATCCTTGATTATTAAATCATCTTTAATCATCTTGGATATATATTCTCTTGTACCCTAAAAACATGAATTACATTCACATTATTCACATATTTGATAGCTAAATCACATTTAATCATCTTAGATAACCTTCCTTAAATTGCCAAATAATATGAATCAAATTCCTATCATTCATTATAATTGAATAACAATTAATTATCCATTTCTCAATTATCAGATACATATATCAATAGTGAAATTATTCTTGAACCCTTTCAAGAACAATGTGCTTTCTCCACGGATACTTGGAGATAAGGACATGGCAATTGTATTGTTCCATGTAGTGTTACTTGGATATTGAGATCACACCTCAAATCCTGATCTGGCAGACCTCTCATAGATGCTCGATTAAATCAAGATCGCAAATCTAATTTTCTCATTGCATCTGAATCACATTCATATCAATGTCAAATATTTGGACCAACATCAAATCACTTCTCTACTGAGAGGAACCAATAAAATCCAGACCTGTTTGATCACTCCTTAGGAATAGAAGAGTCATGGATATACAATCATTTATGATCACATCACCCTCATGTATTCCTAATACCTGTACATCCTACATACTGAAAGTCCTAGAAGAAACTCGAAGTCTTAGATCTATTTAGATTGTCTTTTTCAGGGTTTTATCATAAAGTTTCTCATTTAGCTATTAGGTGTCGGTATCAATCACATCCTTTCCAAAAACATATATGTAATGGATTGATTTTTCTTAAGATAATGATAAAATTTTAAAAAAAGGTCACAACAAATTCACACGTCATCTTTTACAAGATAATGAAATAACAATATTAATATTAATAAGAATGGAATAATAAATTAGAAACAACCATAGTTAGTTATCACAATTATCTTTTAATTAAATCCTCTTATTATTGTTATTGTCGGTGACATTAAAAAGGGCATGAAGTTTCAATAACAATCTCCCCATATCTTGCATACACGTGAGAGAGAGTTCTACAGAGATAGAGAGAAAGAAAGAGGAAGAGAGGGAGAGAAGACGCCAACAACATATTTCGTTGCGTCGTTCTTGAATTCATCAACAACAACCTTAATCGTCGAAATCAAAGTCTTGATCTGACAAAATAGGAGGAGCAAGATGTTCTCGACAAAGGTTCAGATAGGAGGAATCGCTGTGGGTGGATTTCACATCTCATCGAGGTATGTGTCGAACACAGAGGATCATTAAGTGACGTGTTGTGTTGATTCTTGGTTTAAAATTATGAGCTATAGATGTATGTGTTGAACCTTTTAGGCTCGTATCATGGGAAAACTACTTCATATAGGGAATTTATTTTAGATATTGCTACCGAAATTGTTAATGTCGTGATCATAAATCTCCTAGCTATTGATTAATTCAGTGCTTAAATCTATTCATTTTAGGTGAGATCTTTGCATCATTAACCAAAGCTGAGGATTTCTATGTCGACATAGAAACAAGAACAATAGTAATGGATACAGATCAATATTCATGGATCTTCTCATTGATTATTTTTTTATTCGAAATTTATTCAAAGAGCATACATTTGATTTTTGTAGGCAGTTTATCCTGATTTTGTTTGTTATTTCGAATGGGCCATTCCTATACCTATTAAAAGCCATAAAAATATTGTATAGATCCTTCATGATTGTCTACCAATAGAGGGCTAGAAGGTTGGGCGATGGTTTCAATTTAGATCGAAGTGTCTATTAACAAAAGTATATATTTCCATACCCTAGGTGATGAATCTATGATTCATCATCTTTATTCATTTATTTTAGCTTAAAATCTCTTATAAAACACTTGTATATAATACTAACTCCATATTTTTACTAACTTGCATCAGTGTGTAAATATTGTATATCTGTATATTATTTCATCTAAAATAAATAAATAAAGAAAGAAAGGAAAAAAAGAAAAAAGGAAGACTCTATATATATATATTAGATACATGCTAACCCGAACCCTGAGAGAAGGTCAAGACTTGACCTAATCGTCTAGGAATGTTCTCAATTAGAAAATCCAAAAAAATTGTGTGCTATGTGTATTTGTATACTTCACTATTTTATTTGTACCTTAATTGACCTCAAATCAAATAACTTTCAAAATCAAAGTTGTAAATAAAAGTGTGTTCTAATTACAAAAATAGTTGTACAATTCAATCTTCTACAGAATAAAAGCAACCACATTTGGAAAAAGCCATTAAGCACTAATTGAAAGACCAATTCCGGCTCCATATGAACTCAAATTGAACCAATCTCACCTTCATTGGATTCTAAATTAAATTATCTTTAAAATAGCTGTATTCTCATTATTTTTGGAGTTACGAGTAAAAAAATTGATTTTTTAGGGTGGTTTATACAATTTTCCCATGTATTTTGTACATATTGCATTTGTATATATTTGTAAATATTTTTACTAATTATCTAAAATAAAAATAAACAAAAACTAATTGGCTCATTTACCTATGTATATAATGTCATATATGTATATAGCATATATATATATATATCTAAACTAAAATCCATAAAAAATAAAAAAACAACTTTTAATTTTTCAATAAATAAAGTGACGAAAATTAAAAATTTAATTTTTGTAAATCTTTTTTGATACTTATCTTTTCATCTCTATCTCATTTCAATTTTATTTCTTATCTTTATCCAAAAAGTCAAAAATTCAATTTTCATCTCCAATATATTTTCTATTTTTATGGCTCCTTCTCCTTCATTCCAACTTGATCAATCTTTGGTGAGAGGAGCCTGATCTCTGAAAGTCTTCTGATTGAGAAAGGTGCCTACCCTCTGAGCCGTTCGATGACAACGAGTCAACCTTCGTCGAGGTGATCACGGTAGTTTTCCGCTCCTAAGGTGAGATCCATCATCATTTTCTCTTATTTTTCATCTAGCTTAATAGTAGTTTCATTTTGTCGTAATTTAATTTAGTCGTCATGTTTTATTTTAGTCTTAAAATCCATCTCGATTTGATCCGCAACCAACTTGATTTTTCATCTTATTTTCTTGATCTCTTCGTATTCATTTTCTATCTTCCATAATCTATGAACTCCGACCATGCACGATGATCAGAGAATCGGATTCGATTCCTCGTGTTTCACCGGATCCTCGTTCACCTTCTGATTTGTTTATAAATAAAAATAATAAAAAATATATGTTTTCTTCTAACATTTTCTTTTTAGGAACTAAAAAATAAAAATAAACATTAAAAATGGTTTTCTTTATTCTATTTACAAATAAAAAAAAATAAAAAAAATAAAAAAAAACTATGGTTGGGGGCGATAACCCTCCCTTTACCGCTGCCAACCTTCTCCGCAATGCTTCCTCCCCACCACAACACCTCCCTTGCTCGCCATCGACCAACTAAGGGGCGTGTGTCACCGACAACAACTACAGCTCCAAGCCACGTCCTCCTCCTGAGAATGCCCGCTGCTCAGTCTCTCCTTCCAGGATCACCGCACCTGCGCTGAGCCCCGCCATCACCGACCTCCTTCTGGGGTGGGGCACTCCATCTCTAATCCACGCTCTCGCACCGATCGTGGTTGTGGCCTACGCCGCACCCAACGGTCGCCATCACATCCTTTGCCCAGCGGTCCTGGAACCGCCTTCGCCCATCGCCACTATTCCTCTGTCGTGTGCTCCTCAATGCCGCCGCGCAAGATGCTCCATCTCCAGCGAGCATCCTCCTTCGAACTCCACTCCATCCGCAACACAACCACCAAACATACCTGCCTTCGTTCGCCAAACGAATCCCCTCAGCATTGAAGAACGTGCCCCGTGCATTGGAGCATCTCCGTGTGAAGCCTGAACCGCCACTCGATCCGCTCTTGGTGGAGCCCACCGCCGCACCCCGTGTGCTTGGAGATAAGAAAGGAGCGGTGGCCCCCTTGGTCCATCTTGAAGAAGAACGAAGTCATAAAGAGAACCCAAGGTGACGAGTCTGGAATCGCTCGTGTTAAGAAGATGTACTTATGATCTTGCGCAAAAATGATAATGATTTGTCATTTCATTGTAGGTAGCAATCAGAATCGTTCAATAAAAATAACCACACAAAATATTTATCAATTTTAATGAATGTGGTCTTATGTTTATTTTACTTGGGTAAGTCCCAAGGTCGAACACAAGAGGCAAAGGAACAACCTAGAATTATGTCTATCAAAATTTGTGCGTGATTTTTGAGGCATTTTTTTGGAATATTTAATGCAATAAAGGATGCAATATGTAATTTTGGCCTATTTTTGGGACTAATATGTCAATTACGTTCAAACGATGTTCGAAAAATATGAAACTTGGTCACGATGCAAAATATGATTAAATGAATGCACTGTATTTTTTTGGATTTTTTTGATGTAATATGATTTTTTATGAATTTTTTCAATGAAAATAAAATGAATTTCAATATTTAATTATAATAAATATTAAACCTACTTATTTTCAAGGGATAAATTATCTAAGATCTATCACTAGGAGATGGATCTCAGAAAAATCCTAAACGTCGAAAATGTGAGATTTAATACTTATTAAAAATCAAATACTCAAATATGCAAAATGATTTTTACAAGACAAATTATGCATGCAAATGCGATTCTTTTTGGGCACAGTGTCAAGCAAAATTAATTCTACAATATGTGATTTTTCAAGAATTTTTAGAGCAACGGTTAATCAAATATAAATTTCAGAGAAAGAAATGAGAAAATTATACAATTTTCCACAAATCAATTAATTATTAATTAACCATCGATTACAAAAATATCTACAATATGTCAAAATGTAGCGAATTAATGGATTAATATCATGCTATTTTTGAATAATAAAATAATGTCATGTATAGGTTTAAACTTAATGGGGAACACGGGGGTATTGCTGCAATTAAATAAAATAAATAAATAAAAATGACAGTGGGGGGATATTTGTAATTACTGATAAATAGGGGGCGATTCTGTAAATTTTCCAAGGGGCACGTGCAGCGCACTTGCCGTTGGAATGGCTGGACTGATATGTAATATGGAAGTCCTTTGAGGGTGTACTTGTAATTTACCCTGAGGTCACGTGCAAAGCACGTGACCCGAGGATGACGCTGCCTACAGACGTCCCCCCTACCCACGTGCGCGGCACGTGGCAGGTTTCTCGGGCTTGACCCCACCGGCGGTGTTGTAGAGGTGGAGGGAGGCCCGACCAAGGCTGAAGGGGGGGGCTTTGGCTGGAATCTCGGGCGTGGTGCTTCGAGTGCCGGTGGTCCTCCGACTGTCGTCAAGGAAGCAGAAATTACGCGGGGTGGTGTGGTCGTGGAGGAGCACCGCTTCTTGCAGCTATTGATAGCAAGCGGAAGTCTTGCAGTTCCGGCCAAGTGAAGCTCCTGACGGTTGTAGGTCGGCTGTGCAAGCGTTTGGCGCGGAGGAGGCAGGCAGAGCCGGAGATGAGGAAGACCTCCTGGAGGAGCGACGGAGCGGTATCGATGGAGTTTAAGCGTCCAATGTTGTTGATGAAGTTGATGGATTCGGTGGGGATCGTTGGTGGTCATCGAATCTACAACGATCAGCCGGAGCAAAGCAGACGGTGGGGCTCCTCTTCTGCAACGAGGGCCGTGGGGGGTGGCCTCGGATCTCGTCGACGGCAAAGCTCCGAGCTGTCACCACAGGGCTTCACCCTAAGGCTGTCGGAAGATGAGGGTTCTCTGGGGAGGAGTCGATTTTAAATAGGGGATGAGGGTCACCGGAGAAGGAAGGTCGGGGATTGATGGGATTCAATCGAAGATTGGACGAGGGTTGATTGGAGGAGATCCGGGCGAGATCGGGGATGGTCAGGGCTTGATTTGATTTGATCGAGAATCAGAGTTGGAAGGCGGCAGGCGGAGCTGGCGGCGAAACTCGCGGAGGTGCAGCGGAGATGAATTGGGAAAGGGGATCAGATGGGGACGATTGATGGTGGCCGTCCGATCGGCCGAGATCGGACGACCACAATGGCAATACGTGGTGACAGATGGAATAAAGGCACGGCAGCACATGTGTTGCACATGCCTGGGAGGCACGTGCCTCGCACGTGCGTGGTTTGATTTTTTTTAATAAAAACGATATATAGAAACCTCAAAAATGGCTGACACGTGGCGGCTCTACGAGCTGCCACGTGTCATGACCACAAAATTCAGAAACTAAATATTTGTAAAATCTAAATTAAATAGCAAATGGCCTCGGATCCAAAAAGTTTCTTCACGAAAATTGCTCGTCTCGATGAAATCTATAACTTTCATGATACATCAAAACCAAAATCGATCAATTGCAAAGTGATATTTTTGGGATATCCCATATACATAGAATACCTTGATTTTTGGGTTTTATATTTTTTTTGTCAATTTTAAACCAGATAAACATTGAAAAAAATTTGGTAAAATCAAGAATAAATATAGACACATTAATCTATTTTTTGGATTTTTATTAATTAAGATAAAGAAGGAATAAAAAAACGAAAAAGACCAATTTTGTACAATTGGTTGGTGAAGACCTGGACTAAATTTGTTTCTTTGATTTCAAGCTCAACTTAGATTTGGATTTTTGCCCGTTTTAATAAAACTTTCAACAAAGAAGACAAATAAAAAAAGAAATAAACTAAAATAGGTTAATTATGTACATAAAATAATAGGTCAAAAACCGCTAAAATAGAAAATGTACAAAAGACGTCCAAAACCCAACTTTCACATATAAGCTCCAATTCACTTGAACTTGGTCTTGTTTTGAAGGTAATTGAATGTACATTAGTTCAAAAGTGAGTAGGATTAAAACGGACACTAGATGGGGAAGATATGAGGTTTTTAGTCCGAAAATACTGGAACTAGGATTTGGGGTTTTGGTCCACTTATTTGGGCTAGTGATTTTTTTTGTTTTTTTTGTTTGTTCTTGTTAGTGATATGTACACTGTGGAGGTGGTTTTGAGTCATTCGTTGTTAGCATGAATGAGTTAAAAATCCGGGAAGTTAGGCTATTTACAGGTCAATTTTGGCTTGGATTTTGGCTTCTTATTTTGTGCAGAAATTCGTGCTAAAATGCAATTCTTATGAAAATATGCATAAATGCTAATTATGCAGAATAGATGCAGAAATGTTGATAATTTTGAGGTATTTGAGCTTAATAAATGAGATTTAGAGTGATGAATCTGAGATTCATCACTAGGTGAAATAAAAAATTGGAGAAATATCAACTCAACCCGTGGATACTCTACATATTGCAAAGAGACCCCTGAAGCCCAAATTTGGGGGTAAATTACATCTGAGCCCTTGGAAGTTTTTCAAAATTACAAAAAGGACCCGCTTCAGCAAGTCATGTTCTTTTCATGCAAATTATTGGGTAAATTATATGGTCTACCTTCTTTTTACTTTCTGTTATTTATTTAATGCAAAAATAAGAACAATTTGCATTTTAATCCTTGCATTACATACCTTAAACTTGCTTGATCTTTTCATCAAAATAAATATTTTTATTATCCTAAAAATTCTCAAAATAATTGTGCACGCTCCTGCTATAGTGATTTCAATGTATAAAATTTTCATTGCATTTTGTCATCATTTCTTATTATTAATAAAATAAAAGATATGTCATTTTTCCCCATTTGAAATTCAAAAATTCATAAAAATTCAAATATTTATCTAAAAAATCTAGAAAATTCGAATAGTTTCATTTAATAGTGTTTTAATTATATGCCAATTTCACATATTATTTTTTTTAAAAACCCAAAAAATTGAAAAACATTAAAAATATTATAAAAATCATAGAAAATTCAACCAAAAACCAAAATTATGACTTCAGCTCCTGTATGTAGATATTTGCTTCTATTTTATCTTAAAAATAATTGACAGGAGTTTTGGGCATTAAAATATTTTTAAGTTGCATATTACTCTAGGCTATGCACTGTTACTCATTTTTTCCAATGTTTGATTTTTAGCAAACTTTAAAAACATCCGAAAATTCTAAAAAAATATTTCAAAATCTTTAAAACACAAAAATACTTTCTCTAGATTTTTCTGAGCATTTTTCATATAATTGAAAATTAGAAAAGAGTTGGTGTGCGTATTTCGTATTTTAGCATACTGTTCTTGATTTAAAAAAATTCAAAATTAAAATCACTAAAAATTTGAAAATAAAAAACTTAAAAAATAAAAATAAAATAAAAAGAAAAAAATAAAAAAAAAATCCACAAAAACCACGGATAGTTTACCTTTGAGATTTCCTTTTTCTTTTAATTGATTTTTTGCCAATTGATTGAATAACCATTGGGAATTGTAGCCTCCATGAGTTCGATATTGTCTGCTATACAGGTTAATAAGTAGCAAAAGAATAAAAAAATTGCTTGTTTGTCATGGGAATTTTGGGGATAGCAATGGCATATATCATTAATTTTCCATCATCGTGAATAACGTGATAATAAAATGGCATCATTGTCGGGGATTGAACGGCGAGGGTAGTTAGGTTTCTCTTTTGACCTGCTATTCTTGATTGTAAATAATATTGCCATATTAATTCATTATTCATATTCAATGCATTTGTTACATTTTTCTTTCTCATATTTGATAATTGTGTTTCTTACACATTCTCTTTTCTTTTTCTTGCGAGGGCTCGTGGAGCGAAGGAGGCGATCCTAGGAGATCCGAAGTACCCAAGCGAAGCGGAGGCAACTTGATTCTTCACCAAGCCACAAGATAGCATGAGAGAACGAGAAGAAGATTTGAAAGAGACCAAGAGAGAGAGAGAGATTTTCTAGCATTTGAACTCTTGTAAACAGACATTCATTTGTTGCGGGGTTTGTTTCACCAAGTGCCGGTGCACTTGGGGGACCTCACCGGTTTTGTTTTCATCGACTTTATTTTCTTTATTTCACGCGGATTTCGTGAGGTACCTCTTGATTGTTTTAATTAAATTGCTTGAACTAGGTAATGAATTAGGTCTAAACACCCTAAACAAGAATTTCTGCGCCAATAGAGTAGTGCGTAATTTGGACTTAGTCAAATCAACTTGTTCTTTCCCGTTAATAGAAGCTATCATCTAGAATGGTTCACTTGAATTATATAGGATAGTTTATTTTTCTTGTATTTAAATTCTGCACGGATCACTTGCATGTAGAGTGCTGGAGACAAGGTACGCATCTCTAACCCCTGCATGCCTCATTGTTTTTGATCGCGCATTGGCATTTCTGATCTCCTTCCTAGTTTTCACTTACATAAGTTAAAAAGGAATTATGACACTTGGTACGTGATTCATTGAATATATTTAAACCAAGTGACAACTGCCAAAAATTTGGGGTTGCTGAAGAAAACTCGACCCTAAAATAAACGTAACGAAAGAAAACATTGTTCTTGGGAGAGTAACTCCTCATTGTATTCATTTTAACTTGCTCACGTACACACTAAGGTTAGTGCCTAAATACCGTAATTCAACCTAAGTGTTTGTACAATTTTTGTGATTATCACCTAACTTTAAAACAAACAAGATTAAGAGACCGAACCTTCACGGTCCTCACACTGCGTTGAGTTGGTGAACTGGGGTTTGTATTGTGTTTGATTGCTTTTGTGCAGAATAGATCTTGTTGTGCATTTGTGTCTTTTTCTCCATATCTTTTAACTTGACCCTCACGCTCTCCCAATCTCGTCTTTTGTTTTGAAGATGGCCGACTGGAGTTATTTTAATCTGATCTCCACTGATACCTCGTACCCTCCAGTCGATCCACCTTCCTTTTTCTAGGAGGACTTTCCTCCTGATTTTTGTGCATATCTGCCTAAACCATTATTTCAGGAATCATATGATAATTTTGATTATTACCCATCTTCTTCCCACTCACCCGATCATGGGATTTTGGAGTCACCTTTTATGATTTCCACACTTGAGACATTGAACCAGATAATGGAGCATATGAATTCGAGGATTTCCAATCTATTTAACACAAATGAGAGCCAGAATGCTTCTCCACTATTAGATGATATGGATTCACTTGAGGATAATCATGAGAGCTTGAAATCGCCTAAAATACAAAAAAAAATAAGCATTTTCAAAAATCCAAATCGGGAGACACGTTGTTGATTCATTTTGTAAGGAGAGGACACAAATGCCCGATCATTTACCCATACAGCCATGTCCCAACCTTGACCCCGAGGATGTCCCTGTACAGGCTGCTCTTGGTAATCCTCGTGTATGTGCTTATTCTGATCTCCTCCCTTGTATGGAGGAGGTCCAAAAATTCAAAAACATGTTGACTAAACCCAAAGTGGTGGCCACCCTTCATTAGATCATTAAAACCCCACTTTAACAGGCCATGACAGCTTTATCTACTCCTCAACACAAGAAGAGAAAGCGAAGGAGAAGATCTGAGCGTTACATCTTGACCATGGCCACTGCCTACGCCATTTCTCACAGTCCATATTTTAAGAAAGTGAACACTGCCACACCTATTGTGAGTTGCTCCATATCTGAATATTCTTGTGATAACACTCTCCTCGATGGTGGTTCTTCAATAAATATATCACCCTTCTCTATGGTACATTCTCTTCATCTTGGGTCTCTCAAGAAAACCAGGATGATAGTCAAATTGGCTGATGGATCTATGAAGAGGCCGAAGGGTATTCTAGAAAATGCTATCATTCTTATTCAGGCTATGAACTTTACTTCTACTTTTGTCGTATTGCCCATGGAGACCTCTACCCATGTGGAGAATCCTCCAATCATCGTGGGACAACCTTTCCTCGCCTCTACGAGAGCCGTTATTGATTAAGGATCAGGAGAAATTCGCTTCCATTCTGATGTAGGAAGCGATGTGCTGATCACTACACCCATTACTGACCAGAGACTTGCATCCCATGAGAGTATGCCTGTGTTAGCCAACCCCAAGGACTTTGACCATGATGATACTACCAGAGATTTTTGTTGTATGATGGATGATACTGAGACCCGAGAATTCCTCTTCAAGGAGGAGGACTCAGAAAGCATAGACCTTGGAGTTCCCTTTTCAGGTATGTGGCAATGCATTGATGGCATCTGTGGGATTTACACGATAGATACCCTAGAGCGGAAGGCAGACTCCGAGACTAGACAGAACAAACATGATTTGACTACTTTCATTGATGAGTCTGTTCCTATTCACTCTGATTTAGAAGAGACTGATAAGGTCGAGTTTGATTTGCTTTATTTTATAAAGGAATTTGGGCCTTTTAATGAGGATAATGATCTAGGAGAGGCTCGACATGCTAGAATTGATCTTACTTTTTCGGATAATGAATTCGAGCCTTTTCACTCTGATATTTGCGAGACTCCCCAGGCCAAACATGACCATACTACTTCCATTGATCGGTTTAGGCCTGCACACTTTGAAACTGCTGAGGATACATTCTTGGTCGATCCTAATCAGTTTATATCTAATGATGATCTCAATATCGACCTATACCTTATCAGATCCATACCTCAACGGTCTCACAAGAAGGTTCGTTTTCGACCTTCTTGACCTTTGTACATCCACTCCTCTTGTATATCCTTTTTGTTTCACTCTTTCTTCTCTCATTTTATCGTTCACCCCTTTTCTGTGTGTATATATCTATACTTAGGATGTGCTTTATCCTATGTATGGGTGGGGGGGGAGTGAATGAATTGTGTTGTTCATATTCGTCCTGCTCATCACTCTTGTTGTTGCCTATAGTTAGGGATACTATACCCTAAGTATGGGGGGGGGTGTGATGTTGTACATATCGTTTTTTTTGTATTTTCCATTGAGTTTGTACAATCTCTTCATCGATTTTCCCTTTTGTACACTCTACTATACTTAGGATTACTTGATCCTAAGTATAGGGGGGATCACCAACTTATCCTCTTTTTATCTTTTCTTTAAGTCGTGGTAACATAGGAGTCTTTTCACTTTTCTATACTTAGAACGAGTTATGTCTTCCTTTTTCGCTCTCTGATCACTATGACGCCATAGTTCGAGCTAAGTATAGGGGGGTGTTGTATATATTGTATATATACTTTGGACATAACTCATACTTTTAAATATGTTTACTGGGGGGGGATATGTACATAATTTTGTAAAATCCACGTGTGTAAAAAACCAACAAAAAAACAACAGAAAAAATAAAAAAAACAACAAAACAACAAAAATAAAAATAAAAAAAAGTGAAAACAACAAAAAAAGAAGAAAAAAGAAGAAAACAAAAGCAAATAAAATCTTGTATATAGTTGTATATATTTTACTAACCCATTTTCCGTTAAACTACAAAATCAAAAATATATAAAACTTGCATAATTAAAAAAACCTTTCTTTTACATTTGCATCTTTCTCAAAAAAATCCATAAAAAGTTCATAATTAGATAATTATTTTTTTAAAATATTCTTTTCACATGTGCATCGTTTTTTTAAAAAAATGATTTCTTTGCATTGTACAAATTTTCTTGCATTTGCATGTGCATTTTTTAGGATAGTATTGAGATCTAAACTATGTCTGGAATATAATTGAAGAATGAAGCTTAGTTGGGCCTTAATCCACTTAATTTCAGAGGAACCTTATCAGAAATGGAGTTAGGACTTTTTCAGGTCCTAGTGACTTAATCCATTGAGTCCATAAGACTGTGTTCACGTGTCATCTTGATTAGTCTAACTAGAACATTTAACAACACATGCATGATTCTTTCAGACCATGGCTTATCTTGGACAAGCACTCTACACGTAGCTCTTCATGGATGAGGTAGTGAGGAGGCAGAATCTTTTGGCATGGGGTAGCATATGAGGGTAGTATATGTAAGTGGAACCTCTCGTCTTCCTCTATGGAAGGAAGTGTGTCTCAACCTGGTCTAGCAATGTTGAGGTCTAAAGAAAAGATGCTATGGGGTTGCAATAAAGCTTCAAAAGAGGGATAGTCTACTGGCTCAAGAGGAAAAATTCCTTATGTACATGTTGCACCTTGTATATGCTTTAAAAAAAATATGGAAAAATGTAGAATCTCCAAAAATGGACAGGACATTGAAAAGTAAAATGCCTACCAGAGTGTATATAGAAGGATAAAAAATTATTACAATAAGAGATTCAAAGATAAATTTTTGTAAGCTTGCAGCGGATGACTTGGCAACACTGGTCTTGAATCCAAGGATAGGTAGCTACACTGATTACCATCCATTCTTTTCTTCACCCCCTCTTCTTAAGCTGGTTGTCCTTGAACTTGGAAGGGAGTATCTCTGCTCCTCGAGAAAGAGTTGCAAGACCGGGGAATGAGAGTTACCTTGCATAAGAATTGGTGTATGTAGACTTGTTCTGACCTGACTATTGAGGAGACCTAAATAGGAGTCCTCTGGAACTTAGGTCTTAAATCCATCTCCCATTAAGGTTCCGACACACTAATAATCTAAAGGTCCGACAGAGCTCCAAACTACAATTTTATGAAGATAAGTTTAATACTCAATATTTTCCTACTTTCTTTATTTTCCCTTTCCTTTTCTTTTCTTCACTTATTCTTTCAAATATGTGTTTGCTAATGGACTAGCAAAGGTAAAGCATAAGGGTATGAGGAATCTACGATTTGTCATCTTTATTTGTTTATTTTAGCTTAAAATATCTTATAAAACACTTGTATATAATACTAACTCCATATTCTTACTAACTTGCATCTGTGTGTAAATATTGTATATATGTAAATTATTTTAACCTAAAATAAATAAATAAATAAAGGAAAAATAAAGAAAAGAAAATAAAAAAGGAGGAAGACCGTATATATGTAATAAATACAGACTGACCTGAACCCCGAGAGAAGGCCAAGACTTGACCTGACCGACCAAGAATCAAGTAGGGGGAGATAGGGTCCTCAATTAGAAAATCCAAAGAAATTATGTGATGTGTATTTGTATACTTCACTATTTTATTTATACCTTAATTGACCTCAAATCAAATAACTTTCAAAATCAAAGTTGTAAATAAAAATGTTTTCGAATTAATAGAAATAATTGCACAATTAGATCATGTACAGAATAAAAGCAACCACACTTGAGCCACTAAGCACTAATTGAAAGACTAATTCCGGCTCCATATGAACCCAAATTTAACCAATCTCACTTCCATTGGATTCTAAATTAAATTATCTTTAAAATGTATTTTCTTAATTTTGGAGTTAGAAGTAAAGTTGATTTTCTGGGGTAGTTTGTGCAATTTTCTCATGTATTTTGTACATATTGTATTTGTATATATTTATAAATAATTTTATTAATTATTTAAAGTAAAAATAAAAAACAAAAAAACTAATTTGCTCATTTACTCATGTATATAATGTCATTTATTTATATAACATATGTATATATTTATTTTTCTAAACTAACTTTCACAAAAAATAAAAAATAAACTTTTAATTTTTCAATAAATAAAGTGACAAAAATTAAAAAATTAGTTAATTTTTGTAAATATTTTTTGAGACTTATCTTTTTATCTCTATTTCATTTCAATTTTATCTCTTATCTTTATCCAAAAAGTCAAAAATTCAAATTTCATCTCCATTATCTTTTCTATTTATATGGCTCCTTCTCTCTCATTCTAACTTGATCAATCTTTGTTGAGAGGAGCCCTATTTACGAAAGTCTTCTTGTCGAGAAAGGTGCCTAGCCTCTGAGCCGTCCGGGAATAGCGAGTCAGCTTCATCGAGGTGATCACGGTAGTTTTCCGCTCCTAAGGTGAGATCCATCGTCATTTTCTCTTATTTTTCATCTAGCGTAATCGTAGTTTCATTTTGTTGTAATTTAATTTCATCATCATTTTTTACTTTAGTCTTAAAATCCATCTCGATTTGATCCGCAACCAACTCGATTTTTCATCTCATTTTCTTGATCTCTTCGCATTCGTTTTCTATCTTCCACGATCTATCAACTCCGATCATGCACGGTGATCAGAGAACTGAATTCGATTCCTCGCGTTTCACCAGATCCTCGTTCACCTTCCGATTTGTTTATAAATAAAAAGAATAAAAAAATAAAATATATATATGTTTTCTTCTAACATTTGCTTTGCAGGAAATAAAGAATAAAAAAATACAAAAACATTAGAAAAGGTTTTCTTTATTCTGTTTAGAAATATAAGAATAAAAAAATTCTCTGGTTGGGGGAGGCAACCCTTCCTTCGCCGCTGCCAACCCTCTCCGCTACGCTTCCTACCCATCACAACACCTCCCCTGCTCGTCGTCGACCAACGTAGGGGAGTGTGTCACTGACAACAACTGCAGCTCCAAGCCACGTCCTCCTCCTCCTGAGAGCACCCGCGCTCAGCCGCTCCTTCCAGATCACCACACCTGCGCCGAGCCACGCCATCACCGACCTCCGCCTGGGGTGAAGGATCTCCATCTCCAGTCCACGCTCTTGTGCCAACAGTGGCTGTGGCCTATGCCGCTCCGAACGGTCGCCATCACCACCTCCTGGCAGTTCTGGAACCGCCTTCTCCCGCCGCCACTCTTCCTCCGTCATGTTCTCCTCAACGCCGTCGCGCGAGACGCTCCATCTCCAGTGAGCAGCCCCCTTTGAATTCCACTCTGTCAGCAACACAACCACCAAACAGACCTGCCTCCGTTCACCGAACGAAGGCCCTCCGCCTGGAAGAACACACCCCGTGCATTGGAGCATCTTCGCATCAAGCTTGAACTTCCGCTAGGTTTGCCATCTGGGTGGAGCCCACTGCCGCACCCTGTGTTCTTGGAGAGAAGAAAGGGGCGACAACCCCCTTGGGCCATCTTGAAGAAGAACGAAGTCACGAAGAGAACCCTAGGTGAAATATCAACTCTACCCCAGGATGCTCTACATATTGCAAAAAGACCCCCGAAGCTCTAATTTAGGGGTAAATTACATTTGAGCCCCCGGAAGTTTTTCATAATTATAGAAAGGACCCGCTTAAGCAAGTCACTTTCTTTGCACAAAAATTATTGGGTAAATTGCTCGTTCTACCTTCTACTTACCTTCTATTATTTATTTAATGCAAATTCAAGAACTATTTGCATTTTAGTCCTTGCATTCCATACCTTAAACTTGCTTGATCTTTTCATAAAAGTAGATATTTTTATTATCCTAAAAATTCTCAAAATTTTTTTGCATAAACTTGCTATAGCATTTTTCGTTGTATAACTTTTTCATTGCATTTTGTCATCATTTCTTATTATTAAAAAAATAAAAATATGTCATTTTTCAATTCAAAAATTCATAAAAATTCAAATATTGTCTAAAAATTCTAAAAATTAGAGTAGTTTCATTTAATTGTCCTTTAAATACTACGCAAATTTCACACATTAATTCTTTATAAAAACCAAAAAATTGAAAATATTAAAATCTTATGAAAATCATAGAAAATTCTACAAAAATCCAAAAATTGTGAATTCATCTACTGTTTGAAGATATTTGCTTATATTTTATTATAAAAATAATTGCCAGGACTTGTGGGCACTTAAGACATTTTTAAGTTGCAAATTACCCTAGGTTATGCACTGTTTCTCATTTTTACAACTGTTTGATTTTGAGAAAAATACAAAACATACGAAAATTATACAAAAAATTCCAAAAACAATTCAAAAATATTTAAAACACAAATATTTTCTCCTGATTTTTCTGAGCATTTTTGTTGTAATTGAATATTACAAAAAGAGTTGTTGTGTGTATTTCTTGTTCTGTACATATTATTCATGATTTAAAAATAAAAAAATTGCAAAATTAAAATAACTTAAAATTTTAAAATCAGAAAATAAAAAAATATGAATAAAACAAAAATTTTAAAAATTAAGAAGAAAAAATTCCACAAAAACCAAGGATAGTTTGCCTTTGTGATTTCCTTTTTCTTGTAATTGATTTTTTATCGATTGATTGAACAACCCTAGAGAATTGTAGCCTCCCTGAGTTCGATACTTCTGCTATACATGTTAATAAGTAACAAAAAATAAAAAAAAATATTTATTTGTCATGGGGATTTTGGGGATAGTAACGACATATATTATTAATTTTTGATCCTCGTGAATAACGTGATAACTATATAATTTTGTGGGTTCTTGATATATTTGAACCTATTAAATAGCTGACCCGAGTACGAGAGTATTTATATACATGTTTCAATTTCCAGGATATCGTATTATTTGCGATCCACCATGGAATTCCTTATTACTATGGTCTATAACAATAATTTCCGTTGCATCCTTGTAATGACATTTCAATTTGATAATAGATACGTATATAGACTAAACATTCCATAAAGAGAAGGCATTGTCGTGTTTGTATATATTTGGAGAAGATCAATATATATATGTTAACTTAGCAACATATTAAAATATATATTACTTATTATGCATGAGTGCTTGGATTTCATCATTTACCCATTGCATACGAAACCATGGAGTTGTTTATTTAATTATATGTATATCTTGACAATAAATTAATATTTATGATCTTGATATCATGTAGCAGTCCCTGTATATATGTCCAATGTGAACATGAATGATAAAACAGAGAAAGAAGGATATAAAGTAAAATAGTTGTTATGAATAACAAACAATAAGTTAACTTTCTAAGTCTTGAAAATGACGTTAAGATGTTGGAACCTACTTGAACTAGGGTCTTGTAAGGGTCTAAAGGGCCAACACCTTCCAAGGCATGAGGCAAAAGATAAGTCCTCTATAGTTGTTGCTACACTGCCATGTTATGCATTGTTTATGGACCATTTGTGCTAGCAGTATACCATCAAAGCCATCAAAGCCGCCTAAGAATTAATAATCAAGACAACTCTAAACATGAAAAATGTCATGGGCATATGTGCAATATATGTTAATATTATGTGCATGTATGAATTATGTTATTATTTTGGACATATGTCTAAGTTCTGTTAATGTTAAGTGCATGTGTGCAAGGGCATACGTGCAATTTATGTTAAGGCTAAGGGCATGTGTCTAATTATAAGGGTATACATGTAAATTTATGTTAAGATAAGGTCATGTTGTAATTATGATAATGATATGGGCAAACATGCTAATTTATGTTAAGCTAAGGTCATGTGTGCAATTATGTTAATGATATGGGCATGCGCGCAAAATAAGTTAATGTTAAAGGTATATATGTACTTATGTTAACATTATGGACAAACACACAATATGGCTAAACTTAAGGGTATATATGTAAGCATAGTATCCAACGCTTGGATATAAAAGAAATATAATTCGTATGCATCTTTAAATTAATTAATGACACCTATAATGATTTTTTATTTGTATCAAGCAAAATAGTTAACAAGGTAAGGATATAGAGAACCAAATTTATATGTCTTTATTGTTGGAATAATTACGATTATGTTAAGTATAGAATAGTTAGATGTGACTTGATTTCTATGCTAGCCGGCTTGACCTCAACTCGGCACATACTGAGCGCTAAGCTCATAACATGTATTGTTACTCTTTTACATGGGAACATGAAGATTAAGTTATTTACGCTTCAAAGGGGAGACTTTACTGTCTTCAAAAGGTAGAATCGATACGGGACTATTGTTGGGTCGATTTGGAAGGTTGTCATTATGCCCACTGGAATAAGGAAATCGTAGATGTGATTCATTTAGTTTCTTTATCATTTGTTTTATTTAAGGAACTCTTGGACTCATGTCCATATTAATAGTATGGAAATAAAGTCTTTTTAGTCCATTCTTTACTGCTTTTATGTTATGATTAATGCTATGAGTAACAATCCCGAAATGTCCGCTATGTTTTCGCTTCTGCATCATCCTCGAATGATTGGGTTTCGTTACAAGTGGTATCAGAGCGGGAGTTCCTCTGGGCATGAGATATCCGCCCATATCAAACTTAGGTTTCCTAGGTTAGAAAATCTGAGTATTTGACCGAACATTTCACACTTCGTCATTGCAAATGGCCACTCATCGTGGGAATGAGGCGAACTGAGACTGTGAGTCTTCATCGACCCACGAGATTTCTATGGACATGAAATGACTAATAGTCATCGGGTGCACAGTTTTTTTAGCTAGCTTAATTAGTATAAACCCCTCTATTGTACAACTTAAGTATTTGGAGGTTGTACAAGATTTTCTGATATTTTCCAGACGACTTTCCAAGTCTTTCGTCTAGAAAAGAGATTGACTTCACTATTGATGTACTACCAAGTGTTACAATCATATTTAAAGCATCATATAGGATGGCTCCTGCTGAGTTGGATGAGTTGAAAAAGTAGTTGCAAGAACAATTAGATAAAGGTTTACTGAGACCAAGTGTTTCACCTTGGGATGCTCCCATCTTATTCGTTAAAATATGGACGGATCACTTGATTACATAGCTTTGAATAAAGTCACCATAAAAAAAACTTGATATCTCGTGTCGATGATCTATTCAATTAATAGCAGTAAGCAACAGACTTCTCCATGAATGACCTACGACCTCGTTACATCAACCTAGGATTAGGAATGAAGACATATCGAAGATAACATTCAGGAGAAGATGCAAAAATTATGAATTCCTAGAATTGCCTTTTGGCCTCACAAATGTGCATGCTCATTTATGAAGTTGATGAATTGGGTAGTGTGAGAATACATAGACAAGTTTGTGATTATCTTTGTTGATGATATTTTAGTTTATTCACAAGATATGAAACGACACCGAGTGTACCTTGGATTAGTTCTTTAGACATTGCAGCAACATCAGCTTTATGCTAAATTATCGAAATTCATCTTTTGGATTCATGAAGTTGCATTCCTTGGTCATGTTGTATCCAAGAAGGATATTTCTGTGCATCCCGCAAAGGTGGAGGTTGTTTTAAATTGGAGTCAGCCCAAGAGTATCTCTGAAATCCGCAGTGTTTTATGACTGGAAAGATATTATAGGAGATTCATCCAGAATTTTTCTAGGATCTCCCTACCTCTGACCCAATTTTTGAGAAAGGACGTAAAGTTTGAATTGTCTCAAAAGTATGAGCAAAGCATTCAAGAATTAAAGCAAAGATTTATGACTTCTCATGTACTCATGCAACCATCAGGAAGTGATGGATTTGAAGTCTACACAAATGCATCAGGTTGGGGATTGCGATGTATCCTCATGCATCCTGGAAAAGTTGTGGCTTACACTTCCCGACAGTCGAAGGAAGCTGAAAGAAATTCCCGACACATGATTTATATCTTGATGTGGTAGTTTTGCGCTAATGATTTGGCGTCATTATTTATATGGAGAGAAATTTGAGGAATTTACAAATCACAAAAGTCTGAAGTATATCTTCTCGTAGAAGGAAATGAATATGAGACAAAGACTATGGTTGGAGTTTCTATTAGACTATGATATTTCCATCGACTGTCATCCAGGAAAGGTGAATGTAGTTGTCGATGCTCTTCGTAAGAAATATAATGGGAAGCTCGTAAGTATGACATTGTAATGGCAGCTAATGAAAGACTTAGAAGAATGGAACCTGTTTATTGAAAGGAAGACTACAATTATTATGGCTGGAATGAAGATCCACTCCTCGTTGATGGAAAATGTTATATTGGCTCAGAAGAATGATAATAAACTTCAAAACTTGGCAATCGCTTCTCATAAATAAGGATATGATTTTTGAATTGGGTTGGATGGAGCATTGAGGTATTGTAATAGATTGTGGAATGAATCAAGACAAGAGATTCTTGAAGAGGCTCACAGATCCATGTATACCATTCATCCTAGTACAACTAAGATGTATAAAGACTTAAAAGAATTTTTTAATGGCGAAGATGAAAAGTACATTGTAAATTTTGTATCTGTGTCTTATTTGTCAACAAGTAAAGATTGAGCACCTGAAGCCTGCAGGTCCTTTGCAATCGCTAGAGATCAATGAATGGAAATGGGAGCATATCACTGTGGATTTTCTCACCGCATTGCCAAAGACAAAGAAAATCCATTTTGACACTATTTGAGTGATTGTTGATTGCTTAATTAAGTTAGTACATTTCTTACTCATTTGATTGGATCAGTCTACAGAGAGCCTTACTGAATTGTATGTGATTGAGGTAGTGAAAGTGCATGGTGTTCCAGTATAGATCGTGTTAGAGGAGACACGAGATATACCTCTCGATTGTATAAAAGCGTGAAGGTTACTTTAGGTACAAGTTTGAGATTCATCCCATCATTTGATCCTCAGATCGATGGACAGTCCGAAAGAACAATACAGACATTAGAAGTCTTGTTGAGAGCTTGTGCCCTAGACTTTGCTGGAATTTGGGATCGATATTTACCTTTGGTCGAATTTGCGTATAACAATAGCTATCATGGAAGCATTAAGATGGCTCCTTTTGAAGCTTTATATGGCCGGCCATGCAGATCACCATTGTGTTGGAGCGACATAGGCGAAAAATATATATTAAGATCTGAATTAGTCCAAGCATGCATGAAGGGTGTGGAGGTGAATCAAAAGGGACTTTTAGCTGCTCGGAGTAGACAAAAGCCCTATGTTGATAATCGAAAATGAGAATTGGATTTTCGAGCACGCGACCATGTGTTTTTAAAGATTTCTCCTACTAAGGAGTGATGCGATTTGATAAAAAGGGAAAATTGAGTCCTAAATATGTGGGACCTTTTGAGATAATAAGGAAAGTTGGGGAAGTAACTTATCAGGTTGATCTTCCACCTCATTATTCCAAGCTACATGACATTTTTCATGTATCAATGCTAAGGAAGTATCATCCTGACCCATCGCACGTGATCGAACATGAAGTTCCGGACATTCAGCCGAATCTGACATATGAAGAAAGTCCAGTTCATATCATAGACCATAAGGAGCATCAATTATGTCATCGCATAGTTCTGATGGTTAAGGTATAGTGGCAACACCATCAGAGGGAAGAAGCGACTTGGGAGTTGGAGGACGAAATGCATCAACATTATTCGTATCTTTTTGGTAAGTCTCTTTTTATAGTAAAAATTTTGAGGATGAAATTTCTTTAAGGAGGGTAGATTGTAATGGATTGATTTTTCATAAGATAACGATAAAATTAAAAAAATCACAGAAAATTCACACATCATCTCTTAAAATATAATGAAATAACAACTTTAATATTAATAAGAAAGAGATAATAAATTTGTAAACAACCTTAGTTAGTTATCACAATTATTCTTTAATTAAATCCTTTTACTATTGTTAATTATCTCATTGTTGGTGCCTTTAAAAAGGGCATGAAGTTTGTCCAACAATCTCCCCCATATCTTGCATACATGTGAGAGAGAGTTCTAGAGAGAGAGAGAGAGAGAGTGAAAGAGGAAGAGAGAAAAGCTGCCCCGACATATTTCGTTGCGTCATTCTTGAATCCGACAATAACAACCTTCGTCATCGACATCGAAGTCTTGATTTGACGAAATAGGAGGAGCAAGACATGGTCGACGAACGTTCAGATAGGAGGAATCGTTGTGGGTGGATTTTACGTCTCATCGAGATATGTGTCGAACACAGGATTGTTAAGTGGCATATTGTGTTGATTCTTTGTTTAAAATTACGACTTATAAATGTATGCGTTGAATCTTTTAGGCATGTATTGTGGGAAAACTACTTAATATAGGGAATTTATCTTAGAGAATGCTACCGAAATTGTTAATGTCGTGATCATAGATCTCCTAGCTATTGGTTAAGTCAGTGCATAAATCTATTAATTTTAGGTGAGATATTTGCATCATTAACCAAAGCTGAGGATTTCTATGTCGACTTAGAAACAAGAACAATAGTAATGGATACAGATCAATATTCATCGATATTGTCATTGATGATTTTTTTCTTCGAAATTTAATCAAAGAGCATACATTTGATTTTTATAGGCAGTTTCTCTTGATTTTGTTTGTTATTTCGAATGGGACATTCTTATACCTGTTACACGCCATAAAAATATTGTATAGATCCATTGTGATTGCCTCCTAATAGAGGCCTGGAAGGTTGGCCGATACTTTCAATTCAGATTGAAGTGTCTACTAACAAAAGTATATATTTCCGTATCCGTTGGATTTTGTGAGTTCCTGATATATTCAAACCTATTAAACAACCTACCCGAGTACAAGAGTATTTATATACATGATTTCAATTTCTAGGATATTGTATTATTTACGATCCACCATGGAATACCTTATTACTAAGGTCTTTGATAATAATTTCCATTGCATCCATGTAATCACATTTCAATTTAATAATAAATACGTATATAGACTAAACATTCCGTAAAGAGAAGACATTGTCGTGATTGTATCTATTAGGAGAAAATCAATATACATGTTAACTTAGCAACATATTATAATATATATTACTTATTATGCACGAGTGCATGGATTTCAATATTTACCCATTGCATATGAAACCATGGACTTGTTTATTTAATTATATGTACATATTGACAATAAATTAATATTTATTATCTTGATATCATGTAGCAGTCCCTGTGTATATGTCCAATATGAACACAAATAATTAAACGGAGAAAGAAAGATATAAAGTAAAATAATTGTTATGAATAACAAACAATAAGTTAACTTTCTAAGTCTTTAAGATGACGTTAAGATGTTAACACCGATTTGAACCAAGGGGAAATAAGGGCCTAAAGGGCCAAAGCCTTTCGGGAGCGTGAGGCAAAAGATAAGTCCTCTACAGTTGTGGCTACACTATCATGTTATGTATTGTTTATGGACCGCTTGTACTGGTGGTAAACCATCAAAGCCATCAAAGCCGTCTAAGAAATGACAATCAAGACCACTCTAAACATGAAAAATGGCATGGTCATATGTGAAATATATGTTAATATTAATTGCATGTATGCAATTATGTTACTGTTATGGACATATGTTTAAGTTTTGTTAATGTTAAGTGCATGTGTGCAAGAGCATACGTGCAATTTATGTTAAGGCTATGCTAATGATACGGGCATACATGTAAATTTATGTTAAGCTAAGATCATGTGTGCAATTATGCTAATGATATGGGCATACATGCAAATTTATGTTAAGGTAAGGTCATGTGTGCAATTATGTTAATGATACGGGCATATGCACAATTTAAGTTAATGTTAAGGGTATATGTGTACTTATGTTAACATTATAGACATACACGGAATATGGCAAAACTAAAGGGTATATATGTACGCATAGTATGCAACGCTTGGATATGAATGAAATATACTTCGTATGCATCTTTAAATTAATTAATGATATCTATAATGATTTTTGACCTGTGCCAAGCAAAATAGTTTACACAACATGGTAAGAATATGGAGAACCAAATTTATAAGTCTTTATTGTTAGAATAATTACCATTTCGTTATATATGGAATAGTTAAAAGTGACATGCTTTCTACACTAGCCGGATTGACCTCAACTCGGCACATACTGAGTGCTAAGCTTATAACATGTATTGCTACTCTTTTTTAGGGGAACACGAATATTAGTTGGGTCGATTTGGATGGATATCATTATGCCCACTGGAATAAGGCAATCATAGATGTGATTCATCTACTTTATTTATCTTTTGTTTTATTTAGTGAACTCTTGGACTCTTGTCCATATTAATATATGGAAATGAAGTTTTTTTAGTCGATTCGCTACTGCTCATATGTTATGATTAATGCTATGAGTAATGATCCAAAATGTTCGCTAAGTTCTCGCTTCCGCATCATTCTCGAACGATCAGGTTTCGTCACAATATATCATACCCAAGTGTTGATCATATAATTTTCAAAAGCATATACCAAACCCACAAATTTAGTCAAGCTTCCAAAGCGAGATGACCGTGCACGGAATTTGATCCCGATTTCTCATGAGCGAGCTCATATCTTCCGATTCTGGAAATGAACATGTATGATCCCTTTAGAGATCGTATTTCTCATATGCCCTTGTATGCACACCAACGTGCTAGTCTATAGAACTTGATTAAGCCATCAACCTATAGGTCTGCCAAATGTACATACACATACATATAGTAACATCTGTTTCCTGTCAGAGGATGCATGCCTATATCGTGACAACATACGACATAGGTCTTTGGTTATATAGATCATGTTAAGTCAACTCTTTGACATAGCTTATCTAACACCTCAGAATCCCTATTTCTATGAAGAGGACTTACATCAAGAGGTTAGTTAGATATCAATCTTTAGAGAAAGGATTGCCATATCCTTCTCTGGCTGGAGATCATCTCTTAGTAATCATTTGACGGTGCTTGATGAGTCCTCAATCTAACTATTTAGATATTCATCGAAGCACTAGCCTCTAAGATTAAACAATTTAATCAACAGCTATAAGATCATTAAGGTGGCCAGGGTACATAACCCTAATTGTATTGAGGGACCTATTATATAAATTAGTTATTTTTCATTTCGGTTCATGGAATGATATTTGCAATAAAATTAATTGCATAATAGCTCGACATGGGCTTGCTTGTCCAACAATCTCCCACTAGCCCAAAGAGCCATTAATGGGCTAATCTTTAAATCCGCACTCATGTGACGATCATAGGCTATTTAGAAAAATAGCTAGGCAGGCTGATCAATCACTCTGTTCCCAAGAAACTACGATAAGTCCTTTGACGACACTTGCATATTTCCTGGTAACAATGCTCATGTTCAATGCGAATGTTGCATCTTATGCAACCAATACTCAATATTGTCAGTTACAGTGTCCTTGAAACTATAGCTCAATAATTATTATAACCAGTATTTCCATTATCTTTATCAAAATACCCTTATTCCTGTTGATCTCATCTCCTAAGGTATTTGTAGTTAAAACTTTTAGATTAGTATCTATAAAGTCTTAAGTTCTTGAAGATAATACTTTGATATCACTATCTCAAAAATTCTTGTCATCATTGAAGATATTATTATTACTGCAATCAAGTTTTTTTATCTCCGTAGTAGGATTAGTAACAGCTTACTACTCACACTGCATGGTAGACATCTAGCTTTTGTGCATATCTAACAAGCACTGAGCTTCCCAAAGCTGATGCACTAGGGCATGTAGCTTTGATATCCACATCCTCAACTCTGAGAGGTGTTATCCCTTTTGATCGGTATGTACCATATCTTAAGAGAAAGAAGCCTTTTCTAGAGTTTTCCTGAAAATGGAACATATACAATGTGTACAACTAATGTGACGGTCCCAACACGCTCTCCTCTATGCTTCTGAACATATTCAAAACTAAGATCTAAGTCATTCAGATCATATCTCAAGGCATGGAATAGGTAGTCTATACATCACTTTTTATTATCCTTATATCATATCAAATGACTAGAATATCATTTGCATTTAGCACGATGAACACAGTAGCACACCCACAAAGTTTCACATGGTTAATATGATTCTATCTCACATCATAACTAAGAACTTCATCAAATTTGATGTTCCAACTACAAGAAGCTTACTCGAGTCCATAGATCGGGTCCTTTAGTTTGCACACCTTAATTTCCTCAACTATGAAGCCCTGATACTACTTCATATGAATAACCTCGGAGAGGTATTCATTGAAGAATGCAATCTTGACAAACATCACATAGATGTCAAGTCTAGTTGTGTAGCTATAGTTAGCAATATTCTGATGGGTTTAAGCATAGCCACTGAAGTGCAAGTCTCATCGCAAGAAATGCCTTCTCTTCATGTGTATCCTGAGGATATGAGTCGTGCTTGAACGGTTCCTACTTTCTCATCAGGTTCCCTCTTTATCTTGAAGATCCATTTACACCTTAACCGGTCTTACCCATATAGGTAGATCCTCGAGTGTCCATATACTACATTTGTATATGAAGTTTTCTTTAGACTTTATTGCTACGATCCATATGTCCATGTCATGATCTTCAGAAGATTCATCACATGAGGTAAGATCATTCTTAGACTTAACTGACACATGGAATCCATCCTCAAACTCATTTGAAGAGATATGAGTGTTTCATTTTTAATGATCCTTTTAGTTTCTTATTTCAGGGGCCTCATTATCCTCTCAAGATTAAATGAGTTCCTTCATTTCATTTTCATGTTGATTCTCAAGAAAGTCATCCTCTAAGAATAACATTCTCAGATATGAAATCTTTTAAGAATCTCAAGGTCATAAAGTAGGTATCCAATACCATAATCTATTTTCCTAATGAAGCAAAACTCTCTGGTTCTAGATTCTAGCTTACTTGCATGGAACTATATATTTTGTAGTCTATATTACATATATACTTGGAAACTAAAATGCAACTCTCTGGTTCTTGATTAATTCATTTTCATATTCCTTAAATCTACGATTATAAATCAAATAAACGTAAATCTTTAAACATTTCAAATGTTTCTAAGGAAGAAATCTCATATCACAAATAATCGTCAATAGATATCACATATCATTAAAGTTTTTTGTAATTTTATGATCCTCGTACATCAATATGTATGAGATCTTGAATACCTTTACATCTTACACTATTCCCAGAGATGGGTGCATTAGACATTTTTTACTTTGAATACAATAGTCATAAGTATGTAAGATTTGAAATTTGAGATATAAAAGTTTCATCTCTTGTCTATTGATCTCATCAACAAACATATGTCCAAGGCTTGATGCCAGATCATTCTCAAAAGATCTTCATCTTCCTATTGATCTTTTTAATGTTTAACTTATAGTATTTAAAAATGTTAATGAACTATTCATTAATTCAATAATTTAGTAGATTCCTCCATATGCTAAATTACTATTTGAAATATACCAATTATAATTTTTTATAATAGGTCTATTCCAGAATTCATGTCCATTTTCAACATTTGGAAATAAACTATGAGTGTATTTTATTTTCTATGAAGAGGACTTACATCAAGAGGTCAGTTAGATATCAATCCTTAGAGAAAGGATTGCCATATCCTTCTCTGGCTGGAGATCATCTCTTAGTAATTATTTGACGGTGCTTGATTAGTCCTCAATCTAACTATTTAGATATTCATCGAAGCACTAGCCTCTAAGATTAAACAATTGAATCAACAGCTATAAGATCATTAAGGTGGCCATGGTACATAACCCTAATTGTATTGAGGGACCTATTATATAAATTAGTTATTTTTCATTTCGGTTCAAGGAATGATATTTGCAATAAAATTAATTGCATAATAGCTTGACATGGGCTTGCTTGTCCAACAATCTCCCACTAGCCCAAAGAGCCATTAATGGGCTAATATTTAAATCCGCACTCATGTGACGATCATAGGCTATTTAGAAAAATAGCTAGGCAGGCTGATCAGTCACTCTGTTCCCAAGAAACTACGATAAGTCCTTTGACGACACTTGCATATTTCCTGGTAACAGTGCTGTTCAATGCGAATGTTGCATCTTATGCAACCAATGCTCAATATTGTCAGTTACAGTGTCCTTGAAACTATAGCTCAATAATTATTATAACCAGTATTTCCATTATCTTTATCAAAATACCCTTATTCTTGTTTATCTCTATCTCCTAAGGTATTTGTAGTTAAAACTTTTAGATTAGTATCTATAAAGTCTTAAGTTCTTGAAGATAATACTTTGATATCACTATCTCAAAAATTCTTGTCATCATTGAAGATATTATTATTACTTCAATCAAGTTTTTTTATCTCCGTAGTAGGATTAGTAACAGCTTACTACTCACACTGCATGGTAGACATCTAGCTTTTGTGCATATCTAACAAACACCGAGCTTCCCAAAGCTGATGCTCTAGGGCATGTAGCTTTGATATCCACATCCTCAACTTTGAGAGGTGTTATCCCTTTAGATCGGTCTGTACCATATCTTAAGAGAAAGAAGCCTTTTCTAGAATTTTCCTGACAATGGAACATATCCAATGTGTACCACTAATGTGACGGTCCCAACACGCTCTCCTCTATGCTTCTGAACATATTCAAAACTAAGATCTAAGTCATTCAGATCATATCTCAAGGCATAGAATAGGTAGTCTATACATCACTTATTATTATCCTTATATCATTTCAAATGACTAGAATATCATCTGCATTTAGCACGATGAACACAGTAGCACACCCACAAAGTTTCACATGGTTAATCAAGATTCCATCTCACATCATAACTAAAAATTTCATCAAATTTGATGTTCCAACTACAAGAAGCTTACTCGAGTCCATAGATCGGGTCCTTTAGTTTGCTGATAACCCCAAAATTCCGAGTGACTAAGGCAAAGGCAAAGGAATGGTCGTTGTGACCTCAATCAATCGGATGGGTATATCAAGAAAAATAGACCACTACGAGAAATAAAATCAATCGAAAATGCGAAAGCGGTCTCGCTATGTGATTAACCTGGTATAGCTCCCAGGGTCGAACACAAGGAGCACGGATTGGCCAAAGGCCTACGAAGTAGTCAAAGAATCAGAAAAAGGGAGAAAACATTTTTAGTGGTTTTTAATGGTTTTAAAATTTTTTTGGATTTTTAATATGTGAAGGAAATAAAAGAAAGTATAAACAAGCACACTTAAGCAATTTATTTAGCACACCAAAAATCAAGCAAAAATTCAAGAAAAATTGTTTTTATGCTTTTTGGGTTTTTAAGTGTTTTTGGTGAATTTTTGGGATTTTTATGTGGTGTATTTTATTTTCTAAAAATCAAACCGTGCAAAGAAAATGAGGTACTGTCCAGCAGGGCCCAAAACCCAAAGATAAAATATCTAAGGATCTCAGATGGCCCTGGAGGTAATTTTCCTGTATTCTATAGAAAATAAGGAAAATTTGGGCACCAAAATTATTGTTTTTGGATTTTTAGATTATTTAATATGATTTTTATGAGTTTTTAGGTGTTTTTAGATTTTTAGGGTTTTTACTTAATGAAAAATAGCCAAAATTGGCTAGAAAATCAAACAACACACAACGATCATTAACTAATTTTTGTAGAATTTTTGGGGGTGTTTTTATATTTTTTTGTGATTTTTCAAGTGAAACAGTGCCAAAAATAGATGTTTTTGAATTTTTTAAAATAGCAAACAAGATCAAAAATGTCCTCAAAAATCTACAAAAATCCTACACCATGGCAGGAGCCATGTGTCAAATTTGCATTAGATTTGGAGGTGATTTGATATTTTATTCAAAATCCAAAAGGGGGCACTGTGCACAAGGACCAATGTGCAAATACCCGAAAGTCTGGGGCTCAAGGTGCAAAAATCCCAGCAAGTCACGCGCGTGGCGCGTGCCTGGGGCACTCAGGTGCCTTTTGGTAATAAAAACCAAGTTTCTGGACTTTTTGGTAACTCGTACCAAAAGTCCAGGGGCTTGGATGCAAAAATCCCACTAAAATCCGCACATGCGCATAAACAACACTCACAGGGGCATAAATGCAATTACCAAAAAGTTATCATTCATTTCAGAACCCAACAGAACTACAGGGAAACAGATGTAAATAGCCCAAACAAGCGCGTGACGAAGCACGTGGTCTCACATACACAGGGGCATAAACGTAAATAAAAACAAACACAAGGTCCCAATTGCAAATTACCCTACGTAAATAAAAGCACGAAAATATTTACAGGACTAGGACTAAAAAGACAAACTAAGAGGGGGTCCTAAGTAATTTACCCCTTTATTTGTCGACGGCGGGATGCGCGCCACGTGGAAGATCGGGCGGTCCTGGTGAGCTGGCGCTTTTCTTCGTCTGCCCTTGAGCCGGATCGACGGTGGAGACGAGGACACGTGGAAGATCGAACGGGGTGGAGCTCGGGTGCCTCTCTCCTCTGCTGCTATCGGTCCAGATGAGCCCCTCCAGGTGATCGACGGTCGCTGCTCCTCGGAAGATGGACGGCTGGGATCAAGACTGGAGCGGAGGAGCCATCGGACGGTGCTGGAGGATGGTGGAAGAACACTCCGCCGGCGAGCTTCGCCGGCCTCGTGCGTGGGCTGTAGTCCTCCTCAGCTGCTCCTGATGATCGGAGAAGACCCGCTGTGATGCCCCGCAGCTGGTGGTAGCCTCCGATGGCCCAGCCGAGCCCGGGAGGGGCTCCGGCGAGGCTGGCGGCGAGCGAGCTCCTGGACTGAAATCGGGAAGCCTCAGATGGCCTCCTCGGTCCCTGCAAAGCAAACCAGAAGCTTCACGGGTCGAGGGCAAAGTGCCTCGACCCAAAGAAGCGGGGTGACGGTGGCTGGTGGGTCGGTGCGAATGAGCTCCGGCGAGCGGTAGGTGGTGGAGCTCGACTCCCAGCTCCGGGGCGAGCTGGGTTGGATGAGTGGGCGTAGAACGTGCGTCGGGAGGTGGCGAAGGTGTGTGGGGGTTCCGATTATCGAGATATTACGCGAGATGGCCGGAATCAGAGGAACACGTCGGAGAGTCGATTTGGGCGAAATCAGAAATTAAACGAAATGGAGGAGCTAATCGACTACCTGGGTGGATCGGAAGACTGTGCTGGAGTGTGGCTAACTCCCGGTCGTCGCCTCGAAGGTCGTCACTGCCTGAGGCTCGAGCTCCAACTAGGTGGCGGAGCACGGCGGCGCACGGCTGCCGGATCGATGGTCGGGCACCCTCCTCCTCGCTGCAACACGGCAGACGGAAGCTGTCACCTTGCTGAATGCAATGGAGGTCACGGGAGTGAAGGTGGAGAGCCAAAGATAGAGAATGAATGCGGCGGAGCTCAGGCTTTATATGGTTGCAGGTCCGGGAAGAATCGATCGGGTAGGGCGAGCTGGAGCGCGGATCCCAAGGCGAGGGCTCCGGCGAGGCTCTCGGATGTGACGTGATCAATCCGGACCCGGAGTTGGGGCAAATGGCGATCGGGTCACTCGTAGAAAGAGGGGAGAAAACGGGTCGGGCGAGTGGACCCGGGCTCTGGTGGTCCTGTGGGAGGTGTTGACCGGGGGTCAACAATCCCCCGTGGACCAATCAGAGCCCGCCAAGGCTTATATTTTTATTTGATTTTTTGGGGCCTTAAATGGCCGAATTTTCAAAAACTTAAAACATAAAAAATATTTGTTTTAATTTTTTCTATTTTTTTGTGATTTTTAATTAATTTTTGGAAATAAAAAAAAAGTATATACATAGTAGCTATACATAGGTATATATACACTATATTGATTTTTGATTTTTGATTTTTAATTAGTTATTTATATACATTTTTATTCTTATTTTATATTTTATTTATTTATAGGATAAAATGAGGAATAAAAGGCTATTTTTATTTTATTTTTATTATTTAGATATATAGGTGAAATAATTATTTATGTATAACTATATACATGGTGTATGTACAAGATATTTTTGTATTTTAAATTTTGTAATTTTTATTTGATTTTGTTTTGTTTCTTTTTATTTATTTTATGTACAATATGTAACATAGGATATTTACAAAAAGTTTTAGAAATAAATACATCTATTTACAAGGTTAGATAAATAAGGATGGTGGTCTTATGTACATGGTGAAGGTGTATTTTTGCATTTTTGACTTTTAAGTTTTTTATTTTGTTTTTAATAGTTTATAAATATGTACAAAATATATACAAGCATATTTTTGGATGAGGAAAATATTATTTTATTTATTTACAAATATATACATAAGTGAGCCCCTATCTCTCTCTACTGTGGCTTTTATGCGGTCAGGCCCATGATGAGCCCTCCCTTGGGTTAGGTTGCTCAATATTTATTCTAAATATTTCCCTCTTTTTCTTTTTACTCTTTATTCTTTTATTTTTGCACAAAAACATGCTAATTACATATTTTTACAAGATGCATGCTTTTGTTAATTATTCCTATTTACACATATCTACATGCATTTGCATAGGTTTTTGTAGCTAAAATATAAGAATAAAGAGTGATGAATGGGTATTCATCACCCCCCTATACTATACTTTGCTAGTCCATTAGCAAACACTTATTTGAAAAAGAAGTGAAACAGAAAGAAAAAGAAAAAGAAAAAGAGGATGTACATGGATCAAGGTTGAATTATTAAACTTTCCTCCATTAAATTGAAATATGGAGCTTGATCAGATCTTTGGATTATTAATGTGTCGGAACCTTATTTGGACTTAAGCTTAAAACTCAACAACCTCTAAGTTCCACCAATCTATGGGCAAGACTCCTCAATAAACCAGATCAGAACAAGTCTACATACACAAACTCTAATGACCATGAGTCTTTCCAAGCACTGTAAGTGATATGTGGCTCCCCACCTCAGAAGTAACAAAGAAACAACCTCCCTCAACCTGGTAACTCTAATGCCTCGGTCTAGCAACTCTTTCCTCGAGAAGCGGGGTATTCCCTTCTAAGTTCAAGTGCAACCGGCTCAAGAAGAGGGGGTAGAAGTATAGAGTTTTGGAAGCCTAGCCAGTGTAGCTAAGTCTCCCGCTGCAAGCTTCATGAGATGTAACATTGATACCATAAGCTTTTGCTTTATTTGACTATGTACACTCCGGTGGGGTTATTAAATTTTCAATCCGACCCACCACTTTTTTGGAGTTCTTTTTGCATTTTTGCAATTTTTTTTCACGAACTTCTGTACAGCATATCTACATGGTGCAGCATATAAGAAATTTCCCCTTGAGCCAGTAGACTATCCCTCTTTTGAAGCTTTATTGCAACCCACAGCTTCTGTCTTTAGCCTTCATCACCACTAGACCAAGTTGAGGCGCACTTCCTTCACTAGAAGAAGAAGAGAGGTTCCGCCTAGAAGTACTACCCTCATATGCTACCCCAAGCCAAAGGAAACTGCCTCCTCACCACCTCATCCGTGGAGAGCCATGTGTAAAGTGCAGGTGCAAGTCAAGCCATTGTCTCTAAGAGTCATGCGTGTGTTGTTAAGTGTTCTACTTAAGCTCATCAAGATGACATATGCTCATAGCCTAGTGGACTCAAAGAATTAAGTCCTTATGGACCTGAAAAGCCTTAAACCTAAATCCTATAAGGTTCCTCTTGGCGTTAAGTGGATTAAGATCTTAGTCAAGCTCCATTTCTCAATTTAATTCCAGGCTTAGTTTAAATGTCAACTCTCATCCAGGAAAAACTATATACATATATGTACACAAGATGCTATTTACAAATATTTTACAATCATGCGAAATTTTTTTTTAAAAATGTTTTGAAATCATGAATGATGCATGAGGTGCAAGTTTTTGCAAAAAGATATTTACAAACATTTACACAAGATTTTTGCAAACTTTTGATTTTCAAAACATTTTGGAAAAATTTTGTACTATATACATAATTTTGATACAAAAAATTTACACAAAATTTACACAAAAGATTTTTGAAATCATTTTTACAAAAATACTTTGTACACTAGCTATGTATGTGCAAGATAAAAGAGGTTTATGAAAAAAATTTAAATTTTTGTGATTTTTAGCCATTTTATTTATTAACACACTCACACAAAGTACGAGTTATGGCTAAAGTATATATGAAATATATACACACCCCCCCTATACTTAGCTCGAGCGATGTCCTCAGAGTGATCAAGAGCGATGAAGAAGACATAACTCGTGCTTAGTAAAAGGGAAATGAAAAGGAATGGATAAGTACAAGAACGAATAAATGAATAGAATGAGAGGAACTCGGTGGTTTCCCCCTATACTTAGGATTAACTAATCCTAAGTATAGCAAGCTGTACATGAAGGGAAAGCCGAGTGAAGAATATACAGAATCTGCCCCCCCCCCCTATACTTAGGGTAAAATATCCCTAAGTATAGGCAGCAAAACAGGGGCAGAAAGAATGAAAAGACTACCCGCAGGTCCGACATCCCCCCTATACTTAGGGTAAAGTACACCCTAAGTATAGCATAATCATAAGATGAGGAAAGGGATGTGGGACTAAAGAATAGAATGATATGGACAACTGGATCTATACAGGCGGAGGAATAGTGAACATCAGGCGTGAGATGCAAAAGATGTGAGTCAAAAGACCACATCTCACGCAAAATGAATAGGGGCACAAATAATAACATCCCGCGGCTCATGATCTAGATATGGCTTGAGCCGCTGGCCGTTCACTCGAAAGGTTCTCTCAGAAGACAACTCGGATATATCAATACTACCATTGTCGTGCACCTTTCTGACGAGAAAAGGTCCCTTCCATTTGCTCTGTAGCTTCCCTGGAAATAATCTAAGCCTCGCATCAAACAACCATACTCTCTGTCCAATCTCAAAATGCTTGTGGCTGATATGAGAATCATGCCACTCCTTGACTTTCTCCTTATAATGTAGGCTGCTTGAGAAAGCTGCATCTCTAAGCTCCTCCAGGGCAGCTAACTCTGCCCTCCTCTGGTCTCCTATACCATCTGGATCCATAAGAATATATGTGACTGCCCAAAGTGACTTGTGCCTCAGCTCAACAGGTAGATGGCATGGCTTGCCATAAACGAGGCGAAAGGGAGATGTACCCAATGGAGTCTTGAAAGACGTCCGATATGCCCACAAGACCGAATCCAAAAGCTGTGACCAATTCTTTCGGTCAGGGCGGACGACTTTCTGCAAAATATTCTTGATCTCCCTATTCGACACCTCAGCTAGACCATTCGTCTGCGGATGGTAAGGTGTAGCAACACGATGATCTATGCCGAACTCGCTAGCAAGTGCCTTCACCTGGTCGTTGATAAAATGAGACCCCCCATCAGAAATAAGAACTCGTGGAACCCCGAACCGCGTGATGATATGCTTCCTCAAAAATCTGCAAACAGTCCTCGCATCAGCGGCTCGGGCGGGGATAGCCTCAACCCAACGACTAACATAATCTACGGCCAACAGAATGTACTCAAATCCCTGACTCTTAGGGAATGGACCCATGAAATCGATGCCCCATGCGTCAAAAACCTCACAGAAGTGAATGGGCTGCATCGGCATCATATCACGCTGTCCACAAGTGCCCATCCTCTGACAGTCAGTACACCTCTTCACGAACTCATCAGAGTCCTTGAAGAGGGTAGGCCACCACAAGCCGGATTGGAGCACTTTCTGTGCCGTTCTCCTCCCAGAATGATGTCCTCCTGCCTCAAGCTTGTGGCAGTAAGTGAGGACGCTATGGTGTTCCTCCTGAGGAATACACCGACGCCAGACGCTATCCCCTCCTTCGTGGTAAAGGATGGGATCCTTCCAGTAGTAGGACTTGGCCTTCGCAAGGAAGGTCTCAAGCCTCTGCCTGGGCCAATCTTGTGGGACTTTCCCAGCAACGAGAAAGTTCACAATATCGGCATACCACGGGAGTGAGGCGATAGCAAGGATCGCCTCATCTGGGAAGGTATCACGAATAGGATCAATCTGCTCAGAATCCTCAGGCTGCTCTAATCGGGAGAGATGGTCCGCCACCACATTCTTGACTCCAGGCTTATCCTTGATCTCAATGTCGAACTCCTGGAGTAGAAGGATCCATCTAGTCAATCTGGCCTTGGCATCCTTCTTTGCCATGAGGTACCTGATGGCGGTATGATCTGTAAACAAAGTCACTCTAGATCCAATGATATATGATCTGAACTTATCTATGGCAAACACTAGTGCTAGCATCTCTTTCTCTGTGACCGTATAATTCCGCTGGGCGGAATCCAATGTGCGGCTAGCATAGTGTATGGCAAATGGAACTCCATCCCTCCTCTGTCCCAGCACTGCCCCCACGGCAAAATCGGAGGCGTCCGTCATGATCTCGAATGGGAGAGACCAATCAGGCGGCTGGAGAACAGGAGCCTCTATAACATGCTGCTGGAGAGTCGCAAAAGACGAGAGACACTTGTCATCTACAAGGAACTCGGTGTCTTTCGTCAAGAGGTCAGTCAACGGTCGGGCAATCTTGCTGAAATCCTGAATAAATCTCCTATAAAATCCAACGTGCCCCAGGAATGACCGTAACTGCCTCAGATTGGACGGTGGTGTGAGTTTTCTAATGACATCCACCTTGGCCGGATCAACCTCCATGCCCTTGTTGGAGATGATGTGGCCAAGCACCGTCCCTTGAGTCACCATAAAGTGACTCTTCTCCCAAGATAGAACCAAATGGAACTCGATACATCGCTGGAGTACCCGGTCTAGGCAGTCAAGACAAGAATCGAATCCGTCGCCGTAGACCGAGAAATCGTCCATGAAGACCTCCAAACACTCCCCTACCATGTCCGAAAAGATCGACAGCATGCACCTCTGAAAAGTCGCAGGGGCATTGCATAGCCCAAATGGCATGCGTCGAAAAGCATATGTGCCGAAGGGACAGGTAAAGGTGGTCTTCTCCTGATCCTCAGGAGCGATGGCCACCTGGTTGTAGCCCGAGTACCCATCCAGGAAACAATAATGGCTCTTCCCTGCCAGTCTCTCAATGATCTGGTCAATAAAAGGCAGGGGGAAATGGTCCTTCTTGGTGGCCTGGTTGAGTCTCCTGTAGTCAACACAGACCCTCCAAGAAGTGGGTACTCGTGTAGCGATTTCCTCTCCCGACTCACTGATCACAGTCGTGATGCCCGTCTTCTTGGGCACCACATGCAAGGGGCTGACCCACTTGGAGTCGGAAATGGGATAAATAAAATCTGCGCTCCACCATTTGGATATTTCCTTCATCACGACCTCTCTCAGGTTGGGGTTCAGTCGCCGCTGGAACTCACGCGACGGCTTCGCCCCCTCCTCAAGATAGATATGGTGGGAGCACACTACTGGACTAATCCCATGGAGATCCGCTACGCTCCATCCGATCGCCTTGTGGTTCTTTTCAAGAACCCCCATCAGACGGGATTCTTGCTCTCCAGTCAACTCGGCTGAGATGATGACTGGGTACATCTCTGGATCGCCCGCAAGGAATCGATACTTCAGCGAAGTAGGGAGCGACTTTCGCTCTGGAATGCTGGGTGCTGGCAAATCTGGCCGCGGAAGAAAATGAGTGAAAGCTGCTAAATCGGCCAAATCTGCCTGGGAAAGTGAAAGCGTCCTCTCGCAAACTGAATCGGGAGAAGGCTGCTCAACTGCACTGTCTCTGCTCGGCTCTGCGTCTACCTCCTCCTCATCTCTAGGCTCAGATGGACTCAAGTCTGGCATCTGATCATAGCAATCGGCCCAATCAGACTCTGAATCCGAGGGATCTGTATCATCCGCGGTGGCATCAGTACCACCGAACAACAAGGTGGCCTCAGCACCACCATCACTGAGCATCGTGTCGCGATCGAGGACCGGCTCTGCTGCCTCTATTGTATCCTGAACCAGGTTTGTGCTCTCCAGACTCTCCTCTGCTATCGTCTCTGCATCAGCTGTATCTGAAAGTGAGAGGGTGGTCTGTGTCTCAAGATCTGCCCAAGCTGCCTCATCATCTGTGATCACAAAATCACAGTCCTGGTGGATGTCTGGCTCTGCGTCTGTCAGCTGCTCTGTATCGGTACTCGCATCAGAGCTGGCTCTGAGTCTGGCTCTGTAATCCTCGACCGTCTCTATTTGTATACTTTCGCCCTTGACGCGAAAGTACACCTTCCCGCTATCATGATCAGTCACCGCCTTGGCTGTGGCCAAGAACGGACGACCAAGGATGATGGGGGTATCGGCCACTGACTCAGGGATCTCCATGTCCAACACTACGAAGTCCACGGGGAATTTCAGGCCCTGAATCGTGACGATAACGTCTCGTAATAACCCCTTCGGCCTCTTGACAGATCGATCAGCGAACTGAAGGACTGTCCTGCTCTGTCGAAGAGTGCCCAACTCGAAGCGGTCGAGAAGGGCTGCCGGAAGAAGGTTAATCGACGATCCGCTATCTAGAAGAGTACGGTCGAACCTCTGCTCACTAATCTGGCATCTGACATACGGGGCCCCTGAATCTGGCCTCTTGGCTGGCAGTCGGTTCTGGATCGCGAAGCACGTGGCTTTCGTCAGCACATGTATCTCTGAAGTGTGGTTCCTCCTCCTCCTCCTGACTGTAGTCCTCTCTCTCAAAGCACGCTGGAAAAGGGGGATGTGCTGCAAAGCCTCCTGGAGGGTCAGCTGGATGTGGAATCGATCAATCATACTCTGGCTGAACTCCTCAAACTCTCTCTTTTTGGGATTTTCTTTTTTCTTCCCCTTCCCCATCTGAAGGGCTCTAGGGAAGGGGATCACTGGGTTTTTCTCAGATGAAGGACTAGGAAAAGGTCTAGACGGTTCAAGGATCGGATCCACACATACATCATGCACCACAGTGGGACCAGAAGAAAATAAACCTTTTCCTTTATTCATATCAGAGTTCCGAGATACATGAACACGGGGAAAAACAACATCTCTATCTGTACAAACACCGGTGGCCTCAGTACCACCACGGACTGGCTGCTCTGCTACTGCTGCTGGTGCTAGACGTCTCGCGGCATTAGTACCGTGTGCTGGCTCGGCTGGACGGGTGGCGTCAGTACCACCTCCTCGAACTGGTGACGTGGCGGCCTCAGTACCGCCGGTAGGATCAGCATCCTTGGTGGCATCAGTACCACCGTCATCATCTGGAGCGGCCTCAGTACCGCTCTCCTCCTCCTCATGTGGCGCCTCTGGAATGTCCTCGTGGTGAAGCTCAGATGAGGCGCCGCCGCCTGCTGGGGTCCTACCGCTCCTAAGTGTGACAAAATCAGCATCAAAAAGATCCGAAGATGTATCATCAAATGGGTCACTAGGAGTGGCTAACTCAGTATGTACTACCTGCTCAGATTTCCTCTTGAGGCTGTTCGGATTGGGCTCTATCTGGGCTGGTATGGCGGCCTTCCCTCTCACCAGGTCCCGCATCTCCTGGCGGAACTCATCCATCTCCCGTCTGAATGTGGCCTGCTGGTCCGTGAGGAGGCGGGCGATGTCATCCAAAGCGCGGCTCTCATGGGAGCCCGACGGGTGGCCTCTCTGTGGGTGAGGCTGCTGGATCTGCTGTTGCTGGTGCTGGTAAGCGGGGTAGGTAGGAGGGTGCTGCTGGTATCCCTGGTGAGCCTGCTGCTCACGTCTCCAAGACTGTCCCTGCTGCTGATAGGGACGAGGACCGTAGGATGGCTGCTGCTGATATGCTGGGGACTGCTGCTGAGGGTGGTGCTGGTCTCTCTGCTCGGAGTACTGCCCTCCCTGTCCTGACGGCTGCGGCTGGGGTTGGGCACCACCACTCCCCCACCTGAATCCGGGATGGTCTCGTCGGATCCCAGGCTGGGGGCGGTCGTACCAAATCCCGTTGACATCCATCAACGGCTCTGTCTCGTAGGGGTCTGGCGGCAGTACTGCCAGAGGCTGATCCGGCTGGTAGGGCACCATCTGCATCTCTGGAGATGGTGGTGACTGGTAAGTGGGCTGCGGCTGCTGGTACGGCTCCGCCTGTACAAGATGAACCTGTCTAGGCTGCTGTGAAGAGTTGGAGCGCTGGGACGAGCTGCTGCTGCCGCCGGTATCTCCTCGCGACAGAAGACGGGGCTGTGAAGCCGTCTGTGTCTCCTGAAGACACATGAGCTGGGTCTTCATGTCGCTCAGAACTTGTGCCATCTGCTCCATCTGTGTGATACTCTAGCACTGCTTCTTCTCTATCAGCTCCATGCGGTCCAACTTCTCGCTAATGATACCCATGTCTGCAGCGGACGACTCGGCATGTGCTGCTGCAACTGCGGACGAACTGGATGGACCTGCATCGACCCGTGCTATCCGCTGGTACTGCACGGGTCCTGGCTGCTGTGGCTGGGGTCTCTGAGAGTACAACCGGGTCTGAGACATCACCATGTAGTTCTCTGACATCTCCTCGTAAATGGCCCAGACCTGGTCGTGGTCCTTGGCGAAATAGGACCCGCCGCAAGAAGCATTCACCAGGCCCTGAAGCTCTGGCGTCAACCCGCTGAAAAAACTCTAAACTAGGTTCGGCTTGGATATGTCGTGGTACGGGCATCTGTCCAAGAGCTCTCGAAACCTCTCCCAAGCCTCGTGGAACTGCTCATTGGGGAACATGGAGAAGTTGCTGATCAAGGCCCTCGCTGCATTCGTCCGCCCGAGTGGATAGTACTTTTTAAAGTACTCGGTGCGGAGCTGATCCCAGGTGTACACAAACTTCCCTAAGTGCTTCAGCCAGTTGGCTGCTCTGTCTGCCAGTGAAAACGGGAAGGCAATCATCCGTATAGTGTCCTGGTCCACGTGACGATCGTGGACAGTGCTGCAGATCATCAGAAACTCCTGGAGGTGGAGGTGGGGCTCCTCAGTGGCTAGCCCGTGGAAGCGGGGCAGTAAGTGCAAGGTGTTCGGGGGGAACTTGAAGTCCCCCACGATAGCTGGCACTACCACCCAATGATGCATCAGAGTAGATCCGGGGTTGTGCAACGCCCTCATCGGCTGTGGTGGTCCTCCCGCAGCGGCGGCTGCCGCTGCGGCGGCTGCGGCTGCTGCTGCTGCTGCGGCTGCTGCTGCTGCTGCCTCTGCATCAAGCATCTCCTCAGGCTCGCTCTGCTCTGAACCTCGCTCTTCTCTGAGCCTCTCCAACTCTCTCCTCATCTCTATCATGAATGCTCCCTGATCGCGGAGCTGCTGCTGAACCGTCTCAAGTGATGCGATCAGGGTGGAGTTGATCGCCCCCTGGTCAAATACAACATGATGGTCTCCCCGTGGACCTCTGGGGGAATCGTCTGCTCTGGCGGCCATAACGACGTCTGCAAAATCAAATGAGCCCAACTCAGGTGCTGTCAAATCTGATAATCTCTCCTCGGGCTCATGTCTCTCAATACCAGAAGAAAGGGGGTCGAGGGGGAACAGGGCGGAATCGTACTCGGGCTCGGAGAGCTGGTCTCGGCTCTCGCGGGCTAACCTAGATGATCGGGTAGACGTGCCCGAAAGCGGTGCAACCAGAGGCTGCCTAAGAGACCGTCTACCCATCATCTTGATCTGGGCAAGTAAGGCGGATGAGATCTGGAATCAAATATGATCAAAAACAAACCCCCAGTTCACCAACGCACGCGAGCTGAAGACCGTGAAAGTTCGGTCAAATTATCTTGTCTATTTTATTTTGGTGAACACACAAAGTATCAGAGCGCTTACGTGACCTGTTAGGATATCCGATGCTATCCCAACCGACTGGCCCGCACAGAAGAGTCGGTAATCAGTCGGGTCTAGCACCGGGAGGCTCTACCTAGGGTGCGGGTCACTCTCTCGCGCATCCAAACAAGACAATGAGGGGGTTGCTCTCCCCAAGACAAAATTTTTACGGTGAGCGGTTTTTAAGATCAAGTATGATTAGCAGTCCCGGTTTTATTGTTTTTCTTTTTAATATTTTTCAAAGCAAACAAAGGGCCTAACGAATTTTTCGGTTCTCCTGATTATTAAGTCCGAAAACAGGGGGGAGAAGACGAAAAAGCCGATGCGCGATGAAATCAATGATGCATGCAAAGTAAGAAAGGCGTACCTGACTCCAGCACTCTACATGCAATATGATCCGCGCAGAATTTAAAGACAGGAAATAAACTACCTAAATGATGCAAGCGGGAAAAAAACCCGAGTCCTAGATGAGCAACTTCTAACGCAGAACCGTCTAACTCAGTCACTCGCCCTCGATCCAAAGAGTCTGGTCTTGGCTCACCCCTCCTCTTCTCGACAGGTCGAGTTCAGGAGTAGCGCTTGTGGGGCGGACTCGCGGCGCGTAGGCTCTCAGGAAAGTGACTAAGTTATTTTTATTATTTATTATTAGCAGGTCCAATTAACGATCTATAGGAACAGATAATCAATTAAGTGTGTGGATCCTACTATTACGGCACAAGCACCAGAAAATCCTACATCTAGGGGCTCGATCAAAAAGCCGCGTAAACACCGGAAAGGCAGTAAAAAAAATAGAAGAAAGCCGCGAAAAACCGCTAAAGTCCTAAAGGGTCCCCCGAGCACACCGGTGCTCGGCGAAACAGACTCGAGAGTGTCCAAGAAGTCCCAGGTCCTGTATTATTACAACAATAATAAAATAATATCCTAAGCTACCTCACCCACTCAACTCTCTCTCTCGCTCTCTCCTGCGGCTTCGTGAAGAAGGAAGCCGCCTCCGCATCGCTCGGGTGCTCCGGCGCTCCTAGGAATGCCGCCCTCGCTCCTCGGGCCCTCGCAAGAAAAAGAGAGAAAAGTGGTCAGTCCAACAATTATTATAAAAATATCAGAAAAATATATATATATACAAAAATCTGTGTAAAAAGCCGCGAAACTCGAAAAGCCGCGAAAAAATCTAAAAGACTACTAAGCCGTGCTCCCCGGCAACGGCGCCATTCTGATAACCCCAAAATTCCGAGTGACTAAGGCAAAGGCAAAGGAATGGTCGTTGTGACCTCAATCAATCGGATGGGTATATCAAGAAAATTAGACCACTACGAGAAATAAAATCAATCGAAAATGCGAAAGCGGTCTCGCTATGTGATTAACCTGGTATAGCTCCCAGGGTCGAACACAAGGAGCACGGATTGGCCAAAGGCCTACGAAGTAGTCAAAGAATCAGGAAAAGGGAGAAAACATTTTTTAGTGGTTTTTAATGGTTTTAAAATTTTTTTGGATTTTTAATATGTGAAGGAAATAAAAGAAAGTATAAACAAGCACACTTAAGCAATTTATTTAGCACACCAAAAATCAAGCAAAAATTCAAGAAAAATTGTTTTTATGCTTTTTGGGTTTTTAAGTGTTTTTGGTGAATTTTTGGGATTTTTATGTGGTGTATTTTATTTTCTAAAAATCAAACAGTGCAAAGAAAACGAGGTACTGTCCAGCAGGGCCCAAAACCCAAAGATAAAATATCTAAGGATCTCAGATGGCCCTGGAGGTAATTTTCCTGTATTCTATAGAAAATAAGGAAAATTTGGGCACCAAAATTATTGTTTTTGGATTTTTAGATTATTTAATATGATTTTTATGAGTTTTTAGGTGTTTTTAGATTTTTAGGGTTTTTACTCAATGAAAAATAGCCAAAATTGGCTAGAAAATCAAACAACACACAAAGATCATTAACTAATTTTTGTAGAATTTTTGGGGGTGTTTTTATATTTTTTTGTGATTTTTCAAGTGAAACAGTGCCAAAAATAGATGTTTTTGAATTTTGTAAAATAGCAAACAAGATCAAAAATGTCCTCAAAAATCTACAAAAATCCTACACCATGGCAGGAGCCATGTGTCAAATTTTCATTAGATTTGGAGGTGATTTGATATTTTATTCAAAATCCAAAAGGGGGCACTGTGCACAAGGACCAATGTGCAAATACCCGAAAGTCTGGGGCTCAAGGTGCTAAAATCCCAGCAAGTCACGCGCGTGGCGCGTGCCTGGGGCACTCAGGTGCCTTTTGGTAATAAAAACCAAGTTTCTGGACTTTTTGGTAACTCGTACCAAATGTCCAGGGGCTTGGATGCAAAAATCCCACTAAAATCCGCACATGTGCATAAACAACACTCACAGGGGCATAAATGCAATTACCAAAAAGTTATCATTCATTTCAGAACCCAACAGAACTACAGGGAAACAGATGTAAATAGCCCAAACAAGCGCGTGACGAAGCACGTGGTCTCACATACACAGGGGCATAAACGTAAATAAAAACAAGCACAAGGTCCCAATTGCAAATTACCCTACGTAAATAAAAGCACGAAAATATTTACAGGACTAGGACTAAAAAGACAAACTAAGAGGGGGTCCTAAGTAATTTACCCCTTTATTTGTCGACGGCGGGATGCGCGCCACGTGGAAGATCGGGCGGTCCTGGTGAGCTGGCGCTTTTCTTCGTCTGCCCTTGAGCCGGATCGACGGTGGAGACGAGGACACGTGGAAGATCGAACGGGGTGGAGCTCGGGTGCCTCTCTCCTCTGCTGCTATCGGTCCAGATGAGCCCCTCCAGGTGATCGACGGTCGCTGCTCCTCGGAAGATGGACGGCTGGGATCAAGACTGGAGCGGAGGAGCCATCGGACGGTGCTGGAGGATGGTGGAAGAACACTCCGCCGGCGAGCTTCGCCGGCCTCGTGCGTGGGCTGTAGTCCTCCTCAGCTGCTCCTGATGATCGGAGAAGACCCGCTGTGATGCCCCGCAGCTGGTGGTAGCCTCCGATGGCCCAGCCGAGCCCGGGAGGGGCTCCGGCGAGGCTGGCGGCGAGCAAGCTCCTGGACTGAAATCGGGAAGCCTCAGATGGCCTCCTCGGTCCCTGCAAAGCAAACCAGAAGCTTCGCGGGTCGAGGGCAAAGTGCCTCGACCCAAAGAAGCGGGGTGACGGTGGCTGGTGGGTCGGTGCGAATGAGCTCCGGCGAGCGGTAGGTAGTGGAGCTCGACTCCCAGCTCCGGGGCGAGCTGGGTTGGATGAGTGGGCGTAGAACGTGCGTCGGGAGGTGGCGAAGGTGTGTGGGGGTTCCGATGATCGAGATATTACGCGAGATGGCCGGAATCTGGGGAACACGTCGGAGAGTCGATTTGGGCGAAATCAGAAATTAAACGAAATGGAGGAGCTAATCGACTACCTGGGTGGATCGGAAGACTGTGCTGGAGTGTGGCTAACTCCCGGTCGTCGCCTCGAAGGTCGTCACTGCCTGAGGCTCGAGCTCCAACTAGGTGGCGGAGCACGGCGGCGCACGGCTGCCGGATCGATGGTCGGGCACCCTCCTCCTCGCTGCAACACGGCAGACGGAAGCTGTCACCTTGCTGAATGCAATGGAGGTCACGGGAGTGAAGGTGGAGAGCCAAAGATAGAGAATGAATGCGGCGGAGCTCAGGCTTTATATGGTTGCAGGTCCGGGAAGAATCGATCGGGTAGGGCGAGCGGGAGCGCGGATCCCAAGGCGAGGGCTCCGGCGAGGCTCTCGGATGTGACGTGATCAATCCGGACCCGGAGTTGGGGCAAATGGCGATCGGGTCACTCGTAGAAAGAGGGGAGAAAACGGGTCGGGCGAGCGGACCCGAGCTCTGGTGGTCCTGGGGGAGGTGTTGACCGGGGGTCAACAATCCCCCGTGGACCAATCAGAGCCCGCCAAGGCTTATATTTTTATTTGATTTTTTTGGGGCCATAAATGGCCGAATTTTCAAAAACTTAAAACATAAAAAATATTTGTTTTAATTTTTTCTATTTTTTTGTGATTTTTAATTAATTTTTGGAAATAAAAAAAAAGTATATACATAGTAGCTATACATAGGTATATATACACTATATTGATTTTTGATTTTTGATTTTTAATTAGTTATTTATATACATTTTTATTCCTATTTTATATTTTATTTATTTATAGGATAAAATGAGGAATAAAAGGCTATTTTTATTTTATTTTTATTATTTAGATATATAGGTGAAATAATTATTTATGTATAACTATATACATGGTGTATGTACAAGATATTTTTGTATTTTAAATTTTGTAATTTTTATTTGATTTTGTTTTGTTTCTTTTTATTTATTTTATGTACAATATGTAACATAGGATATTTACAAAAAGTTTTAGAAATAAATACATCTATTTACAAGGTTAGATAAATAAGGATGGTGGTCTTATGTACATGGTGAAGGTGTATTTTTGCATTTTTGACTTTTAAGTTTTTTATTTTGTTTTTAATAGTTTATAAATATGTAAAAAATATATACAAGCATATTTTTGGATGAGGAAAATATTATTTTATTTATTTACAAATATATACATAAGTGAGCCCCTATCTCTCTCTACTATGGCTTTTATGCGGTCAGGCCCATGATGAGCCCTCCCTTGGGTTAGGTTGCTCAATATTTATTCTAAATATTTCCCTCTTTTTCTTTTTACTCTTTATTCTTTTATTTTTGCACAAAAACATGCTAATTACATATTTTTACAAGATGCATGCTTTTGTTAATTATTCCTATTTACACATATCTACATGCATTTGCATAGGTTTTTGTAGCTAAAATATAAGAATAAAGAGTGATGAATGGGTATTCATCATTTGCACACCTTAATTTCCTCATGAAGCCCTGATACTACTTCATATGAATAAACTCAGAGAGGTATTCATTGAAGAATGCAATCTTGACAAACATCATATAGATGTCAAGTCTAGTTGTGTAGCTATAGTTAGCAATATTCTGACGGGTTTAAGCATAGCCACTGGAGTGCAGGTCTCGTCGCAAGAAATGCCTTTTCTTCGTGTGTATCCTGAGGATATGAGTAGTGCTTGAAAGGTTCCTACTTTCTCATCAGGTTCCCTCTTTCTCTTGAAGATCCATTTACACCTTAACCAGTCTTAACCATATAGGTGGATCCTCGAGTGTCCATATACTACATTTGTATATGAAGTTTACTTTAGACTTTATTGCTACGATCCATATGTCCATGTCATGATCTTCAGAAGATTCATCACATGAGGTAAGATCATTGTTAGACTTAACTGACACATGGAATCCATCCTCAAACTCATTTGAAGAGATATGAGTGTTTCATCTTTAATGATCCTTTTAGTTTCTTATTTCAGTGGCCTCGTTATCCTCTCAAGATTAAATGATTTCCTTCATTTCATTTTCATGTTGATTCTCAAGAAAGTCATCCTCTAAGAATAACATTCTCAGATATGAAATCTTTTAAGAATCTCAAGGTCATAAAGTAGGTATCCAATACCATAATCTATTTTCCTAATGAAGCAAAACTCTCTGGTTCTAGATTCTAGCTTACTTGCATGGAACTATATATTTTGTAGTCTATATTACATATATACTTGGAAACTAAAATGTAATCTTGATAAGATTCATCATTGATCAAATCATGTCACACATTATCCAATTATCTTCCCATGCAACTGCATTAAGTTTAGGTGTATTAAAAGGAGTGAGATAGGAATGATATTCCTTTCTCCATAAGGTGTTCCTTGAATGCATCTAATCGATACTTGCTACCTAGGTTTGATTAAATTCATTTTCATATTCCTTAAATCTACGATTATAAATCAAATAAACTGAAATCTTTAAACATTTCAAATGTTTCTAAGGAAGAAATATCATATCACAAATAATCGTCAATAGATATCACATATCATTAAAGTTTATTGTAATTTGATGATCCTCATACATCAATATGTATGAGATCTTGAATACCTTTACATCTTATACTATTCCCAGAGATGGGTGCATTAGACATTTTTTACTTTGAATACAATAGTCACAAGTATGTAAGATTTGAAATTTGAGATACAAAAGTTTCATCTCTTGTCTATTGATCTCATCAACAAACATATGTCCAAGGCTTGATGCCAGATCATTCTCAAATGATCTTCATCTTCCTATTGATCTTTTTAGTGTTTAATTTCTAGTATTTAAAAATGTTAATAAACCATTCATTAATTCTATAATTTAGTAGATTCCTCCATATGCTAAATTACTATTTGAAATATACCAATTATAACTTTTAATAATAGGTCTATTCCAGAATTCATGTTCATTTTCAACATTTGGAAATAAACTATGAGTGTATTTTATTTTCTAGGTCGAAGAGACATTCTTTAAGACTAAGGGCTCTCCTACTGAAAACAGGAAGTCTATCTATCCAATAGAGATTGTTACAACAATTGCACTAATCAATGTGGATCACTATTAAACCTTAAGATCAAAATTTCTAGTCTTCTAAAACATATGCAAGCAATTACACGTGTTATTAGAAGAATGATATAAAATTATTTGACTTCTATCAAAAAAGAAAGTAAATTTCAATGATTATATGTAGATTATTCCGATGCACTATCGTAGTCCTTCTCTAAATATTGTAGATAGATTTGATTCTCATACTATCAACACATCAGCGTATTATAATATTTGCATTCGTCCAACTCTTTGGGTGTCATGTGGTAATAACAGAAGTACAATCAACTCCTTGACTTCCCTTCTTACTTAAGTCAGATCAATGCTTCCACTACGCTCCCTTCATCTATAGACAACCATTGCTTAATATAAAGGATGTCTTATGTTGAACCCATAAGATTTCAATATAAGAATATTTCAAAAGTTATACATGCTTCATTCAATCAACACGTGATGAATATTATGAATCTTCATGAATGACTTTATGGAAAGTAGAATGATGACACTTATCGCATCTACATCCATCTAAACTCTTAAATACTTTGGTTCTCGTAGGTACCCAAACAATTTTAATACATCATCTCTTATAGATCCATCATTTTCATGAGTAGTGAACCATGCCATTCACGATTAAATGTTGAGAGCATATATGTTAGCTAAAATATCTTCTTCAAATTTTATAAGTACTATTTGACAATTAAGATCATCATCGACATGATACTTCCAAAGCACACTCAATGAGAGATCAAGGCTATAGAGACATACAAACCCTAGGGTCATAGTCCTATTGTCTATTTAATTGTCATTCCTCATTATTATGAGGAAACTTGCACAATGCAACCACTACATTACGTGTCCAACTACAAGTACAATATCTTGATCATGGATCGAATCCATGATATTTTGCTAGTCATGGTTGAGTATAGTATTAAAAGGGTTTGATGAGGATAATCTGAAATAAGATAGTTTACATAAATATGTATAAATATGTATTTTACTTTGATTTTGGATTTTTATATTAAAGTTGTGTCGTGTCAATACTAAAATTTCATTCCCTTAATCACTTTCAATGTAAGATATATACTTACAATTATATCTCAAGCAAGTTTTGGGATCTCCTTCCTTATCTTTGTCACATCCCAATAATATGAGAAGATGAAACTTGGATAAAAAGAAGCGTAAACAAATTCTATTTTGCAAGCTCCCATTGCATTCCCAATTCTGTCTTTAACACCTAGACCCACCACCCCTATGGTGATGTTGACTTGTCATTAACTGAACCAACCGTCAACATGATTAGAACTCATTGTGTGCGATCCACTATCTCTCCAATAATGTGAGGACACAATATTGGGATAACTACGCATACAACCAAAGATTCTGATTCAGATGTGCTTGTATGAAGGAGCTATCACTTTGAACACGTGTCTCCTACATAAAATCCCTGGTGACAGAACCCTTCGCTTTAACGGGAGACCATGGATGTCACTTATATGATCCTTCATATCATGTCCGAATGCTAATTAATTATTATGAATCATATTAACATAATTAATTCTTCCAAAGTAGATAACAACTCTATTCATAATAGAGTGTTTTAATTTTAATTGGATTCCAATTAATCTGATCATATTAAATTAATGATCCAATTAATATTCTACAAGCATTCTCTATTGTTACTTTAAATATTGTATTACCTTAAATATGTATTATTCGAATTTTAGTACTTACAAAAAACATTATGATCCCTTCAAACATTATCCCTTCCTTACTTGCTATTATGTCTAGTTCTGACGAGAGTGGGATAAACCAGTTATGAAGCAACCTACTACCCTAACACCCCCCGACTAGACACCTAATACACATGAGGTCATGATAATGCCAATTGATCACTTTGTACTTGATATGGTAATTGGTCTTTCAACTGAAGTTATAGCCTATAATATTTATCAAAACATTTTTTATTAATATTATAAGGAGATTTGCTAAACAAATCTCCAATCTTATTCAAACAACTTTGTTTGTTTGAAAGTTCATTATAACCAAATCGATCAAGATCATTATCTCATATTTGTTAGTTATGGTCATTTAAAAATAATTTTCATCATTAAATATTTCATAAATATTTTAAAACTAATTATTTTAGGATATTAACTATTAATTTCCAATAGTTAATTTAATGACAATCACAAGGTTCTTGATTAGGAAAGTAATTTTCAGCAGTGAGCCCCCCTTACTAAAATTAGCATATCTCAACTAATTTAAATCTAAATCACGCAGAATAGGTTTTCAAAGTTTTATAATTTAATTTAGAAGATAAATAAAGTGCATTTAATGTATTTATATGCATTTTGAAACCGTAACTAGCTTTTTAGTTATGTCTAAATTCGTCATCCTTGAAGCAGTGGATACATGCTCACTAAAAGGATCATAACTTGAGCAAACAGATTCCAAATCATACAAACATAAGTCCCACAGTTTCCTTATTTAATGGGAAAAATAATACAAAAAATAATTTTATAATTAAATACATTTAAATAGAAATAAAAAAATACATAAAATAGGGCTACGAGAACAAAATGCGATCGAAGCCCGCACAACTAAAAATACGTATGTCATCTTCGGTTTAATGATCATATCCTAAACCTCTGACCTAAGTCTCTCATACCACTTCAAAAGATATGTGAATATCCTTAATTGCAACATGGAAGCGTGAGTATCGCATTGTATGCGAGCAGGAGCGACTAGTCATACTAGTTGCTTGGGGCAATAAAATTTTAAAAAAAATCGAACAATGAAACCAAATGATCCAAGAACTTTTCTCAGATCATTTCATACAAACCAAAAGAAAGTATTAGGTTTACCTGTTGAAACGTGATCACGATCGAGTCTCTAAAGAAATAGACCTCTTGTCTCAAGTCTGATCCGTTAGAGGAGATGCTTGCGAGCACGGATATGAGTCGCATGTTCCTCGCAATCCATGGTGATGATCCAATCGATGAATCTCCTAATCTCATCATATGAAATCTGACATCTTCTTAACGAGTGAGGCATACTGAAGGAGAAAAAAATCCACAAGCAAACAATTTGGTAGAATAGCGACGATGTCGCGATGATGGCGACTCTCTTTAGGGCTCCATGTGGATGACCACAATGAGAGAGAGAGATGGCATGTAGAGAGAGGGAGAGAGAGCATTTAATTACTCTTAGAAATGTGTGTGTTCTTCAAAGGTAATGTCTACCCTTCCTATCATATTAGTTGGATGCACATGGATCTAAATCCATGTGCTCTCTTAGTCTACAATGTAGATTAAAAATTTATTAATCAATGGCCATGATTTTTTGCTCCAAGTATTATAACAATTAGTTTAAAAAGATTTAACTTTATCCTTTTTCAAGATAATAATTACTTCATTTTAAAATGAAATAATATGCATAGATAATATATAAGACAAAGTCTCTTTACTATAAATAGGGTGGCCGTCCACCTTAAACAAGTCAAGGTAGACGACCACCATTAAAAAGATAATGTCTTCGTTTATCTACATATGTATGAATTAATATGCAATAAAAATTATTACATTCAAATTCACAAAAAATAGTTTCTAAAATTAATCTTGTGAAAATTTCTAGCATACCATTGACTAATATGAATTATATTCATACATCTAACCTAATATGTAATTTAGATTGACAATTAATTGTTCATTGTGAATTTCTTTCACAACAACAAATACTTTGTAATTCCATTTACAATCAAATCTTTCCATCATATTATAAATTATATTTATAATATCTATTATTATTATGGATAGTGATATCCATATTAATCATATCCTTAATAATTAAATACTATTTAATCATCTTGGACCTTTATTCTCACGTGCCAAAATAACATGAATCACATTCATATTATTCACATCTTTGATAATTAAATCACATTTAATCATCTTTGATTACTTTCCTCCAAATAATATAAATCAAAATCATATCATTCGTGATAATTAAATCGCATTTAGTTATCCATTTCTCAATGCTTGGATAAATATATAAACATTGAAATTATCCTTCAAACATTTCAAGAACAATGTGTTTTCTCTACGGATACTTTGAGATAGGGAAATGGGGATTGTATTATTCCACATATAGTGACTTGGATATTAAGATCACATCTCAAATCCAGATCTTGCAGACCTCTCATATATACTTGATTAAATCAAGATCGCAAATCCAATCTTCTTATTGCATTGAATCACATTCAAATTAATATACAATATTTAGACCAAGATCAAAACACTTCTCTACTGAGTGGAGTCACTAAAATCCAGACATGTTTCATCACTCCATAAGAATGGAAATGTCATGGATATACAATTGTTTATGAACACATGACCCTCAGGTATTCCTAATACCTTTACATCCTACATATTTGAAGACATAGAATTAACCCAAAAATTTTAGATCTATTTGGATTGTCTTCTTCAGGGATTTTTTATTAAGTTTCTCATTTGACTATTGGGAGTTGATATCAATCATATACTTTCCAAAAGTATATATTATACCCTGGTGTAAAAAAAATGATCATATACTTTTCAAAAGCATATATCCAACCTACAAATTCAGTCAAGCTTCCGAAGCGAGACGTGCGTGCATGGAATTTGAACCCAATATCTTATAACTGAGCTCATGTCTTTCGGTTACGTAAATGAACTTGTATGATCCCTTTGAGAGATCGTATTACTCATATACCCTTGTATGCACATCAGCACGCCGGTGTATAGACCTTGATTAGGCCATCAACCTATCGGTCTACCAAATGTACATACGCATACAGATAATAACACATCAGTCTCCGATCAGAGGATGCATGCCTATATCGTGATAGCATATGACATAGGTCTTTGGTTATCTCGATCTTGTTAAGTCAACTCTTTCACCTAACTTATCTAACACCTCTGAATTTCTATTCCTATACAGAGGACCTACAACAAGAGGTCGATTAGATATCATCCTTTAGAGAAAGGATTGCAATCTGCTTCTCCAGCTGGAGATCATCTCTTAATAATCATTTGACGGTGCTTAATGAGTCCTCAATCTAACTCTTTAGATATTCATCCAAGCACAAGCCTCTATGATTCAACAATTGAATCAATAGTTGTTTGTTCATTAAGATGGCTATGGTACATAACCCTAATTGTACTAAGGGACCAATTATGTAAATTAGTTATTCTTTATTCATATCATGGAATTATATTTGCCATAACATTTATTGCATAATGTCTCACTGTAGGCTCGCATGTCCAACACTATGAACGCAAGTTTTACACAGATATATGTTTATGCTGTCAAGATTCTCATGATATGATATAATATCAATGCACTCTATGGCCTACTTCCCAGAACGTTCAAGAATAAATCGGCATATGTTGGGTTAGGTATACCCTCGTGGTATACATTTGGCCAATTCCTTGTGACTCAAGAGGGATATGGACCAGTATATCGTACACTAATAGGTTTTGAACCATATGTGAAATGCTTTTGATATTTGGAACCATCAACATGCTTGACACAATTTTCTTGGGTTAAGTTTCTCTCCGTTAATAACTTTCACGGTTCGTGACTTAGTATGACATGTCAAGGTAGTGTGACATTGAATACTTTATTTGCAAGATTGACAACCATTTTCTAATATTACTCGATGTTATATGTTAGTCCATGATACATGTTTATCCATGTAATTCTTATAAGTTACGCATCTTTTCAGTATTACATTTTTATAATATCTTTAGAAAAATTTTATTTGACGAGTTGCAAATTCCATTTAGTAAGCATTTTATCAAAATTCTTGAGACCCATTCACTAGGTCTAAGCTCATATCAAGTTTAAACTAAACCCTTTATTATTAAATATTAATTACAGACAAAGCAGAGCATGAGGCATAGTAGGAACAAGGGTTACGATATTAGTCAAAGATCGTGACATCTTACTCCATTCATCATATATTTTTGGTTTTTTTTTGTACTTCAGATAAATAGTTAGTATCATGGAAAAACTAGAATTTCATGAAGTAATACGTGTATCTGGATTTATGGTACTAGGTGTTTGTTGTACATAAAAGAACAATTAGAAAATTTGTTTGGTATTTTGAATGTAAATTTGGCATGGATAGTGATGATAGTAGATTACGTGAAGATTTTTTTGGAATATTTGATATGAAATTCTTCAGGTATAAGATGACATTTGGGAGATCCATAATATAGAAGAATTACTTCTGGATTTTTTTGGATACTATTATTAAGATTTAAATTAGGAGGAAATTGGCTCTCTCGTCATGGCTAGTGGGATGGGTTGTGACAAATTATCTCTATACTTTTTCATCCCTCACATTCTTGCACACTTCTCTATAATCATCTTACATGAATCAACTTTGATCTAGTGAGTCAGAACCTTCAGCATTGAAGCCATGTACTTCACTATTGATTCTGAGGAGCAACCTCCCCCTATCACATGTAGACCAATCTCGCCTTACCTACCTCGGCACCCCATTTTTGTGGTTTTGTACATATGCTTGTATGACTATCTCCATTACTCTTTAATCATATATGAACATTCATTACTCATCATCTTAGCCCAGAAGATTAGTTCTTGTCATAAGATGCCATTGATGTCCACTCTCTAGAGTTACCTAGATCTGAGAGATCGTAGATGCCATGATGAGCCATCACAAGCATATGGCCACTTGGATGAATGATTATGCCCAGTTTCTGAATGACCAATCTGAGGCCATATATAAACTATTGGACGATGATCATCATATGCAAATTGTAATGAATACTCATATATCTATATTTTTTTATACATGTTATGTACCTCATTGTTCCGCTCCTCCTCCCACAACCTCTCCTACATCTAGTGAGACCTCAACCTCATCCTTATGCTTGAGTTGCTTCCTCCTCCTGTGGGAAGACTATAGTATTGACTCAGCACAAAGAAAAGAAGAAAAAGAAGACTCATATGATTCTAGTACACCTGGGGTACTCTTATAGGTTAGATACTCTATGTGAGATTGAAAGGATCAAGAAGTCACACGCCGCACCACATGATACTAGAAAGGATATTGAATATTCTCATAATGATAAGTTCTTCCTATTCTATCTCTTTCTAATTTACATACTAGACTTTGTTTCTTTTTATTCACTCTATGTATGGGAACATCATTTGTTGCTAAAAATATTTTGTATTCATTCCTTAAGTATTAATGATGTATGCATGTTACTTTTCTCTCTTTTACCTACCTTTTTAAATGATTACAAAAGGAGGAGAAAGAATTAGAAACTTACTAGATTAAGTTGTTAAAGGGAGATTGAATTAATGAGAACGAAAGGAATAAATGTTACTTAAATTTTAAAAAATGTTTTTATATTTGCAAGCATAGATTCTTTCTAGCTCTCAGTTCTTGATCTAGACCATGTCCAGATCTTCCTCTCTCTACTTGATGGAAATGAGGCTAGCTCATCTCTAGATCAAAGATGCCATTCATAGACCTCCACATTAGTCTAAATGCGAGGAAAGAAGGATTACTTGCACTAGTAGTTTGAACCATGCACTGACTTCGTGAAGGCATTCCATTTTCATAAAGGCAGCCGCTTGTTGGACATGCGAGCCCATGGCGAACCATTATGCAATAAATGTTATTGCAAATATCATTCCCTAATCTGAAATGAAGAATGGATAATTTGCATAATAGGTCCCTTAGTACAATTAGGGTTATGTATTATGGACATCTTGATGATCATACAGTTGTTGATTCAACTGTTGAATCATAGAGGCTGGTGCTTGGATGAATATCTAAAGAGTTAGATTGAGGACTCATCAAGCACAATCAAATGATTGTTAAGAGACGATCTCCAGCCTGAGTAGGAGATGACAATCCTTATCTCTAAAGGCTGATATCTGATCGACCTCTTGATGCAGGTCCTCTGCATAGGAATAGAGATTCGGAGGTGTTAGATTAGTTAGGTCAAGGAGTTGACTTAACGAGATCGAGATAACCAAAGTCCTATATCGTATGCTGTTACGATACATGCACGCATCCTTTGACTGGAGACAAATGTGTTACTATATGTCTAAGTATGTACATTTGGCAGATCAATAGGTTGATGACCTAACCAAGGTCTATACACCGGCGCACTGGTGTGCGTATGAGGGCATATGAGTAATACAATATCTCAAATGGATCATACAGGTTCATTCATTGAACCGGAAGGCTTGAGCTCACTCATGAGATATTTGGAAGAATCAAATTCCGTGTGCACGGTCGTCTTGCTTTGGAAGCTTGACTGAATTTGTAGGTTTGATATATACTTTTGAAAAGTATATGATCAAGACCTAGGTATAATATATGCTATTGGAAAGTATATGATCGATACAAACTCCCAATGATCGAATGAGAAACTTACTGATAAAACCCTGAAGTAGACATTGTAAAGTTGATCTAATACTTCGGGTTTATTCTTAGTCTTCCAGTATGCAGGATGTACAGGTATGGGGAATACCTGAGGGTGATGTGATCATAAATGATTGTATAACTATGATGCTTCCATTCCTAAGGAGTGATGAAGCAATCAATGAGGACCATTGGATTTGTGTTGTCCCATGGATTGAGATCCATGGATCCCAAAATGTTATAAAAGGAGAGTCACCCCATTACTCTTCTTTACACAATGCTTGAGAAGCATATCTCTCTCTTCTCTCTACACGTCAGCTCTCTCTCTCTCTCCCTCTTATGGCCGTCCACCGTGGATGCCCTAGAGAGGTTCTCCATCGCTGCAGCGTCGTCATTATGATGTCCGATCATTTGCTCGTGGATCTCCATCTCCTTCGGTACGCCACTCTCGTGAAGAAGACGATGGATCTCGTGTGTTAAGATCAGGAGATCCACCACTTGGATCATCAACATGGATTGCGAGAAGCACGCGGTTCATCCCCGTGCTCGCAAGCATCTCCTCCATCGGATCGGACTTGAGACAGGAGGTCTTTTCGTTTAGAGACTCGATCGCAACCACGTTTCAAGAGGTAATCCTATTACTTGTTTTTGATTTAGATGAAATGATCCGAGAAGTGTTCTCGGATCATGTGGTTTCCTCGCATGATTTTTTTTAAATTTTCGCTGCATAGAACAACTAGTGCGACTAGTCGTTCTTCGTCGTGATGTGCTTGATGACTAAACAATATCCTTCAAGTGATATCAGAGCCTTAGGTCGGAAGGCTTTGGATGCGATCCATGAACCGAGGATGACTTGAATTCATTAAGGTTTGCGAAAGTTTTCTTCCATTTCATTTTCGCATCTCTGTTTTGATATTATTTTCGGCACTGTTTAAATTATTTAAACACGAAAAAATAATAGGATTTTGTTCCTCATTAAATAAGGAAACTGTAGGATCTGAGTTTGCGTGATTTCGATTCCGTATGCTCGAGTTATGCTCATTTTAGTGAACATGTATCCACAGTTTCGGGGACTGCGAATCTCAACGTAATTGAGATGTTAATTGCGGATTTAAAACGCTTTGAAATGCATGAAAATTACTTAGGTTCTGTTTTAAATCAAATTAGCAAACTTTAGAAACTTACTTTGCTTAATTTAGATTTAAATTGATTGAGATATTGTATTTTTAGTATGTGAGGGTCACTGCTGGAAATAATTTCCTAATTAAGAACCTAGTGATTGCCATTTAAACAATTAGTGAAATTAAATTGTTTAATTTCCTAGAATAATTATGCATAAATATTTGTGAAATATTTGATGATAATTATTTCCTTAAATGACATTACCTTAACCAATATTTGATTAGATGTGATCTAGATTACTAATTGGTTACATGATCTGCAAGATCTTAATTCCAACAAACATGTTGCTTGGATAGGATTTGGGATTTGTTTACCAAATCTCATTATAATGTTAATCAAAATTGTTTTGATTATTATTATTATATGGTATAATTTCGATTGAAGAACCGACGATAATCTCAAGTACAAAATGATCTATTTTGCATTATCCTTTCCCGAGATGGATATGGTGTCCAGTCGGAGAGCATTGGGGTTGCGGGTTGGAACGTATGTGGTCAGTCCCACTCTCTTCGGTACTGGCCATGACAGCAGATAAGGTTAGTATAATTCTTAAGAAATCATGATGTATTTCTAATTATTAAAAATTCGAAATAATACGTATTTGAGATAATACCATAATTCAAGTAACAAATAAAGAATGTTTGTTGGATATTAATTGGATCATTAATTTAATATGATTAGATTAATTGGAATCCAATTAAATTAAAACACTCTATTATGAATAGAGATGTTATTTTCCTTGGAAGAATTAATCATAATGAATATGATTCATAGTGATTAATTAGAATTTGAATAAGATTTGGAGGATCACATAAGTGACATCCATGGTTTCCCGACAAGGCGAAGGGTTCCGTCGTCAGGGATTGTATGTAGGAGACGCCTGTCCGAAGTGACAGCTCCTGTATGCAAGCGCATCTGGATCGAGCTCTTTGCTTCTCGAAAGAGTAAGGCCGTATACGTAGTGACCCCAATATCTGATCCTCATATTATTGGGGTGATATTGGATTGCGTATAGCGAGTACTATTCCTGTTGACGGTTGGTTCAATTAATGACGGGTCAACATCGCCTTAGGGGTGGTGGACCCGGGTGTTAAAGACGGAATTGAGATATGCATATTGGAATTGCAAGGCGGAATGTGTTCCCGCTTCTTTTTATCCGAGTTACAGATTCTCATATTATTGGGATGTAACAAAGATAAGGAAGGATATCCCAGATCTTGCTGAGATATAATGGTAAGTATATCTTTTACATTGAAAGTGATTAAGGGAATGAACTTTCGGTGTTGACAAGGCAAGACAACTTTGATATAAAAATTCTTAAATCAGAGTAAAATATGTATATATATAAATATATACACTTATGAAAATTTCTTATTTTAGATAATCCTTCATAAAACCCAATCAATGATATACTCAATAATAACCAGTAAAATATCATGGATTGGACTCATGATCCAGATATTGTACTTGCAGTTGAACACATAGTGTATGTGGTTGCAATGTGCAAGTTTTCTCATAATAATGAGGAATGACAATTAAATAAATAATAGGACTACAATCCTAAGGTTTGTATTTCTCTATAGTCTTAATCTCTCATCGAATGTACTTTGAAAGTGACATGTCGATGATGATTGCAATTTTCAAATAATCCTTATAAAACCAATGAAGATATTCTGGCATACATATGTGCTCTTGAAATTTATCATGAATGACATGGTTCACTACATCATGCAGAATGGTAGCTCTATAAGAGATGATGTATTCAAAATGTTTGAATACCTACCTGAACCAATATTTCATAAGTCTAGATGGATGTAAACATCATGAGTGTCATCATTCTACTGTCTGTACTCTAGTCATTCATGAAGCTTCATAATATTCATATTGTATGAATTTAATGAAGCATGTATAAATGTTGAAATACTCTTACTTTGAATTCTTTTGAATTTAACATAAGAGATCCTTAGTCTTAAGCATTGGTTATAGATAAAGGGAGCGTAGTGTAAGCATGGGTTGGACCCAAGTAAGAAGGAAAGTCAAAGTGTTGACTGTACTTCTGTGACTTCCATATGACATCCAAAGAGTTGGATGAATGCCAATACTGCAATAAGTTGATGTGTTGATAGTATGACTATCAAGTCTATCTAGAATCCTTAGAGAAGGACTCGGATAAAGCATCAAAATAATCCACATAAATCATTGAAATTAACTTTCTTATTTTATAAGATAGAGTCTAATAATTGTATCTCAATCTTCTAACAACACTTGTAATGGGTTGCATATGTTTTAGAAGACTGGAAAATTTGATCTTAAGATTTATACTTATCCATATGGATATTTATGCAATTGTTGCAACAATCTCTGTTGGATTGATAGACTTGTTAATTTCAGTACGAGAGCCCTTACTCTTAGAGAATGTCTCTATGACCTAGATATAAGAATACACTCACTATTTGTTTCTAAATGTTGGAAATAAACATGAATTCTGAGATAGAACTATCATAAAGAGTTATGATGGATATATTTCAGATAATAATCTAACATCTAGTGGACTCCACAAAGTTAGAAAGCTAATGAATGGTTCATTAACATTTCTAATACTGAGATTAAACATTAAAAGATCAATAGGAGGATGAAGATCATTTGACAATGATCTAGCATCAAGCCTTGGACATTTGTCTATTGATTTGATCAATAGACTAGTAAGAGATGAAACTTTAGAATGTCTAAATTTTCAAAACTTACATACTTATGAATATTGTATTCAAGGTAAAAATGTCCAATACACCCTTCCTTGGGAAAGGTGTAAGATGCCAAGGTATTCAAGATCTCATACATGTTGATGTATGTGGATCATCTATATCATAGTAAACATTATGTATATGTGATATCTGTTGATGATTATGTATGATATGAGATTTCTTCTCATCACTTAACAAACCTTTGAAATTTTCAAAGATTTCATTATTTTGGTTTATAACCAAAGTTTGAAGGAAGATAAAAATGAATTTGATCTAATCTAGGTAGCAAGTACCTGATAGATAAATTCAAAGAATACCTTATGGAGATATGAATATCATTTCTATCTCAATCCTCCTAATACACCTTAACTCAATAGAGTTATAGGGACATACAATTGTATCATGTGTGACATGATTTGATCAATGATGAATTTTAGCATAATTTCCTCTTAGTTTCTAGGTATATATGTAGTAGAGACTACATTATATATCCTTAATAAGATTCCATGCATGTAAGTTGGAATTGAGCACTGGAGAGTGCTACTTAATTAGGAAAATAAAGGAAGGTATTGGATACCTACTTTATAACCTTGAGATTCTTAAAAGATATCATCTCTGAGAATGTGATTCTTAGAGGATGACACTCTTGAGAATCAAGATGAAGATGAAGTGTAGGAACTCATTTAATCTTGAGAAGATAATGAGGCTCCTGAAATTAGAAACTAAATGGATAATTAAAGATGAAACACTAATACCTATTCAAAAGAGTTTGAGGATGTACTCCATGTGACAGTTAAGTCGGACAATGATCGGAATTCAAGTGATGAAACTCCTGAGGATCATAACATGGAAAGATGGATTTTAGCAATGAAAGTATAAAGTAGACTTCATATACAAGTATTGTATATGGACCCTCGAGGATCCATCTATATGGATAAGACCCATTAAGGTGTAAATGGATCTTCAAGAGAAACGGAACCTGACTACACAACTTGACTTTGTTATCTATGAGATGGAAGTCAAGATTGCATTCCTCTACGAATACCTCTCTGAGGATATTCACATGAAGTAGACCCAGGGCTTCATGGTTGAGGAAAGCAAGGTGTGCAAGCTAAGGAATCCATCTATGGACTCAAATAAACTTCTTGAAGTTGGACCATAAGATTTGATAAAATTATAAGTGTTATGATTTCAGATAGAATCTTAATGAGCCATATGAAGCTTAGTGGGAGTGCCTTCGTGTTCATCGTGCTAAATATCCTAATCATTTAAAATGATATAAGGATAATAATAAGTGGTTTATAATCTGGTTGTTCCATAACTTGAGATATGATCTCAAAGATACCTCTTGGATCTTAGTTCTGAAGTTGATCAAAAGTAAAGAGAAGAGGATATTGGGACTGTCACATTTGTAGTACACCTTGGACATATTCTATTCTTAGAAATTCCAAGAAAGGCTTCCATCCCTTAAGATATGGTACTGACCTATCTAAAGGGATAGCACCTCAAAGAGTTGAGGAAGTTAATGCTAGAACTACTTGCACTTGTGCATTAGTTACGAGAAGCTGACTGTATGCTAGATGTGTACAAAAGCCAGATACCTGCCATGCAGTGGGAGTAGTAAAGTGTTGCTAATCCTACTATGGAGATAAAAAACTTGATTGCAGTAATAACAAAATCTTCATAGATGACAAGATTTTTTGAGATAGTGATCTCAAAGTCTTATCTTCAAAACTTAAAACTTTATAGATAGTGATCTAAAAGGTCTTAACTGTGGATACCTTAAGAGATAGTGATATCCAGGAATAAGGGTATTCTGATAAGGATTATGGAAATACTGGTTATGATAATTGTTAAGCTGTAGTGTCAAGGACACTATAACTAACAAGATTGAGTATTGAATGCATAAGATACAACATTCGCATTAGATGCGAGCACTGTTACTTGGGATATGCAAGTGCCGTAAAAGGACTTGGCATAGTCTCGTAGGAACAGAGTGACTGATCAGCTTACCTAGCTATTTTCTAAATAGCCTATGATTGTCACATGAGTGCGGGTTTAAATGATTAGCCCATTAATGGCTCTTTGGGCTAGTGGGAGATTGTTGGACATGCGAGCCCACGACAAGCCATTATGCAATAAATGTTATTGCAAATATCATTCCCTAATCTGAAATAAAGAATGAATAATTTGCATAATAGGTCCCTTAGTACAATTCAGGTTATGTACATGGCCATCTTGATGTTCATACAGCTGTTGATTCAACTGTTGAATCATAGAGGCTGGTGCTTGGATGAATATCTAAAGAGTTAGATTGAGGACTCATCAAGCACCGTCAAATGATTGTTAAGAGATGATCTCCAGCCTGAGTAGGATATGGCAATCCTTATCTCTAAAGGCTGATATCTGACCGACCTCTTGATGCAGGTCCTCTACATAGGAATAGAGATTCGGAGTGTTAGATTAGTTAGGTTAAGGAGTTGACTTAACGAGATCGAGATAACTAAAGTCCTATATCGTATGCTGTCATGATACATGCACCCATCCTCTGACCAGAGACAGATGTGTTACTATATGTCTAAGTATGTACATTTGGCAGACCAATAGGTTGATGACCTAACCAAGGTCTATACACCGGTGCGCTGGTGTGCATATAAGGACATATGAGTAATACGATCTCTCAAGGGGATCATGCATGTTCATTCATTGAACCGGAAGGCATGAGCTCACTCGTGAGATATTAGGAAGAATCAAATTCCGTGCGCATGGTCGTCTCGCTTTGGAAGCTTGACTGAATTTGTAGGTTTGATATATACTTTTGGAAAGTATATGATCAAGACCTAGGTATGATATACGCTATTGGAAAGTGTATGATCGATACCAACTCCAAATGATCGAATGAGAAACTTATTGATAAAACCCTGAAGTAGATAGTGTAAAGTTGATCTAATACTTCGGGTTTATTCTTAGTCTTCCGGTATGCAGGATGTACAGGTATTGAGAATACCTGAGGGTGATGTGATCGTAAATGATTGTATAACCATGACGCTTCCATTCCTAAGGAGTGATGAAACGCGTCTGGATTTTAGTGACTCCTCTCAGTAGAGAAGTAATCTGATCTTAGTCCAAATGTTGGACATGGATCTGAATGTGATTCAGATACAATGAGAAGATTATATTTGCGGTCTTGATTTAATCAAGCATCTATGGGAGGCCCGCGATTTGGATTTGAGATATGATCTCAATATCCAAGTCACTATACGTGGAACAATATAATCGCCCTGTCCTTATCTCCAAATATCTACGGAGAAAGCGCATTATCCTAGAAAGGGTTCAGGATAATTTCATTGTTGATAATATGTATCCGAGCATTGAGAAAAGGGATAATTAAATATGATTTAATTGTCATGATTAATATGAATTTGATTCATATTATAAAGAGATCTATCTTAGATAATTAAATGTGATTTAATTACCAAAGACATAAATAATGTGAATGTGATTCATATTATTTGAACACAAGAGAATAGAAATCCAAGATGATTAAATGTGATTTAGTTATCATGGATATGAATAATGTGGATAGCAATATCCATATTAATCAAATATATTATAAATGTGATTTTTAATATATAAGAGAGAGACGTTTGTAATTTACATTTATTAATTAAATGTTAATGTGAATTGGATTCACATTGTACATTAAATTGAAAATGTAATTTACATTTTATTTTGGGTTGTGAATGTGATTTACAATTTTTCAATGACATGATTGCAATGTTCACAAAATAAATTGGATTTATTTTTATGAAATAATTTGCAAAAAAAGTTGTTGCAAATATTGAAGAAATTATTGGGATAATGTATCTCATGGAATAAAAGGAGAAGAAGCCACCATCCTTGTATAAAGGGTGGACGACCACATTTCCTACATGGAATGTGGTGGCCGTCCACTCCCTTCATGGAAGGAGGCTTGCCTCCTTTCCTATTTCTTCAATGGAGATTGATTTGATATAAATCAAATTATATTTAATATATATTTGATTGTTATTAAATTAATTATTATTGGTTTTTACCAACACAAATCTTAGCCATTAAAAGAAACATAATCAATGAGGACCATTGGATTTGTGTTGTCCCATGGATTGAGATCCATGGATCCCAAAATGTTATAAAAGGAGAGGCACCCCATTACTCTTCTTTACACAATGCTTGAGAAGCATATCTCTCTCTCTTCTCTCTACACGTCAGCCATCTCTCTCTGTCTCCCTCTTTTGGCCGTCCACCATGGATGCCCTAGAGAGGTTCTCCATCGCTCCAGCGTCGTGGATCTCCGTCTCCTTTGGTGCGCCTCGCTCGTGAAGAAGACTATGGATCTCGTGTCGAGATCAGGAGATCCACCACTTGGATCATCAACATGGATTGCGAGAAGCACACGGTTCATCCCTGCGCTCGCAAGCGTCTCCTCTGTCGGATCGGACTTGAGACAGGAGGTCTTTTCGTTTAGAGATTCGATCGCAACCACGCTTCAAGAGGTAATACTATTACTTGTTTGTGGTTTAGATGAAATAATCTGAGAAGTGTTCTTGGATCATGTGATTTTATCGCATGAAATTTTTTAATTTCCGCTGCATAGAACAACTAGTGTGACTAGTCGTTCTTCGTCGTATTCGATACGACGATCACGCTTCCGTGATGCGCTTGAGGATATAACCATATCCTTCACCGCTTACTTTTATGTTTTTGTCGGTTACCCTACTAACACCCCATCCATGCCTCTCATCGAGAGTGGACTATTCTTGAGAAAAGTTGTGGTTGAACTAGACATCAGTTCTCCCACCCGGAATAATACCACCTACAATTGATACACTCAGAAACGAGGACGAGAACTAAAGTTAAAAGAACCACTCGACGAGCTTGTCGAGAACACAAGTAAAAAAACATGGGGTTTCAAGGGTTTGCAAGACTTCTTCTTGTTCACCCGATTAACTTATGTGCTTCCTTCTCTCTGAGTGTGTTCTATAGAGGTCAGGTCCAGTACCTATGTTTGGTAGAGACTGACTCCATAGGATTATAGAGTATTCCTTCTTTACAGGCCCGAGGTTGTGTTCGTCCTTCGGACCAAACCTACTATAGAGAAAGATAAGGTAAAAGCCTGCATCACCATCCAAAATAGTACCTAATATCTAGGATTTCTTCCTAGAAGTTTGCCAATTCCCATGAGACTTTTTGATCCTCGTGAGTTTCCCAATGACTTTCTTCATCCTCCCTCTTTCGTTGTTCTAGCTTTCCCACTTCAGTTCAGGAAATCTTGCTTTATGGATTATTTTAGATATGGCACACACAAGTATCGTAATCACTCTCTTGTTTATTTTTGCTGAGATTGCAAGTCTGTAGTGTTATTCGGCTCGAAAGCTCTACGAAGTAAACTTTAGTGACAAGCTTTTGTTGTGTTAAAAAAATTTGGTTAATTTTTTAAATTATATTTTTTTACAAATTTGTAATTCAATAAGAATCCTCATGAAGTTTTCAAATCAGAATATCAAAGAAATCAACATTGATCGACCATGCTTGTTCACTAATCGATTATCCCTAATTGATCATTTCGTTTCACTAGCTCATCACCTATGAATGATTATTCTTTATTCATGACTGATCATAATTTAAATATTGAGTTTCTGACGTTCATGCAATGATCGATCGACCCTTTGCAATAATCAATCATATGGAATAGATCGATCAACAAGTTTGATTGATTGATCATTTCTTACAAATCTTCCATGATTTGATACCATTTTTGTTTCCATTAACTATATTTTTTGGACCCTTATAAAGGACCCCATATCTATGTCGGAATACATAACAAATCACTCTCACTCTACCTAGTAATGAAAAAAAGCTCTCTGAGTGAGTTCTCTATTATTATCTCCAGTTGTTCATGTTCATCGATATAATGAGGAGATTATTTTCTGAATGATTTTTCTTCAAGAAATCTACCGAGATAGTTGCATTTGATCGGCTGCCCATCTTCAAGTTCTTCTAGTATCTGTTAGAGTACTTTTGTCATCCCAACTCTAGTGTGGTGATGTTTATTTAGTGAGTTATTATTGTTTATTTGTGATTGACTTCCCATTAGTACTAGAACCTTCTTATTTATTTTATTGTCAAATCTAGTCTTATATAATCCTTTTTGAAACTTGTCTTATTTATTACAATCAAGAAATATATGATTTGATCTTATCCTTGGATTCTATTGTACCTTTAAAAACAATACAAGGCTATGACTTTCAAACAACAACTTTTAACATTAAAAAATGAATAAAACTCCTTTATTTCCCTCTCAACCAAAACAAAATGATCAATCATCTCTCTTTATTAATCGGTAAAGCCTTATCAATCATAATTGATCTATAATAGATAATCGTTAAGTCCATGTTACTATTTTTAAAAATTTTGTTGTGAATCTTATTTAAATTCAAATAACTTATCATCAATAACTTCTTATAGGACACACCTCTTTCTTTCCATAGCACCCAAACGTTCAAAGAAGGCCCAATCATCCTATTATACAACCTCGACCAAATACCGGATCTACTACTCATCTCTAACCTTGATGACATGCCAACTATTGATCAGGATTTATTTGTGGTACCTAGCGTCCGGTCTTGGAGGGCATGATAGTGTCTGACGTGTCTAGTCTAACAGTCATTGTATCAACACCTCTCTCGGCTCTCTGTACTTAAACAATCCAATCAAAAAAAATTAACTCATAATAATATGTATATGCAAACGAAAACAAAGTGTGACTTAAAATTTATTATAACTCCACAATAAATGTGTATAGGGCTAGTAGGATGGAGTGTCGAACCATTGAGATTAGTGATAGGTAGGTATAATTATTAATAATTAATAGATATTATTTTTGAACTTTTTTAAATCTTTTTTTATTTTTTGGGTTTTAATGATATATAATTTTTTATGAATTTTTAATTGTTTTATATTTTTTAAAATTAAAATTTTTATTTTCTATTTAAATTTTGCAAATTTTTAGTTTCTTTTATATTTTTTAAATATAATGTATTTTTATATAATAATAGTAATAATAAGTACTAAAAAGTAACATAAGATATATAAATGATATATAAGATTTTGTAATTTTTTTATGTAAATATAGTAAAAATATATAAAAAAATATTTTCTATTTTTGATAGTTTATTTCTTTTTGGAATTCTTTTATAACATTTTATTATATTTTATATATTGTAAAGTATTAAAAGTTACAAAATAACGAATAGAATAAATTGGTTGAAATGTTTTGGGTTTTGAAAATAGATAATACGTTCAAAAATTCACAAAAACTACTTTCAATACATACTATGTGTAATTAAGAAAAAATATATAATATAAATTGTTTTTTGTATTTTATATGAAAATTTTCTGAATTTATAATATTTTTAGGGTTTTGTAAATTTTAAGGTTTTCTTTCTATATTTTTAGTGATTTTTGGTCTGAAGGTAGAATATATAATAGTATGGAGATTATATTTTTTAGAATATTTGAAGATTTTTTTATAATTTTTTACATTTAAGTACAAAATAAAATCTCTTTTTATTTTTCAAAAAAAGGAAATTTAGTAATATGTCTAATAAAGTATTGGGAAAGCACACCACCAAGAATCTACTGTGATTTTCCTACATTTTAAAGACTTTAAATCATTTAATAAAAATATTATACAATAAATTAAAAAAACAAAGTGAAAATGATAATTGTAATTAAATAACATGTCTGGCACTGTTCAACATTTAATATAAAAATATGAGTCTAAATATAAATATCCAAAACCGAATGGGCTTGGATGTGAAAAACCCAGATTTCCCACATGGGGGACTACGTGAGGTGACCTAGTAGGGGACCATTTTGAAAATAGAGTGAAGTTCGAGATCCTTTTTGCAAAGTTATACAAATTTATACACATAAAAGAATACTTACTTGAGTAAATAAATATTGCAAAAAGCAATGCAAACAACTTGATATTTACCCACTAAAAAGGCAACATCCAGTAGCGATGCGCGCTCCACGTGATGGCACTAATGGGATTAGGCAGTGGAGTATGCATACCACTTCTACACGAATCAACGACCTATATCAGATCTGAGTCGAAGCTTGCATCTAGTGGTTGGGACGATGGGTGGATGAACTTGGAAGAACGTCGTTTGGAGTTAGCTTTGATCAACGATATCTCTTGCTTCCGACCTCCACCTTCATCTCTTATGAGCCCAACACCTTCCTGTAAGGTCGCCGCATATGATGGAGGTCTTCCAGGGGTCTAGACCTCATTAAGGAGAGGTCTGGAGGCCTATATGCTCCAAGGACCTAGGGAGATTTCTTTTCCTACGAGATCTCCAAGATCTTCCTCAGATCCTACATCCTTCACAAAAATGAAGGGGGACTCGAGGCGAGTCGCCTCGACCTTGATTGAAGTTGAATCGCGCGGGAAATGGGATGAGCAGAGAAGCTCCAAGAGTGGATGAATGATTGAGCTTGGTGGACCTAGATATTGTAGATCTATAATGATTTGATGGGGGTCTTCTGAGTAAGGCGATGAAGATCAATATGAGGTGAAAGTGGGTCAAAATAGGGTCAAAAGCATGATGAATCAATGCTAGAGCTCAAATCTCAAATAGACAAAGATTGCTAAATTAAACTAAGTCAATAATTGCATAAATTAAAACAAAAATAATATGTCGGCATGAAATGCAATAAGGAAACCTAATTATATGAACACGACCTAAACTGGGGGCCAAAGAGTGGAGAGCTCCACCGAGGTGCTCCAGCGCTGTGGATCACACCACTACTCTACCATATCAATTCCTACAAGGATCAACCTAGAAGCTCCTATTGGGGTTACAAAAGAGAAATGGGGATCAAAATTACAAAATGGCAAATGTGTATTATTTATACACATGGTGAGGGGCAAAAAGGGGCACGAAGATTACATGTCAGTACTAAGGAGTTGCTGAGACCATGGGAGATGTCGAGATGAAGTGGAGTAAGGTGAATAGGATGGTGAAGGAATCAAGGCTCATTGAGGCATGGATCTCTATCAAGAAAATGGAGAAATCAGAGGTGTCATGACCTTCTACAAAGACTGAGTGAGAAGGATAGTTGACCAAGCGGTCAAAAGTCTACAGCTCCTTGTTGGTCCACGTGGAGCAACCGAAAAATTTAGTGGAATAAATCCCTTATTAATTAGGTTAAAAATAATGAACAATTTTGTTTTATACAAGTCAAAATAGAAAACCATATTTCTTATTTTATGTACTATTTTATTAAGATTTTTTTATTTTTATAATGTTATTTATTAGGTGTTAATTTTTACTAGTCTATGCATATGTATATTTACAAATAATTAGATTATTTTATTTTTTTATTTTATATTTTCTTATTGTATATACTTATTTTATATATTTATAATATGCTTAAATATATATTTACATATAATGATTATTTTATTTTTCTGATTTTATTCATGTACTTAAATAATTGTATATATTACATGCATAATATGCCTATATATTTTGACACCATATTTGTTTTAACATATTTTTAATGCTTTTGTTTGGTGTTTATGTTTCTAATAAATTCTAAATAATATTTACAAGTATTTAGACATATAAGAAAAGTGAAAATATGAAGAATGTATGAAATATAAATGAATGTGGGATTATAGGACCCTACAAAGTTGTATTTCACATCTTAACTCCAAATTTAATGACACTATTTTATTAGATGGATAATTTAATTTTATGAGCAGTAAAGGAGAGTGATTAATTTTGAGTTTGTTTAGAGGAGTTACTGGTCTGTGAAGTTTTGTATGAAGTTTTTTCCTCTATATTTCCAGTGTCAATATTGTATTTTTATGTGGAATTAATTTTGTATTTTCTTATGTATTTTTATGTACAATTTTCAAGTAGAATATTTTATTATTTGTGGTGTGAAAAATAAAAATAAAATAGGGTAAAAAACTACTACTTAAACAAGAATTAAATTAGGGCTTCTGTGTGTTTTCTGTACAGTTAATTGACCCTATTTCCCCATATTTTATTCCTGGTCAAGCTCGTCATTATTAACCCGGTCTCGGGGTCTAGGATCATTTAGTATTCTTGATACTTCATTTCTTTCCATATTTTATACAAATTATTTCTATTTACCAATATTTACCAAGGGATTTAAGTTCAAAATGAAAGAATAAAGAAAATGAAATCGAGATTCACCATCGACCTTTTCAATGGAATGTTTTCAGAGGCTATTTTCTTGCCTATATTATGACTTACAAAGAAAATCATATGACAAACTTCTTTGACCCAACCTTTTACGAATGGAATACAAATTCTATCATAGAGTCCATCTCCCACCATACAGTCACAGAGTTTTATGTCATCCTAGAGGATATTGGCAGCATCTCGACCTAGTATCTTTGGACCACCATCAATAGTCACACCTTTATAATTGGAATTTCTTTGATTTCACAAATTCTTGGTTGCCTAGATTTCGAACCTACAAATTCTAAAGAGATTGAGATTCTTAATTGGGATGAATTTAGAGAGATCTTGATTCATGTGCATCATCTCTCTACCCTCAAGCCTTTAGTCGCACCTTTTCTGAGATCCCTCCCTCATTTTCTGAACCAAGAGTTTTCTTCGTGTTTTAGAAATAAAACCACCAACTCGACTCATGTGACCATCGAGATTAAAGTATAGATCTTTACCTTTATTAGAGTTAAATTTTTTAGCTAGTTACATTATACCATTTTCCCTTATCTCATATTCTCGTCACTCATTATTTCTTGGCCTTATCATCCTCACATTATTGCACACTTTTATGTTATCATGTTATGTGACTCAATACGGATCCAAGAAGTCAGATCCATCATTATTGAACCCTTGTGTTTTGTTGTGGATTATGAGGAGTAACCTCCTCCTTCCACCTCCAGAACCAACTCTATCCTACCTGCCCCGATACCCCATTTCAATGGTTTTATACTTATTAATGTATGCCACACTCCGTCTTTCTTTGACAAGGATTGGGCATACATTGATCATTAACTTAGCTTAAGAGATTTGTTTTCGTCTGAAGACATCATTGATATGCACTTGATGGAGCTACACTGATCTAAGAGATTGCAGATGCCATGATGAGCCATCACAAGCATATAGCCATTTGGGCGAATGACTATTCCTAGTTTGTGAATGCCCAATACGAGGTCATCTACGAACGAGTGGATGATTTTTATCGGATGCACGTCGTGATGAATCCTCCTCTATTCAAATATGCTTGTGCCCAACCTGCAGCCTATCGCTCTACTCCTCCTAATGTCCTCCGTCCTACATATGTGAGATGTTGACCGTGTCCTTCTTCTCCAGGTACCTCCTCCTCCTGTGGGAAGACTATAGTGATGCGTAAGCATGATGAAGAAGAAGAAGATTCCTATGATTTTGGTAATTATTATTACTCTTACAGGTTGGATACTCGACGTGAGATTGAAATGGTTAGGAAATCTCGCACCACACTCTGTGATACTTTAGAGGATATTGATATTCACTAGTGATTAGATCTTCATGTTCTGACTCTTTGTAGTCTATCTAGTAATTCTTTACTTCTTTTTCATTTATCCTATGTATGGGAACATTAATTATTCCTATAAATATTTTGTATGTGTTTCTATAGTATTAGTGAAATATGCACGTTTATTTTCTATTTTTTACCTACCTTTTATTTAAATATGAAAGGGGGAGAAATTATTAAAAATCTTACTAGTTTAAGTTGTTAGAGCGAGATTGAATTAATAATAAGGAGAAAAGGAATAAAGGTTAAAGATTAAAAGAATGTTTTATAAGCTTGACACTAACTTGACACAACTAAAAAACAATTAAACAAATAATTTTTTTCGATTTTTTATTAAGACAGAAAATAAAATTAGAGAATCAATTTTTTTGACTTATTGCCATGATTTCTTTTGACGTATTTAAGTTTTATTTGAAATGTTCTGTACTTACTTGGTTATATATTTTTAAGTTTTTGGAAAGTTTTGTCATCACTAAAAGGGTGGAGAATGATAGTTTTTATTTCTCTGATTGTTCTAAGGATAACATACATGCAAGTACAATGTTACTCTCTTGTTTACTGAGATTGCATGGCTGTAGTGTAATCCATCTCAGTTGCTCTACGAAGTAGACTTTAGTGACAAAGTTGCAGTACCTTAGAAGTTTCTTTGTTGTGTTCCAAATATTGTTGCATTATTTACATTATATTTTGCGTAAATTTGTAATCTAAGAAGCATCCTCAAATAGTTCCAAAATTAGGATATCTAAGAACTCAACAGTAATTGATCATACTTGTTTAGTGGCTAATCATTTGATTTCACTAATTGATCATATATGATCAATTACTCCTTATTTACGATCAACCATAATTTGAATATTGAATTTCCAATATTCATGCAATGATCAATAAACCCTTTGTAAGGATCAATCTATTGATCTGATCAATAATCAAGTTGTATTTATTGATCATCGCTATCAATCTACCATTTTTCCATCTACCATAGTTTTTAGACCCTTATATAAAGGACCTTATACTGACATTGTAATACACACCAAATTGCTCTTACTCTCTCTAGTGAAGAAGAGAAACTCTTTGAGTGATTTCTCTATTAATCTCTCTCCAGTTCTTAGAGTTCATCGATTTTTTTCGAGCATAATATTTTCTTGAAGGATATCTCTGCAAGAAGGCTATCAAGTTGATAACCTCGCTAAATGCATATTATAAGAAATACTCATTTAATATGGGAACTTAGCAAACTACACAGAACTAGGTCAAATGTCACTGCGAAGAGAGCCTAGTGTTAATTTATAAACCCGAGAAGTCTAAGGTCGAACACAATGACACTAGTTGTTTCTGACTTATTCTTAAGTTTTAAATATTTATGATAGTGATCTAGAAGTTAATTGATTTAAAAAATGCAATAGACAAAATTAATGCAATTTTAACACATTTTTATGCAATCAGTTTAAATAAAGATAAAGATATGCAAGCAGACAATTTGCATAATCACAAAAAATAACGGAACGACAGAAAACCTGTATCAATTTACATGAAATCCTTGAATTGATTTAGTGGTTATAAAGCATGAATTAGGCAAGAGATGATCTTGGTCTCCAAAGTAATCAACAATAATTAATTTTATTATGTCACTTTGATACTTAATTTATTACGGAACAATCAAATCAGTTAATGAATTAATTGTTTTATCAAATATAATTCAAGTAAAGTGACTTAAACATTTAAATTACATATCAAGTTCAATTCCTCAATACTTGTCCCTTTTTAATTTCATTCATAGACCATTTAAAGCACATAGAAAAATGACCAATCTGAATGTGATTTTTAAATCAAAACTTGCAATCAATCATGCCAAAATATAGACCATCAAAATAACTTTCCAACAAGACAAAAATCACTCAAAATATTTCTATAAACAAAAAATATTAAATGTTTAATCCAAAGGAATTTTTGCAATAAAAATAACAAGTTTTTGTTACAAACAAAAACAAATTGGAATGAAATGCAATTAAAACAAGCTGTAGGGGCTAAAATGTAAATATTACAAGAGCAAGAGGAATTATCTACAATTATTGAAAACAAATGGGTTTATTTCTTTAAATTGTGCACTTCACATGAGCCTGGCATGTGACATGATTAGTTCGAAAACGAGTTTGGGGACTGGCTCAAATAACACATGTAGGTATGCTACATGTTCGGGGACAATCTCGACTCTTAAGAATAAGGATTGAAATGATGTTTTGGACCAGCTACGTGGCTTGATCTAGACCGTTGGATCTTGCCCACATTAGGGAGATCAACGGTGGCTGCTACTCTCTAGTTCTTCAATTCCTCCGCTAGAGGTACAGCACGGTGTGGGCTCTGACGACTGAGAGGAAGCTCCTTCTGTGCTCCTCATGTATGCTTGATAATTGAGATTTTTCGCAAATATGAAGATGTCTTACACAAGGTGAAGACATTGTTGTTGTGACAACCCACAAGGAAATCTCAATTAATTAATATTAGACCACAATAATACTCAAACAAGGAAAATGAGGTGTGTAGTAAAAATATATTATAAATCTACATCAAAGATTTGTATAGATGCAGGTATTTGTAGAGGTCGAACTCATGGAGAAAACTAAATAGATGGGCATATGAGTGTAAAAAGTGATTCTATGCTTCTTGTCTACTTGTTCTTTTTATGGGTTTTAAATTTTATATATTTTAAAATGCTACTTTTTTATATTTTTTTGTTCTATATTTTTATAATATCTTTTGGTAATTTTAGATTATTAGATCTCTTTTTCTTTTAAATAAGTAATATAGGAATATAAGACAATAAATACATAGTAAGCTAATAAAAATATAAATACTAACAAAAATATTTAAAATCCAGTACATAAAATCTTTTTTGGGCTATAAATTCTTTTTACTGTTTTATAATTTTTAAAGGAATTTTGTAATTTTTAAAGGATTTTTAAAGTTGAAAGTATCCCACATCATGTATTAAAATAAATAACTGAATCTGAAATGGAAATTAACATAGCAAATCAAGTACAACATTTTCCAAATAAATTTTAAGATATAAATAATAATATAAATAAAACAGTAGAACAATAAGATATATTTTTGGGATTTTTTTGTGGATTTCATATCTTTTTATACTAGATTTGGAGATTTTTGATCTTTCTGTATTTTCTTTTTATATTTTTGGGGTTTTAATTTATTGAGTTGTAAATAAATACATAAAATCAAAATATATTTTTGGGAATTTTTCAAAAAAGTTATATATTTTTTGGTATTTTATACTATAGACAGGGAAAAAGTGTGCTCAAAATGATTTGTAATAATTAATAAAAAGGATCAAAATTGCAAAATATAATTTTGGCATGGAACTAGAGGTAATTAAGAACCTGCAAGTATTTTTTGGTGATTTTTGGAGTACTATATATATATAATAAATATAGGAAATGCACAAAAAATGATAAACTAGTTGGGTCATATATGTAATTAAAATAAATCCCATGGGCCTTGCTGCAATTTTGAAAAAAAATGTATAATGAGAATACAAAATTAATAAACTAAAATAAAATACACAAAAAAACGAGGCCCTGGCTACAAAATGCACAACTCACGTGGGCTGCCACGTGAGTTGAGCTGGTATGGACCAATTTGCAAATACGATAAGTTGGTGGGGTTTTATGGAAATATTACAAAACATATATAACTACAGAGGAAAGTTTCAGTCATAATATTTAAATACGAAAAGTAGCTGGGATAAATTGCAAACTACCCATCTCAAGGCACGGATCCAACGACTGAGCTCCTCGCATTTGACAAGTGTTGCCACCAGATGCAGCGATAATGATTCAACGATTAGTGGTCAAGTCAAATCGCTTGTGGATCATGCATGGCTAGTAAGCTCTACATTCGATGGTCCACACGCGAGATGGAGGCGTGTTCTTGATAGAACAGTGGAGGACTAACGAGGAAGAACATGGAGGAAGATCTTGTGAGGCAAGCTTCCTCCAGCCATATCTCCCTTCGTTGTCACTCTTTGTTTCTCCAAAATGGCTCCAATGACTCATGGTGCAGTCCTTTCTCTATTGGAAGCATCAAAAGGCTTTGAATCCCACTGGAGCACACCAATGAGGTCAGAGAAGCTGGGTTGTTCAAAGTAGTGTCAGCGATACTCAAAATTGCTTCCAACATGCGTTGTGCTTCTGCTACCAACAAAAAAAGGTTATAGGAAAAAAGGCACACTGCCTCAATCCTACGGCAGTGGGAATGTAGTGTAGTGGAAGGAGATGGCAGTTTCTTCAGCGAGGTGGTGGAGGTGGAGTATCATGGGCCCGATCCAGAGAGGATCAGGGGAGCTGGAGGTGCGTGAGGTGATGGGGAAATGATGGGAAAGGAAGATAGGGTGGTAGGAGGGTCAGTTTCTTATCGGTGCATAGAGGGAGGTTAGCTGTAGATCAAGCTCTGATGAAATTTGAAGATGTCAATTGACATTAGATTACACAGTGAAAATACAAAAGAAATGCAAGAAATTAATGCTTGGACTAACAACTGCCTAAAGAAGATAAAATGATATGACTTAAGAAACATCGGGCCATGATGTGGGACCTTACGGTGGCGATGCCCTTAGAGATGGGGGAATACACACATAGCCTCGCCTGACGCTACCCCAACTGGCTGGAGACACCCTTGTCACATGCGTTGATCCGAAACGCAAGAGTGGAGGGCAAAGGAGATTCACAAAGTGAAGGAAGTTGGGAAGTGGCTTTTGTACATGATGGGAGATAGGCTCCAAAGAATGAGGGAGATCTTGCGATGCAGTGTTCCAATCCTTGAGGTGAGCTAGGCATGTGAATCATCAAAGATTGAGGAGAAAAAGACCACAAGGAATCAAACCCAAAGTACGCTTGGATCATCAAGAAAAAAAATCAAGAAAATGAGTCAAAATACAGGTTTGAATAGCCTAGGACCTTGGTCAGAGATTTGACCAAGGTCAACCAATGGTGAAATATGATTGGTTCACGTGGAGCAACCAGAAAAAATAATACCTAAAATTATTTTTAAATCACATAATAGTAAACTATTTTAGTAAACTAAATTTATCTAGTAAAAAATGTTTAATATTTTATGTATTATTTTTTTATTAATTTTATTTATTTTTAAATTATTTTATTATAAGTTAATTTTTAGAGTTCATTTACCTATGTTTTAATTCTTTTATTTTTAATTCTAATTTTTTTATTTTATTCGATTATTTTATATAATTAGAACTTATTTTTATATACATAAATATAATTTTATTAAATTTTTATGAAGTAACATATACACTCAAATAAATATGTATACTTCTTATATAAGTATAAGTATAGGTATTTCATATATGTATTTTTCTATTTTATTTTATTTAAGTGCCTTATTGATGGTTTTACACTAGTTTCAATATTTACATTTATTATAAATAATATTTACATAATTATAAACATATAAAATAATAAAGAATAAATAAAATGAATATTTTATTTGGGCATATTATACAATAGGGGTCCAAAACCTAACTTTTACACCTTAACTCCAAATAATATGAAACCAGCTTCATTAAATAGCTTATTTTAAAGTTATATACAATTAAAGGTGATTTTGATATATTTTGAATTTTTATTTGGGAGATATGGTTTGTGAAGTTCAAGTTTTGGGCTTTTATTTAGAGTATACTTTTACACTATGTACTATTTTTGTGTGAAATGAATTTTGTATTTTTCTATACATTATTATCTACAACTTTCATGTTCAAAGTTTCTTTATTTGAATATAAAAGTAGAAAATAAAATAGGTCGCATAAATAAATAAATGATGAATAAAGAAATGAGACTTTTTATTGAATTATTTGCCCTTATTTCACCCAGCTTTATTCCTTGTCGACCTAGTCATCAGGATGCCTAGGTCACAGGGTTTTGGATCATAAAATACCTTTGGAATTTTATTCTTTTTCTTTTCTTTCTTTATTCTATTACTTTGACATTAAAAATAGTATTTTATACTTTAATTACACAATAAAGAGTGATGTTAATTTGCACAAATTAAGGTCATTTACAGGCATTGGCTGTGGTTTTTAAGGCCATAATGGTAGAATAAATGTGATGAAATGGGGATTTGTCACCCCTATACTTTCTTTTGCTAGTCCCTAGCAAAAAATTATGCAATATGTTAGAAAAAAAGGAAAGAAGAAGAAAGAAAGCGAATTAAGTTTAATTATCATACTTATCTTCACAAAAACAAAGTTTGGAGCATAAGTTAGACATTTGGAATTTTTGTGCGTATAGAACCTTATTGGGAATCAAATTTGAAACATAACAGTCTTTGAGAATCCTAAAACTCTGCTAAAGTCTCATCAACAGCCAGGTCAAAATATTTCAACTCATACGCAAACCCTTATGACTAAGAATCTTATTTGTACAGTTTATGCGATGGTGGATCCCCTCAACTGAACAAAGAGACTAATTTGTCCAGAATGATAACCCAATGATTCCCCAATCTAGCAAACCTTTCCTTGAGGAGCAGGGTATTCCCTTCTATGTTCAAGTGACAACGACCTCAAGAGGCGGGGGTGAAGAGATGAATGTATGGTAGCCAATGTATCTACCTATCATAGGATTCATGGCTAGTGTAGTCAAGTCATCCAGCTAGAGACTCACATGATATGACTTTGAAGCTCAAGCTTGCTTATTGACTATATAAATATTTACACTCCGGCGAGCATTTTATTTTCTTTCAGGCCTATCCACTTTTTTGGATTTTTGTTTTTTAGTTTTTTTAGTTTTTTTAAATACTATATACATCAACATTTACATAAGAGGTTTTTCCTCAAGAGCCAGAAGACTATCCCTCTTTTGAAGCATTATTGCAACCAACACTCTCCTGTCTGTAGACATCTCTGCTATCGGACGTGATGAGGTGCACTTCGTTGCCTAGACGAGGACAAATGTTTCCACTTGTGTGCATCTCATATCAGCAAATCCAATCTCGTCACAACTCCAACTGAGTAACCCAAGTGAAAGCAGCATGTGTCAAAGTTAGGTCATTATCGACAAGAGACGTGCATGTTCTCTGAAATACTCTACTTAGGTAGTCAAGAATCAATTGAACCAAGTCCTAGGATTCTCAAAGAATTAAGTCAACTTTATCTGAAGTACCTCAATTCCAGTTCCAACAAGGTTCTTGTGATTACGTAGATTTAAGGTTCAACCAAGCTCCAATCTCTGGATTTTACATAGACTAGTTCAATTAAAAACTTAATCCGAAAAATGCGAATGCTATGCAAATGCTATATACAATGCCAAAAAGTCTTTCCGTGGTGCAATTTTTACACTTTAAAATATTTTACGGATTTTTGAAAAAGGTTTTCGAAATACTTATTTTCTTATAGATTTTTTTTAAAAAAATATTTTATATAAAAATAGATATAAATATTTACATGGAGATGCATCTTATAATTACATGAGTTGGGTTTTTAAGAATTTACAAGGGATAAGTGATCATTTTTATAGATATATTTATAAAGTTTGTAAAGAATTTTAATGTGATGTATATATTTCTCAAACTTATTTGGAAATCATTTTACAAATAGTTTTTAAAACTATATTCCAAATAAGTTTTGAAAATAATTTTATAACCATTTACAAACTATATATATATATATATATTTGAAATTATTTTTGCAACCAGTTTCCAAACCATTTGCTATTGTTTTTCAAATATTTTTATTTCACACAAAAACAAATTTCACAAACAAAATATTTTTACAAAGGTAAAAAATATCTAACAAAACATTTTCCAAATAGTTTTCAAAAGATGTAACAACATTGTTTCAAACTATCTTCAAATATTTCACAAAAAATAGTTTCCCTTATTTATTAATTAGTAAATACAAAACAATTGAGGAATAATATACAACTTTTATTATGTGATTTTAATGAATTTTATAAAGTATATATATGGTATTTTATACAATATTTTTTCCATTGTTATTATTAAAAATACGAAAATACAAGTTATGGCTATAATATATAAGCAATATATACAACCCCACTTTACTTAGCTGGAGCTAGGTCCTCATAGATCAAAGAGAAAAAAGAGAAGACATAACTCATACTGAGTATGGAAACGACTAAAGAATAAAAGAATAAGGAATAAATGATAAGTCGACCTTCCCTCCTATACTTAGGTTCAAATAATCTTAAGTATAGTTGATTATACACAAATCATGGAGGGTCAAGGATGGGAATGAACAGATCGTACTCAGACTGTCTCCCCCTATACTTAGGGTCATATATCCTTAAGTGTAGATAAGAAGAGGAGACCGTAGAGACGATCAAAGAATGATAGAACTCGGGGTGGACAAGGTTCATCCTATGTATAGAAGAATGACAAAAAGAGGCGATACCTTTTTGGTAGAAAATGAAAAATGAAAAGGAAAGGAAGAAAAGAAGAAAAGATAGATGAGGAGAGAAGAAAAGATCGAAGAGAATGTATGCATTACCCCCCCCCCCCCAATACTTTGGGTAAAAGATTGCTAAGTATAGACAACAACAAGAGTGATGAAACCAAATGAAGAAAGCACACTCGGCTTGTCCACCCCCTATCCCTAGGACAAAGTACATCCTAAGTAAGGAAACACACGAGAAAGGGAGGGAGGAGCAAATAGGAGAGGGATGGAGGAAAACTAAAGAGAATATACAAGAGTATGGTTGTACAAAGATCAAGAAGGACGAAAACGAACCTTCTTGTAGGAACGTTAAGGAATGGACCAGAAATGGTGAAGGTCGATATGAGGGTCATCATTAGACACAACATGATCAGGATCAACCATGAATGTATCCTCAACATGTCAGAGTTTGCATGCTCGAATCGGTCAGTGAAAGTAGTGTATTCGTGTCCGGCATGGGTAGTCTCAGCTAGGTCAAAACAAAAAGGAACGAACTCATCAGTGGAAGTAGTCAAGTCATGTTCATCCTCTAAAGTCTCAACCAAATCATCAGTCTCATCAAAATGCCTGAATTCCTTGATAAAGTCAATAAGATCAAATTTTCCTTTATCAGTTTCATCTAAGTTTACCCTACACTTAAAGGTGTCAATCGTGTAGATTCCGTGGATGTCATCAATGCATCACCAAGTATCAGAAGAGGGACCTCCAAGGTCTATGATTTCCTAGTCTTCCTCCTTGGAGAGAAATTCTCAGGTCTCAGTAGAATCCATCATGTAGCAAAAATCTCTGCTAGTCTCATCAAGGTCGTCATCCTAAGGGTCGGTTAGGATAGGTGAAGTCACATCAGATGCAAGTCTCTGGTCAGCAGTACATGCAATGATGATCACATTGCTCACGTCCTCAAGATGGCAGCGAATCTCTCCTAATCCGTAATAAATAACGACACTCGCGGAGGAGAGATTGGGTCATCCCAGGATGATTGGAGAATGCCCCCCAGGGATGGAGGTCCTCATGGGCAATATAACAAAATCAATAGTGTAGCTCATGCCTTGAATCCAAATGATAATGTTTTCTAGAATACCATTATGCCTCTTTATTGATCCATCAGAAAACTGAATGATCATCCTGGTTCTCTTGAAAGGCCCCATGCGAAAAGATTTTACCGACGAGAAAGGTATTATGCTAATCGAAGCATCACCGTCAAGGAGAGTGTGATCACATGTGTAGTTTGAGATAGTACAACTAATGAATGGAGTAGCAATGTTCCCGTTCCTAGAAGAAAGGTAGTGGGTGATGGCATTGGCAGAGGCCATGGTCAAATTATGACGCCCAGATCTGCTCCTCCTCTTTCTCTTATTTGGCAGTGGAGCAAATAAATGGATTGTTGATAACTTAATTTTTCCCGCGGTTAGGAAGTGTCGGTTGTAGGAACTGCTAAACAAAATTCAATTAATCAAAAAAATTTAGATAAAATAGGAGAGAGAGAGAGAAACTGAAGTGAATAAAAAAACTTTTCTCTCATATCTTATCCTTAAACTAATTATTTATCCAGGTATGTTTCCCTGAGTCGAACTGAAGGATGCAGAATAGAAATACTATGGCTTTTGATAAGAAGAAAATTCATGGTTTTTATTTATTTTTGAAAATGGAAACAAAATACTTCAAACTAGCACAACTGTGTAAAAATCAAAGCGAGAAAAATACACAGCAAAAATCTGTGAGAACTATAAAGAAACTTCAATAGGGTAGTTGTGTAACTACCTTAGAAAATTCAATGAAAAACAAAGTCAAATTGAGATCCTAAATTACCCAACAGTTAAAGATTAGAAGTGCAAGAAAAATAAAAGAAGTTGTTATAATAGAGTCCTTGTCCAGGGACTGGTTTGAAAGAAAAATAAAGTGTTTGCGTTTAGGTCCCTACACAGGGACCTAAACGCAAGTACTGGAAACTTTTGGAGCAATAGTTGAATTCTTGGAAGCTATTGGGTAAGGTATGCAAATGTTCCACCATTTAAGAATCTATGACTAAGATTACATGCATGGATGAATCTGGATCGTTCGTGGAGGACACGTGTCAGCAGCCTGTAGCACCTGGTGTTCATGGAGTTCTTCCCTCTTTCTTCACATCATGTTACAACATTGACTTCTCCAGATTATCTCCAATGAAAGGTTGAGGACTTCGGCCTCTTATAGGGCCAGAGGGGTGACCCCTTCACCCCTTGAGCTTTCCTAGGTGGGCGAGGTGTTGAGGATGATGGTGGGGGCCTCGAGACGTCGATGAATGATGTTCCTATGCATGAAGGTGTACTGGAGTTGTAAGAGGCATGTACTTGCAAGATTTTACACGATCCGTGAAGATGATGATGATCCACTTGAATGATTGATGCTCTAGCTATGAAGGACCTGCAAGAACGTTTCCACGCTCTATTCACCAAAGAATCGATTAAAATATAAGTAAACTTGCAGATAAAAATATGTTTCTAGAAAATGTGATAACATCGAAAATAAGAGATAGATGGAAGGAGATTTCGAGTGAAATCGAGCGAGATTCGAAATGTGATTCGGGGATGCGACTAGGAGGGTGATTACACGAATCTAACTATGTGCTTAATCAATCTAATTATGGCATGCAAATAGAGAATTAAAAGGGAGAAAGATGGAAGATATTACTTAAGAACGTAGGGTGTAGAAACTCGAATGTCTTCGCTCGACGGGAGGGATTTCTTGGAGCTCCATGCAACGGTTGCGGTGATGCAAGGCCAAGGTTGGCATTGGAACTTCTCCTCCGATCGACCTTCTTCAATGCAGGTGCCTAAGAAGGAGATGTCACCTCCGGATCAAGGCGAAGCAAGGCAAGGAAAGTGGCTTATTGGCTAATGGAACTGGAGGTTAGAAAAGTTCTGGAGAGTTAAATATTAATGGGAAAGATTGATTGGTTTTTATAGGAGAATCAAAGGAGGATCAGTTGGATATCTATGATGGGCGTGCATCTAGGTAGGTAAAAGAAGAGATTAGGTGGTTGGCATCATATGAAGAGGTTAGGAGACGGTAGGAATAAATTGAAGAAGGTCGAGCATTGGAAGAGAATGAAGGTCTTGAGTACTTTGAAGAAGAAGACTTAGGTGCTGACACGTGTAAGGACCTCGTTGGCCAGTATCAAAGAATTCCTTAATAGATAGATATTAAATAGTAGATAACATAATTTTCAATAAGTATAACATAAAAATGTAGATAATTAATTTATCTTAATTATGGCATAATTAGTTTTCATAAATAATAAATAATGTATGGAATATAAAAATTAAATTAATAAATAAGTATAGTAAATATATAATTTATTTCTAATCAATAAATTAATAAATAATATACCATTTTCATATTTTATTAATTATAATCATAAAAAATAGGGTATGCATGGATTTTTTGGATTTTAATAAATTAAATTAATTAAATTAAATTAATAAATATGGATATGAGTTCTATAGTTAATTTTACCTATAAATTAGAGTTTTTTGATTTATTTAAAATAATATATAAGCTCCAAAAATTATGAAATAAATTATTGTTAAACTAAAGATCAAGGAAATACTTAAAAATTATAAAATCATTAAAGATGTATGTTATATTTTCAAGATAAAATAAATAGCCCAGAAACCCAGTTTTGATTAGGTCCCAAAACTGACTTTTTGCTAACCGACTTCGATTTTAGTGAAATCACCTTCATTAATTAGAGAATAATATTTTATGAGTTTAAAGATGAGTAGAGTCAAATTGGAGTTTGTATGAGAAATTTATGATATTCAGAAGTTGAGATTTTGGTAGTTTACAAGTTAGAGTTCTTGACATATGTACAAGATAATAATTTTTATTTTTATATTTTTTCAACATATTTTTAAAAATAATTTGGAAAAGAGTTTGGTGAAAATTATGTTCATATGATTTAATTAAGAATTAATGAAGATTTGATATATATTTAATAAATAGTGAAAGATATATAGAGTGCATAGTTAATTATTTTTTATTGTTTTCTTCCTTATCTCCCCCTACTTATTTATTTGTCGACCAATCCATGCTGACTTGGTCTCGGGCATTAGGATATAAATATATCTTGCAGCTATATTTATTTAATAAGTCATATTGTACATATATACATATCTACAATCTACCTTCTTTTTATTTTGTTTATATTTATTCTTTTATTTATTTACATGATTTTAATTCGTAAAAGTGTATTTCTATTCATGGGTATGGTTTTGTTAAAAGATGTAAAATATTTACAGGTATTTGTTAAGGGTTTTAAGATAAAATGTAGACATAATGTTAATGAATCATGGATTCATCAGTTATGACCTGATGAAGTGGGACTTTAATGATGTCATAAATAATAGCCACCACTTCGGGTTCAGTCAACAACTTTTTGAATTTTTTGACCTCCTCCATACAAGGGAGGAGATTGGAATCAACATCTATACAATGATGTCAAAGAGCAGTCTATATAGTATCATCCTTAAGGTCAAGGGTGGGACAACATGTGAATGTGTATGTAGTGAAAAGGACTGGCATGTAGGCTCCCTCCTCACAGTCTGAATCAACCATGTATCTCCCGATTTATTTTTGGATTTTTGGATTTTTCTCATTTTTGTATTTTGAGTGTTTGCAAGTTTTCATGATTATCCTCAAGTGAATCCATATCGTCAGATTGTGAAGCATTAATGCGGTTCTTATTTAGGCAAGTATGGTCGCCAATCCTTGATTTCATATGCTCCAGGTCAATGTATCAAGTATGGGTATCATGAAAGGTGACTCCAACCTCTCAAGATCAGATGAGTGGAATGAGGGTGGTGGGTATGGGCAAAAATCACATTATGGATCAAGGTATTCTTGGAAATATGGGTTGCTGAAATGTGAATGTGATGGTGGTGGTAAATCAAACTCAACATCCAATGTTTGAAATAGTGGGTTATGCGAATATGTACAAAAGTCAGGAGCAAAATCCTCTTGAAAAAATGGAGGTGGACCGGCTGGAGGGCAGAAGGGTTCCGTAAAGTTCGGATAAAAATCGCTCCAGTCAGCCATCACAAAACAAAAGGAAAATGATCGGGAGAGCATGATAGTCAAATCAAGACATATGAGAAAAAGGTGGAAATGCGCAGAGATGATCGAGTATGCACACAAGCATCATAAACAAATGCACACAAGATGAACCCTTCAATTCGCATAATTAAATCGATGAAGACCATGAAAGTTTGGTCTTTTTATCTTGTTTGTTTTAGAGTTAGGTGAAAAATACAAAAGTTGATCAACACTTAGGAAGGCTTATGAAATTTGGGCACTAGTCCTTAGTTGGTACACGAGTAATTTAAAATGGATACAATGAGGGGATTATTCATCTCCAGACAATGATTTTATTTTTAGTCTATTTTAAGGTCAAGTAATTTTAACGGTCCCAATTTTTTTTATTATCACTTTTTTGGAATTTTAATAAAAATGCACAAATCCTATTGAGGTATCAATTCCTTTAGTAACATAAGTGAGCAAATCAAATGGAGAGATTTGGAAAAGCAATGCCAGGCAAAATCAATGATGCATGCTAAAGAGAAATGCTCAACTTGCCTCCAGCTCTCTTTATGCAAGGATGCTAAGCAGAATTGAAACCTATGTATATGCAAATGCAAGCCGATGAAATTTCCCTAGATGAGAAATTTATATTATTGTGAACAACCAATGTTGATCACTTAAATATGGAACCCAAAAGTCCGATCTTTGGGAGATTTTCGGTGTTCACCATAGTGAGTCCTGCAAAGGGCAGTGTAGATTTCCTCTCGATGCTCGATTCCATGTCTAAATGAGAAGCAATTCAAATTTTTACTAAGTCCAAATGAGAACTATAGGGTGCAGGCAAATATATTATGTGTTTGGCTTTAATCTATCGTCAAGCAAATACTAATACTAGAGCTCAAACACACAAAATAAAGGAAAATTGAAAACTTAGAAAACAAATGAAAGAAAAAGCGACACAAATGACGAAAAACCAATGAGACCCTTAAGGGAACAATCCCTCGGGCACTAGACCTCGTGAAGCATGAAGTGTCCTGAGAGTGTCCTGAGTATTATAAATTAAATGCCTCTCTCTCACTTGAGTTACAAAATAAATGCACTAAAAAATAAGTGGCTCCGTCCTCAAAATTTTCTAAGTCCTTTGTTCCAAGTCCTTTCTGATAACTAGGTCAAAAAGAGAAATAACATTTCGTGGGTGCGCATGCACTCCAAGTAAAGCCTCCCTCGATCTAGTGGTACCTCGCAACAAATTCAAACAAGGAGAAGTGATTAGAAAATTCAACAATTATATAAAACAAAGCATAAAATAATTAATGTAAAAATATAAACAAAGAAGAACACTCAATCAAATGAATCTAGTCTATGTGCAGTTGCTCCCCTGATAATGGTGTCGTTCGATAACTGAGATTTTTAGCAGGTCTAAAGATGTCTTACATAAGGTGGAGACACTATCTCTTTGGAGACCCGTAAGAAATCTCAATTGATTAACAATTAACCCAAAATAATAATCAAACAATGTAAATAAGGTGTGGAGTTAAAATTTATTACAACTCTACAACAAAGATGTATATAGGTGCAAGTATGTGTAGAGGTCGAACTCAAGGAGCAAACTAGATAGATCGGGTAAATGAGTATAAAAAGTGTTTGTGGGATTCTTGTCTACTTGTTATTTTTGTTTGTTTTTAATTATGTATATACTTTTTATTTTATTTCAGTTTTATATTTATTTTTTTTAAATTTTTTATTTTTTAAATTTTATTTTTATATTTTTAGATTTTTAGATATCTTCTTCTTTTATAAAAGCAATACAGGAATATAAGACTATATAAACAATGTAAGATATTTTAAATATAAATACTAAAAATATTAAAAATTCAAGAAATAAAATCTTTTTTTGGGCTTTAAGTATTTTTCTGTTTTGTAAATTTTTAGGAATTTTGCTAATTTAAAGGATTTCTAAAGTTGAAAATATACCAAATCAGGGATTAAAATAAATAGCAGAAATCGAAATGGAAATTAAAAATAGCAAATCAAGTCTAAAATTTTCCAAATTCATTTGGATAGGTAGATAATAATATAAATAAAATTATAGAATAGAAAAAATATTTTTAGTATTTTTATCTTTTATTCTCGATTTTGGATCTTTTGATTCTTTCATATTTTCTTTTTTTAGGGTTTTTAATTTCTAGAGTAAAAATAAAAAGGTAAACACAATATATTTTTTGGAATTTTTCAAAAATGTTTATATTTTTGGTATTTTATATTAGAGATAGGGAAAAAGTGTGCTCAAATGTTTTTTAATAAATAATAAAAATTCTAAAATTGCAAACATGGAATTAGAGGCTATCAGGAACCTACATTTTTTGTGATATTAGGAGAATAATAGCTATATTTAATAAATAGAGGAAATGCACAAAACTGCTAAACTAGTATGAATGTATATGTAATTAAGATAAAGTCTAGAGTCCTTGCTGCAATTTCCACAAAAAATGTAACGGGAATAACAATTAAGGGTATAAAATAAAATACACAAAAGAGGGCCCTCCTGCAAAATGCCCACCTCGCGTGGGCGGCCACGTGAGGCAAGCTGGCGTGAACCAATTTACAAATACGATAAGTTCGGGGGGTTTTATGCAAATATTACAAAACATACATAACAACCGAGGAAAGTTTCAATTTTAATATTTAATTACAAAAAGTAGCGGGGCCAAAGTGCAAAATACCCAACTTAAGACGTGGATAACTTGACATGTGTCTCTACTAGATGCAACGATGACCGTTCAACGATTATGGGTCAAGATCAAATAGTCTACGTGATATCCATGTCTAGGAAGTGATGAATACCCATTCATTACTCTTTATTCTTTTATTTTAGCTACAAAACCAATGCAAAACACATGTACATTCATGTAAATATCAATAATTATCAATAAGCATGCATTGTGTAAATGTGTATAATTAGCATGTTTTTGTGCATAAATAAAAGAATAAAGAAATAAAAGAAAAAAGGGAAATATTTAGAATAAATATTGAGCGACCTGATCCCAAGGGAGGGCTCAATATGGGCCTGACCGCAAAAACCCCATGTAGAGAGAGATAGGGAAACTCAATCATGTGTACATATACCTATAAATAGATAAAATTATTTTGCTCTTAAGAAAATAAAAATGGGTGTTTATTTATTTATACGTATTTGTAAATATAAAATTAAAATAAAAATGGACAAAATAAAATTAAAATAAAAATAAATAAAATCCCCTCCATTGTATATAGACCATATGAATAGAAATAACACCTCTATTTATTCCCCCTTGTAAATATTTAATAAAAATCTAACAAAAATATTTTCACATCCCTTATTTCATGGTGTAAATAAATGAAATAAAAATTATAAAAATGAAAATAAAATATAAAGAAAATAAAATAAAATCAAAACCCACCTTGTATATATACCATGTATACATGTAAATAAAAGTACTTATTTCACTTATGTAAATAACTAATAAAAATAAAATAAAAATACACTTTTATTTCAAATTTTATTCTATAAATAAATAAAATATAAAATTGGAATATTTGTATAAAAATAAACAATCAAAAATAAAAAAAAAAAATAAACACATGTATATACTTGTATATAATAATAATATTTTGTAAATACATAATTTATATTTCAAAAAAATAAATAAAAATTACAAAAAAATAACTTGAAAATAAATAAACATTTTTCATGTTTTAAGTTTTTTCGAAAATATGTCATCTATTATTTTTAAATGAATTTCCAAATAATTGCAGAATGGCGCGCTCTGATCGGTCCACGGGGGATGTTGACCCCCAGTCAACTCTCCCCCGCGGACCTCTTCCCCCGTGGATCTCGCAACCGACCCGACTTCTCCCATTTTTCCCCATGTAACCCGACCTCCATTCGCCTAAACCCAGGGTCCTAATTACATTAGACATATCTGAGACCCTTGCCCGATCATCTACCTAGGGATCCGAGCTCCGACCAACTCGCCCGACCTCCTTCTTCTCGGACCCGTAGCAGTACATAAGCCACCTCCGCCGCACCTTTTCATGCATCCTTGGCTGTGCCCTTTCATCCCAGGAGCTCCACCTTACTCCCCAGAGTGACAGCGGCGCGAGGGAGGTGTCGAAGTGAGGAGAGAGAGCCTCTAGCTATCGATCCGGCGACTTCTGTCGCCGTGCGCCGCCGCGAGGTGCGCCCGAGCCTCGAGCATCGACGTCCCTTCGAGGCTACGACCCAGAACTCGCCCAACTCGTTCCCAGTCGATTGCATCCTCCAGGTAGATCTAATTCTTCCCAGTTTTCCTTAATTTCTCGTTACGCCCGATTCCCTCCTCCGCCATCTCTCATCGATTTCGCACGCTCCGATCATCCATTTCCTCATCCGACCCGACCGTCATCTTCGTGAGATCCCTCTCCACTTTCTGCACCCACGCACCCACCTTGGTTCGCCTCGAAACCAAGGCTCGACCTTCATTGCCGTCACCTTACCGGAGGTCGCCAATCTCGACTCGCCAGCCACCCATTCCACCTCTAACCGGGTCGAGGCAGTTTGCCCTCGACCCACGAAGCCTCCTAAGTTGTTTTGCAGGTCAATGTGACCCATCTGAGGGTCGTCTCGTTCGAGCCCATGAGCTTCGAGCTTCCGTCGTCGCCAGGCCGCTCCGGTGGTTCCCGGCGTCATCGGAGGACCCTAGTAGCTGCGGAGCGCCGAGACGAAGCTATTCCACATTCCAGCAGCTCAGGAGGAGGTCTCTACCGTGTGCATTGGGACGGCTAAGTTCGCTGGCATCGAGTTCTTGGAGGACCCTCCTCTGCCGTCCATTCAGCCTCGAGCTCCAGTTTTGATCCAGGCCGTCTATTTGAGGAGAAGCAGTCCATCGTTCGATCATCTGAGGCTTGATCTGGACCATCCATCAGCTGAAGAGAAGCCCTCGTTCCACAACCGTTCGATCTCCAACGTGGCTGCCTTTCAGCCCTCCGATAATAATATGGGTAATTTACTCTTAGGCCCCTTCTGTTTTTGCATTTCTTATTTAGTCATGTAAATAGTTTACCTAGTTGTTTTTATTTTGTATAAATGGCATTGAGGACCTTTATATTTAGCTTATTTGCATTATAGTCTCTGTGAGTGCGGACCATGTGCTTCGACACGTGAGGACCTGGAAGTATTGCAATATATACCCTGCAGATTCTATGTGTTATTGTTTGAATGTTTTAAAATAGGAATTGCATTTAAGTCCTTCCGTGCCTGGTTCACTTGCCCCACGCGTGTAGTTTGGGCTTTTTGCATGTTTGGACCCTGAGTTTTTTGCACATGTTATTGTTTGGTCCCCAGAAATTGTTTTCTTTACATGTAGGTCCCTATGTTGTGAGCCTCTATTTTAATTAAATAAAATAGCAAATTAAGTCCAGATTTCATGAAAATTGGATACGTGGCTCCTGCCACTGTGTAAAATTTTCACCAAAAATTTGGTACATTTTTTAGGCTTTTTATTATTTTTAAAAAGTTCAAAAATAGTAGTTTTTGTGTCTTCCTGTTTAGAAAATCATAAAAAATATAAAAACTCTTTTAAAAATTCTAAAAAAATCAGATTTTGTCGTTTTTTGTGTGTTTGATATTCGCTGCATTTTTGGTTATTTTTGGATACACAAAAACCTTAAAAATTTAGAAACACTTAAAAACTTATAAAAATTCTAAAAAATGGTAGAAACTCCAAAAATAATAAACTCTTTTTCTTAATTTTCCTTGTTGTCTCTATTTCTCATAAAAATTATCTCCAGGCTATTACAGGACCATTTGATATTTTTATGGCCCTTTGAAGTCTGACTGGACAGTTTGCCATTGTTTTTGTCTTATTTGATTTTTAGAAAATTCTATAAAAATCTCAAAATATCACCAAAAACATTAAAAAATTTAAAAAACATAAAAATATTTTTGCTTGAATTTTTGTAGAATTTTAGAGTGTTTAAATAATTTGTGGGGTTTGCTTATTTTCCCATATTATTAAAAATCCAAAAATATATAAAAATAATTAAAAATTACCAAAAATACGTGTGTTTTCTCCTTGACTACTTTGAAAGCCGCAAGGCCAATTTGTGCTCCCTGAGTCCGACCTTGGGTGCTACACCAGGCTAATCTCATAACCAGGACCGCTATTTTTGTATTGATTGATTTCTATCTTTTTGATTGGTGGTCTGATCTTCACATTTTTTTATTGACCGTATCTTGCTATTCAGGTCACAGCGACTCTGACTTTTTATACCTTATCCCGATAGTGAGATTTTTTGGTCATCAGAATGGCACCGTTGCCGGGGAGCACGACTTAGTAGTCAATTTTGATCTTTCTGTGGTTTTTCTTTTTCGCGGCTTTTTGTAGAAATTTTGTAGATATATTTTATTTGATTGTTTACAGTAATCTGGTTTGAAACTCTGTTTATTTACTTGCGAGAGCCCGAGGATCGAGGCAGCTTCTTCGGAAGCCGACGCAACCGCGAGAGCCGGAGGCGGCTTCCTTCTCTACGATGCCGCAGGAGAGCGCAAGGAACCGAGCAGGAGTGCGGGAGCCGCGGAATGGCCGCGTGGATTAGTCGTAGATTAGGTTTAGTTTAGATTTACTTTCAGCAAATTATTAATTTGTAATAATATAGGGACCTGGAACGAACTTGGACACTTGTGATTTTTCGGGGTCTATTTCGCCGAGCACCGATGTGCTCGGGGGACCTCACCGGTTTTTTGCAGTTTTAAGCGGTTTTCGACTGTTTATTTAGTACTTGTCTGATTTACGCGGTTTTCATCCTTAGCTTAGGATTTTGCTTGATTGTGACGTAATTAATTAGGATCCAAACACTTAATTGCCTGTATGTACCTATGGTTTGAATAATTGGACCTAATTAATTAATTCACAAGAAAAAGCCGACTTATTAGAGCTCTGGTCCACGTGCCTTGAGGAGTCACATACAGCACGTGCAGAATCAGTTGTGGAGGACACCGAGTGGATCCCAAGATAGGACTCCGGACCTAGGCCCGAGTTGAAGGATATGGAGAAATCCTCAAGCGCATCACGGAAGCGTGATCATCGTATCGGATACGACGAAGAACAACTAGTCGCACTAGTTGTTCGGTGTAGCGGAATTTAAAAAATTTTATTCGATGAAACCACATGATCCGAGAACCATTCTCAGATCGTTTCATCTATAACCACAACAAGTATAATGCAATACCTCTTGAAGCGTGGTTGATCAAGTCTCAAAGAGAAGAGACCTCCTGTCTCAAGTCCGATCGTTGGAGTAACGGCTTACGAGCGCGGGGATGAGTCGTGGTGTCCTCGCAATCCAAGAAGATGATCCAAGCACGGTTGCTCCTGATCTCGTCACACGAGATCAAACATCTCCTCCGTAGTGAAGCACTCCAAGTAGACGGAGAACTGCAGAGCGTCGAAGCGGCAACGCGATGGCACGGGCGTCGACGATTCTCTCCACCAAGATATGGTGGACGGCCACCAAGAAGAGAGGGAGAGAGGGCTGTCGAGTATGGAGAAAGAGAGAGAGATGTGTGCTACAATAGCATGTAAATAGAGAGTATGGTATGCCTCTCTGTTTATAGGGTTTTGGGATCCATGGATCTCAATCCGTGGGACATATAAAATCAATGGATGAGATTGATTTATGTCAAGCCAATGGTCAAGATAGTTGTTGGTGAAAGCCAACAACTTTTGATTTAATTTTGATTAAATATATTTGATAAATCAAATATATATTAATACCAAATTAAACCAATCAAATAAGGAGTGAAAATACAAATGAGATCCACCTTCCCCATTAGAGGGAGTGGACGGCCACCAATTCCATAAAGGAATTGGTGTCGCCACCTCCTTCCCATATGGGGAGGGCAATCTCATGGATTCCCATGAGATTGCACATCTCCTTGTTTTTCTCTGAACTTATTTCCAACAACTATTTGTTGGTATTTTTATTCTCCAAAAATAATTTTCAATTAATTTTGGGAATATTGCAAACCTGACATTGGAAAATTGTGAATCACATTCACAGCCCAAACAAAATATAATTTACATTTTCAATTAATTAGACAATGTGTATCCAATACACATCAATAATTAATCTACAAATATAAATTATAATTAGCTCTCTCTAATACATTATAAATAACATTTATAATATATTATGAATAACTGGATATTACTATCCACATTATTCTTATCCATAATAATTAAATCACATTTAATTATATTGGATAATTCCTTATACATCATGATAATTAAATCACATTTAATTATCAATTTCTCATTGCTTAGATCTTATAGAATTATTCTTAAACTATTTAAGAACAATGTTATTTCCCCTCAGATACTTGGAGATAAGGACAGGGCGATTGTATTGTTCCACGTATAGTGACATGGATATTGAGATCACATCTCAAATCCAGATCCCATGGACCTCTCATAGATGCTTGATTAAATCAAGACCGTAAACCTAATCTTCTCATTGCATCTGAATCTTAGTCAGATCAATGTCCAGTATATGGACTAAGATTAGATTACTTCTCTAATGAGAGGAGTCACTAAAATCCATACCTGTTTCATCACTCCCTCGGAATGGAAGCGTCATGGTTATACAATCGTTTATGATCAAATCACCCTTCAGGTATTCCCAATAACTGTACATCCTACATACTGGAAGACTCATGATCATCCTGAAGATATAGATCACTTTTACACTGTCATCTTCAGGGTTTGATCACTAAGTTTCTTAATCTTGGTTCTTGGGATATAGTACAGATCATATGCTTTAACAAAGCATATATCTTACCTTCAAATTCATATCATGCTTCTAAAGCATGATGACCATGCATGGAATTTGGTCAATCCCAAAACCTCATAAGTAAGCTCGTGTCTCCCGGTTCACAAGTGAACCTGTATGATCCCTTTGAGAGATCATATTACTCATATGCCCTTACATGCACACCAGCTCGCCGGTATATAGACCTTGGTTAGGTCATCAACCTATTGGTCTGCCAAATGTACATACTTAGACATATAGCAATACATATGTCTTTTGTCAGAGGATGTTTGCCTGTGATGTGACAGTATTCATCATAGGTCTTTGGTTATCTTGATCTCGTTAAGTCAACTCATTGACTAAACTAACCTGATACCTCTGAATCAATATTCCCATGCAGAGGACCTGTATCAAGAGGTTGATCAGATATCAGTCTAATGAGATAGGATTGCCATCTCCCACTCAGACTGGAGATCACTACTTGTTAATCATTGATGATGCTTGATGACTCCTCTATCTAACTCCTTAGATATTCATCCAAGCATCAGCCTCTATGATTCAATCAATGAATCAACAACTGTATGATTATCAAGTTGGCCATGGTACATAATCCTAATTGTACAGTGGGACCTTATAGTGCATTCATTCATTCAATATCAGAAAGGGAGTGAAACATAATCAATAACTTTTATTGATAAATCATTAATTACAATAACATCTATTGTAGGAATGGTTTGCCTCAGGCTCACATTGCTATCAATTTCCTACTAGCCCTCAAAACCATTCAGGAACAATCCTTAAACCCATACTTATTACATGTTGGTCGAAAACCTTCTGTGTCAGAGGTTTGGTAAGAGGATCAGTAACGTTGTCAGCAGAGGCCACCATGGTGATGATGAAGTCACAACGCTTTTGAATCTCCCGAATGATGTGGTATTTCCTTTCTATGTGCTTGCTCTTCTGATGCCATCTGGGTTCCTTCGCCTGGGAAATGGCTCCCGTGTTATCACAGAGCAGCGAGATGGGAGTATCAGAGGAAACTACGCCAAGCTCCTGGACGAACTTACGCAACCACACCGCCTCCTTTGCAGCATCCGATGCGGCAATGTATTGCTTCTCCAGCTCACATCACCACCATTCAACAGGAACACAAACCCTGATGTCGACTTTCGATCATCAATATCCGATCAGAAGTCAGAATCTGTATATCCCAAGACTTGGAGATCACCATCTCCGTAGACCAAGATGTAATCTTGCGTCCGTCTTAGATATTTGAATATGTTCTTTACTGCATTCCAGTGTTGTTCTCCATAGCAGGATTGGTAACAACTTACCACTCCCACTGCATGGCAGATATCTGTCCTAGTGCACATCATAGCATACATTAAGCTTCCTACAACTGATGCATAAGGGCATCCAACCATGGCTTTCTTTTCCTCAGCAGTTTGAGGAGCCATTCCTTTAGATAGGTGGATACCATGTCTTAAGGGTAGGAATCCTTTCTTGGAACTATCCTTACGGAATCGTTCAAGAATTTTCTTAATGTATCCATGTTGTGACAATCCCAAAATCCTCTTTTCCCAGTTTCTGAACAACTTCAAACCCAAGATGTAAGAGGCTTCTACAAGATCTTTCATCTCGAAGGTATGGGATAGCCAAATCTTCACACTGGTCATCATCCATGTATCATTCTCAGTGTTAAGAATGTCATCTACATAAAGCACGATGAACACAATGGCGCTCCCACTAAGCTTCTTGTATACACAAGGTTCATCAGGATTCTGCACAAAATCATAACTCTTTATGGTTTCGTCATATCTGATGTTCCAGCTACGAGAAGCTTGCTTGAGCCCATAGATGGATTTCTTCAGATTGCATACTTTACCATCCTCTGTCATGAAGCCCTAGGGCTGCTCCATGTAGATATCCTCCTCGAGGTATCCATTGAGGAAAGCCGTCTTGACGCCCATCTGCCAGATGTTGTAGTCAAGATATGCATCTATAGCCAGCAATGCCCTGATGGATTTAAGCATAGCCACAGGAGAGAATGTCTCATCGTAGTCGATGCCTTTTCTCTGTGTGTAGCCCTTGGCTACGAGCCGTGCTTTGAAAGTCTCTACTTTCCCATCAGGTCCCCTCTTTGCTTGAATATCCATTTGCACCCAATGGGTTTTACCCCTTTAGGTGGATCCTCGAGGGTCCATACACCATTCTTATGCATGGAGTCAATTTCTGACTTCATTGCTAGCATCCATCTATCCATGTCATGATCCGCGAGTGCTTCATCAAATGAAGTAGGATCATTGTCAATTTCATTTGACACATGGAATCCATACCTTTCAGGTGGTGCAACCACCCTCGAACTCCTTCGAAGAGGTAAGGGTGTTTCATCTTTATTTACTTCTTCAGTTTATGGTCTAGGAAGCTCAGAATCCTCAGGGGATTCAATGAGTTACTCTACTTCATTTTTATCTTGACCTTTAAGGAAATCATCCTCACGAAATTTCACATCTCTAGAAACAAAAACCTTTTGGGTCTCAGGGTCATAGAGCTGGTATCCAATACCATCTCTAACATACCCAATGAAGTAACACTCACGAGTGCGAGATTCCAGCTTACTCATGTACACGTTCTTCGCATGGACCAAGCAACCCCAAACCCTCAAGTACTTAACACTAGGTTTGGTTCCATACCAGAGCTCATGAGGAGTCTTAGGTACAGATTTGCTAGGAATCTTATTCAGGATATATATTGCAGTCTCTACTGCATATCCCCATAAACTAAGTGGTAAATGTGCTTTACTCATCATTGAACAGACCATATCCATGATGGTCTTGTTGCGTCTTTCAGCAACACCATTAAGTTGGGGAGTTCCAGGAGTAGTGAGATTGGAGACAATTCCATTCTCTTTGAGGTATTCATTGAATTCATTAGAGAGGTACTCGCCACCTCGATTAGATCGAATTCGTTTAATCTTCCTATCGGTTTGGTTCTCAACCAAAACCTTGAATTCACTGAACTTTTCAAAGGTTTCGGATTTATGACGTAATAGAAAGACAAACCCGTATCGCGAATGGTCATCAATAAATGTCAAATAATATCGATATCCATTTTGAGTCGCAGTACAGAAGGGACCACATAAATCGGTATGTATCAAGTCAATAATACCTCCGCATCTAGTAACCTTATTACGGAAAGGCATCCTAGTCATTTTACCACGAATACAATGTTCACAGGTAGGTAAAGATTGAACCTGTAGAAAATCTAAAGGTCCATCCTTTATCAATCTATTGATCCTATCAACAGATAAATGACCAAGCCTTTGATGCCAAATCATGTTTGAATGATTTTCATTATTCCTGGATATTTTAGGGTTTTTATTAGTGGTTGTAACATTTATGACATTTATCAATACACAACTCATAGAGTCCACTAGAAGTCAAAACACCATCCGCAATATATTTATCATAACAATTTATGACTATTTTTTTAAAGAAAAGGAAATAATAACCGCTTTTAACAATCTTAGATACAGATATCAAGTTCCTTCTGACTTCGGGTACATAAAGACATTCTTTAAGTATAAGGACTCTACCACTAGATAATGATAGTATACAAGTCCCGACGGCCACTGCTGCAACACTTGCATCAGATCCCCTCTGGATGACTATCTCCCCTTCCTCAAGACTTCTAGTTTCCTGAAACAAATGTAACAAATTGCATACATGAACAGAAGCACCAGAATCTACAACCCAACTTCCTTCTCGTCCAACGTGAAAGCTAGTTTCAATGATGAAAGTAGATTTAATACCTGATGGGGCTTTACCTTTGTCGAAGGACTTCAGGTATTCTGGACAGTTACGCTTCCAATGCCCTGGCTTTTTGCAGTGGTGACAGAAGTTGATTTTCTTCGACGCCATTAGAGTGGACGCATTGGAAGAAGAGCCAACACTTTGTCCCTTCTTCTTTCTCTTCTGGCAGGGCCCTTCCAAAAACCATGCTTCCGACCACGCTTCCCTCTGACCTGTGCAACCATTGCACTGCCAGTGGGACCATCCTTCTTCATCACGTCTTCTGCAGACTTTAATGCAGCAAGGAGAGCAGCGCTTGTCAATTCCAGCTTGTTCATGTGGAATGACACTACAAAGTTATTGAAAGATTTGGCCAATGACAGCAGAATGAAGTCAGCTTGCATGTCTGCATCCATTGTTGCCCCAAGAGTCTCCAGCTTCGACAAGTACCCAAACATTTTGAGTACATGTTCACGAACCGAAGTTCCTTCCTGCATCTTGCAGCGAATGAGGTCTTTCATAACATTGTACTGCTGGGTGCAGTTAATGTCACCAAACATATCCTTTAGATTCTGCATGATCTCTTGGCAAGTACTCATCTCCACATGTTGTTTCTGAAGAACATTGGAGAGAGAACCCAAGATGTAGAATCTATCAAAGACATGATCTTCATCATACTTGTCATTAAATGCTTTTTATTCCTTGGATTTAGGGTTCTCATGCTTGTCCTCAGAGAGCACATAGATTATGCGCTCTGCGGAGAGAACAAGCTCCAAATTACGGATCCAATCTGAGTAATTTGGGTCGGTCAATTGGTTGACCTCCAGAAGCCTACTCAGTGGGTTCATGGATTTCATTTTCTGAAAATGAGAATGCACTATATTAGAACATATAATCATATATTCAATTTAGTTTTATTTGATTAAGGCATTTTGAAACAAATTAGTCCTGCTATGTCAACCATGAAAGTTTATTCCCTAATTCACTTTCAAAGTAGGAGATATACTTACCGATATATCTCAAGCAAGAACTGGGATCTCCTCTTTATCTTTGTCATATCCCAATAATATGAGAACTTATGACTCCAATAAAGAGAAGCGGGAACATATTCCGTCTTACAAGTCCAACTTGCATTTTCAATTCGGTCTTGAATACCCGGGCCCACCATCCCTAAGGTGATGTTGACCCGTCATTAATTGAACCAACCATCAACAGGAATACAACTCGTTATGCACAATCCAATATCGCCTCAATAATATGAGGACTCGACATTAGGGTCACTATGTATACGTCCTTACTCTTTCGAGAAGCGACGAGTCCGATCCATATGGATCATATGCAGGAGCTGTCACTTCGGATAGGCGTCTCCTACACATAATATCTGACGACGAAACTCTTCGCCTTGATGGGAGACCATGGATGTCACTTGTGTGATCCTCCATCTCTTATTCAAATTCTAATTAATTACTATGAATCACATTCATATAATCAATTCTTCCAAGGGAATTAATAACTCTAATCATATTAGAGTATTTTAATTGGACATAATCAATTTAGTCATATTAAATTAATTATCAATCCAATTCAATCAATCAAACTTGATTATTTTACTTGAATATAAATATGGTAATATCTCAAAATACGTGTTAATTCGAATTTTAATAATTATAAAAATACAACTTAATCCCTCGGACATTATCCCAGCCCTACCCGTTGTCATGGCCAGTACCGACGGGAGTGGGACGGACCACATACGTTGCAACCCGCTACCCCAGTGATCCCTGACTAGACGCCATATCCGCCTCGGGAAAGGATAATGCCAAATTTATTAATTTGTACTTGAGATGATCATAGGTTCTTCAACCGAAATTGTACCATATAGTAATAATCAAAACATTTTTTATTATAAGGAAATTTGCTACACAAATTCCCAAATCCTATTCAAGCATCAAGTTTGAAGATTGTGGTTTCCAATTATGATTTAGATCACATCTTAATCAATTAATTGATTGAGGCCAAGACAATTAGGTAAATAATCATCTTCCAATAGTTCACAAATTTATTTCAAGATTATTTCACGAAATTAACAATTAATTTCACTAATTGACAATCACTTGGTTCTAGATTAGGACAGTAATTTCAGCAGTGACCCCTATTCACTAAAATTAATATATCTCAAAATATTTAAATCCAAATTAGACAAACTCAATTTTCATAGGTTACTAACTTGATTTAGGACAGAAGACAAGTGACGTTTCACGCATTTAGAGGCAAGTCTATACAGTAATTAACATTTTAATCACGTTCAGATCTACAGTTCCCGCAACAGTGCATACATGTTCATTAAAACAACCATATCTAGAGCATACGAAATCTGATTTACGCAAACTCAGATCCTATGGTTTCCTTATTTAATGGGGAACAAAAATACAAGTATTAAATTCGTGTTTAAACAATTTAAACAGTGCCGAATTTATTTACTAAACAGATCTGCGAAATCAAATGCAATGAAAAATTTCGCGACATTAACGAACCCAAGTCGTCCTCGGTTTTCGAATCATATTCGAAACCATCAACCTGGCTCTGATACCACTTTAAGGATATGGAGAAATCCTCAAGCGCATCATGGAAGCATGATCATCGTATCGTATATGACGAAGAACGACTAGTCGCACTAGTTGTTCGGTGCAGCAGAATTTAAAAAATTTTATTCGATGAAACCACATGATCCGAGAACCATTCTCAGATCGTTTCATTTATAACCACAACAAGTATAATGCAATACCTCTTGAAGCGTGGTTGATCAAGTCTCTAAGAGAAGAGACCTCCTGTCTCAAGACCGATCGTTGGAGTAACGGCTTGCGAGCGCGGGGATGACTCGCAGTGTCCTCGCAATCCAAGAAGATGATCCAAGCACGGTTGCTCCTGATCTTGTCACACGAGATTGAACGTCTCCTTCGTAAGTGAAGCAATCCAAGTAGATGGAGAACCTCAGAGCGTCAAAGCGGCAGCACGATGGCACGGTCGTCGACGATTCTCTCCACCAAGATATGGTGGACGACCATCAAGAAGAGAGGGAGAGAGGGCTGTCGAGTATGGAGAAAGAGAGAGAGATGTGTGCTACAATAGCATGTAAATAGAGAGTATGGAATGCCTCTCTATTTATAGGGTTTTGGAATACATGGATCTCAATCCATGGGACATATAAAATCAATGGATGAGATTGATTTATGTCAATCCAATGGTCAAGATTGTTATTGGTAAAAGCCAACAACTTGTGATTTAATTTTGATTAAATATATTTGATAAATAAAATATATATTAATACCAAATTAAACCAATCAAATAAGGAGTGAAAATACAAATGAGATCCACCTTCCCCATTAGAGGGAGTGGACGGCCACCAATTCCATAAAGATATTGGTGTCGCCACCTCCTTCCCATATGGGGAGGGCAATCTCATGGATTCCCATGAGATTGCACATCTCCTTGTTTTTCTCTGAACTTATTTCCAACAACTATTTGTTGGTATTTTTATTCACCAAAAAATAATCCTCAATTAATTTTGGGAATATTGCAAACTTGACATTGGAAAATTGTGAATCACATTCACAACCCAAAACAAAATATAATTTACATTTTCAAGCAATTAGACAATGTGTATCCAATCCACATCAATAATTAATCTACAAATATAAATTATAATTAGCTCTCTCTAATACATTATAAATCACATTTATAATATATTACAAATAATTGGATATTACTATCCACGTTATTCTTATCAATAATAATTAATCCCATTTAATTATATTGGATAATTCCTCATACATCATGAAAATTAATCACATTTAATTATCAATTTATCATTGCTTAGATCTTATGCAATTATTCTTAAACTATTTAAGAACAATGCTATTTCTCCTCAGATAATTGGAGATAAGGACATGGCAATTGTATTGTTCCACGTATAGTGACATGGATATTGAGATCACATCTCAAATCCAGATCCCATGGACCTCTCATAGATGCTTGATTAAATCAAGACCGTAACCTAATCTTCTCATTGCATCTGAATCTTATTAAGATCAATGTCCAGTATATGGACTAAGATTTGATCACTTCTCTAATGAGAGGAGTCACTAAAAATCCAGACCTGTTTCATCACTCCCTCGGAATGGAAGCGTCATGGTTATACAATCGTTTATGATCAAATCACCCTTCAGGTATTCCCAATACCTGTACATCCTGCATACTTGAAGACTCATGATCATCTTGAAGATATAGATCACTTTTACACTGTCATCTTCAGGGTTTGATCACTGAGTTCTCAATCTTAGTTGTTGGGATATAGTACAGATCATATGCTTTCACAAAGCATATATCTTACCGTCAAATTCATATCATGCTTCTAAAGCATAATGACCATGCATGGAATTTGGTCAATCCCAAAACTTCATGAGTGAGCTCATGTCTCCCGATTCACAAGTGAACCTGTATGATCCCTTTGAGAGATCATATTTACTCATATGCCATTACATGCACACCAGCTCGTCAGTATATAGACCATGGATAGGTCATCAACCTATTGGTCTGCCAAATGTACATACTTAGACATATAGCAATACATATGTCTCTGGTCAGAGGATGTTTGCCTGTGATGTGGCAGTATTCATCATAGGTCTTTGGTTCTGTCGATCTCGTTAAGTCAACTCATTGACTCAACTAACCTGATACCTCTGGATCAATATTCCCATGCAGAGGACCTGCATCAAGAGGTCGATCAGATATCAGTCTAATGAGATTGGATTGCCATCTCCCACTTAGACTAGAGATCACTACTTGTCAATCATTTATGATGCTTGATGACTCCTCTATCTAACTCCTTAGATATTCATCCAAGCATCAGCCTCTATGATTCAATCAATGAATCAACAACTGTATGATTATCAAGTTGGCCATGGTACATAACCCTAATTGTATAGAGGGATCTTATAGTGCATTCATTCATTCAATATCAGAAAGGGAGTGGAACATAATCAATAACTTTTATTGATAAATAATTAATTACAATAACATTTATTGTATGAATTGTTCGCCTCGGGCTCACATTGCTAACACGAGTATCCGGCTACCGTTCTTTCGTGTAGAAATTGCTCTGCTAGGGACGGTTTTCCGCGAGCATCATATATGTAGTTTATATTCTGTCATTTATTTTATGCGCGGATCACCCTGCATGTAGACTACTGGAGTCAGGTATGCATCTCTTACTCTGCATGCATCATTGATTTCCACGCATCGGTTTTTTCGTCTTCTCCCCCGGTTTTGGACTTAAAATAATCAAGAGAACCAAAAAATTCGTTAGGCGTTGTTTGTTATTGAAAATACCCAAAAATCAAAACTATAAAATTGGGACTGCTAACTCAACTTGACCCTAAAATACACTCACCATAAAAATTTATCTTGGAGAGAGCAACCCCCTCATTGTCTGGTTTGCATGTGCAAGAGAGTGACCCGCACACTAGGCTAGAGCCATATCTGAGCCCCGATCAGACTATTGGCCTTTTATACGGGACAGTCTTTTCGACGGATTGGATTCCCAACAGATCACGTAACCGCTCTGCTATCCTGACTTGATCACCTAATAAAATTGACAATATAAGTGACCGAACTCTTACGGTCTTCAACTCGCGTTGCGTAGGTGAAATCCGTGGTTTGTTTGCTTATCATAGTTGTTTCCATATCCCATCCGCCCGACTCGCCAGATCAAGATGATGGGCAGGAGGTCTATTAGGCAGCCTCTGGCTGCACCATTTTTCAGCACTCCAGCCTGCTCATCTAGGTTGGTTTGTGAGAGCTCAGACCCGCTCTCCGAACCCGAGTTCGACTCCACCCTGTTCTCCCTTGACCACCCTTCTACCGCTCCTGAGACACGAGTGCCATATGCGAGACAGCAGACCGATGATTTATCGACACCTGAGTTTGGGTCTTTTGCCTTTGCAAAGACCATGGCCGGCAGCAGCGATGACCGCATCGGAGGCCCCCGAGTAGAGAAGACATTTATCCTGGACCAGGGTGCGATCAACACCACCCTGATCGCCTCTATTGAGATAGTACAACAGCAGTTGAGGGATCAAGGTGCATTCATGATAGAGATGAGGAGAGAGATGAAGCAGATGAGAGCAGACCGCGAGGAGTGCGGGCCCAGAGACGGACTGAGGATACCCGATGGTGCGGCAGTAGCCACAACAGCCGCAGCAGCAGCAGCAACAGCAGGTCCTCCGAGACCGATGTGGAGTTGCACAACCCCGAATCGACTTTGACGCATCGTTGGGTTGTACTACCAGCTATCGTGGGGGATATCAAGTTCCCCCCGAACACACTTCAGCTTCTACCCCGGTTCAATGGGCTCGCCACTGAGGAGCCCCATCTTCATCTCCGAGAGTTCGAGATGATCTGGAGCACCGTCCACGACTCACAGGTGGACGAGGATACCATCAAGATGATTGCTTTTCCTTTCTCCCTAGTAGACAGAGCAGCAAACTGGCTGAAGCACTTAGGGAGGTTTGTGTACACCTGGGAGCAGCTCCGCACCAAGAACTTGAACAAGTACTATCCACTCGGGCGGACGAACGCAGCGAGAGCCCTGATCAGCAACTTCTCCATGCTCCCCAACAAGCAGTTTCACGAGGCATGGGAGAGGTTTAGAGGGCTTACTGACAGATGCCCGCACCATGATATCTCGAAGCCGAACCTTGTTCAGAGCTTCTTTTGCGGGTTGACGCCAGAGCTGTAGGGCCTGGAGAACACTTCCTACGGCGGGTCCTACTTCGCCATGGATCATGATCAGGTCTGGGCCATCTACGAGGAGATGGCCGAGAACTATACAGTGATGTCCCAGACCGGACTCTACACTCAGGGACGCCCCCAGCCACAGACCGTGCAGTACCAGAGGATAGCACGGGTCGACGCTGGTCCTTCCACTTCGTCAGCGGCAGCCGCACAGGCCGAGTCCACAGCCACAGACATGGGCATTATCAGCGAGAAGCTGTACCGGATGGAGATTATAGAGAAGAAGCAGTGCCAGAGCATATCGTAGATGGATCAGATGTCACAGATGCTGAATGACCTGAAGACACATATCATGTGTCTCCAGGAGGCACAGACAACTTCTCAGCCCCGTCTTAAGTCACGAGGAGATCCGAGTGGCAGTGGCAGCTCGTCCCACTGCTCCAGCTCCAGTCAGCCTAGACAGGTCCACCTTCTACAGGCGGAGCCGTACCAGCAGCCACAACCTTGCTACTAGTCACCACCATCCCTGGACACTCAGATGGTGGTTTACCAGCCGGATCAGCCTCTGGCAGTACTCCCGCCACCCTCCTACGAGCCCCATCCGTTGATGGATGTCAATAGGATTTGGTACGACCGACCCCAGCCCGGTATCCGACGAGACCATCCCGGATTCCGTTGGTCGGCCGGAGGTGCCAATTCCCAACAGCAACCTTCAGGCCAGGGTAGCCAGTACAACCATCAGCGAGATCACCAGCAACAACAGCCCCCAGTGTACCACCAGCAGCAGCAACAGTCATCTCATTATGGTCATCGTCCGTATTAGCAGGGACATTCTTGGAGGCATGATCAGCCTTAGTAGCAACATCAGCAGTACCCCTCTTACCAGCCACAATAGTACCTGTACCAGCAGTAGCAGCCTCATTACCAGCGAGGACACCCATCGGGTTCTCGTGGGCCATCCTATTAGAACCATGCCTTGGACGACATAGCCTGCCTCGTGACAGAGCAGCAGGCTACCTTCAGACGGGAGATGGATGAGTTCCGCTAGGAGGTGAGGGAGATCGTGAAGGGAAGGCCGCCATCCCTGCCTAGATTGAGCCGAACCCGAACTACCTAAAGAGGAAATCTAAGCAGGTAGATTTCACATAGTATGCTACTCCTAGTGATACATTTGGTGATATGTCTGCATATCTGTTTGATACTGATTTTGTTACACTTAGGAGCGGTAGGATGTCAGCAGGCAGCGCCTCGTCTGAGCGACGTTCCACGCTACTTCAGGAGCGCCAAGCGAGGAGGAGTGTGGTACTGATGCCGCGAGAGATGATGACGATGGCGCTGACGCCACCATGGATGTTGATCCACACGACGGTACTGAGGCCGTCACTACACCAGATGGAGGAGGTGGTACTGACGCCACCATAGTTGCCAAGCCAGAGCGCGGTGCTAAGGCCGCGAGTCGACATGCCGAGGGTGGTACTGAGGCCACCATTTCTACTTTTGCTAGTCCAGTTCCATCTGTACATGTATCTCAGGACACTTCTGAGAATAAAGGAAAGGGTTTATTTTCTTCTGATCCACCTGTGGTGCATGATGATGTATGTGTGGATTCGGTCATGCTTGAGCTGCCGATACCCTCTCCTAGTCCTTTTATCTGAGAAGGACCCTGTAGTCGCCTTCCCTAGAGCACTCCATTTGGGTAAGGGGCAGAAAAGAGAAAATGCCAAAAAGAATTAGCAGGTAGAGTTCAGCCAGGAGATGTTAGATCAATTCCATGTTTAGCTGACTCTCCAGGAGACCTTGGAGCACATCCCTCTACTCCAGAGATCACTCAGAGACAGGACCACAGTTAGGAGAAAGAGAAGGAACCACCAGTCTGAGATCCATGTGCTTACCCGGGCCACTTGTTTCGCGATCCAGAACCGTTTGCCGGCCAAGAGGCCAGATTCAGGACCCCCGTATATCAGATGCCATATCCATGAGCAGAGGTTCGACCGCACTCTATTAGACAGCGGTTCTTCAATCAACCTACTTCTGGAGCCCTTCTCGACCACTTCGAGTTGGGCACTCTACGACAGAGTAGGACAATCCTTCAGTTTACTGATTGATCTGTCAAGAGGCCGAAGGTTGCTGAGGGACGTTGTCGTCACGATTCAGGGCCTGCAATTCCCCATGAACATCGTTGTGTTGGACATGGAGATCCCTGAGTTTGTGACCGATACCCCCATCATTCTAGGTCGCCCGTTCTTGGCCACAACCAAGGCAATGACCGACCATGATAGTGGGAAGGTATACTTTCGCGTCGAGGGCTAGAGTATACAAATAGAAATGGTTGAGGACATCAGAGCCAGAGATTCAGAGTGCTCAGAGCAGACCACTGATTAAGAGCAGATGACAGAGTCAGGGCGAGACATCCACCAGGACTGCGGCTTCGTGATTACAGATGATGAGGCAGTATGGGCAGATCCAGTCGCACAGACCAACCTCTCACCTTCAGAGTTCGCTGATGCAGAGACACCAACAGAGGAGATCTTGGAGAGCGCATTACTAGTCCAGGATACTTTTCAGGCAGCAGAGTCGGTTCTTGACCGCAAGACAGAGTTTGGTTGTGAGTCCGATACAGATCCCTCGGAGTCAGATGTTGATTGGGTAGAGTTTGATGATCTTGTACCATGTTTGACTTCCACTGAGCCTGCAGCTAGGGAGGAGCTTGATGCCATGCAGAGCAGAGACAGTCCAGTAGAGCAGCCTTCTCCAAATACTGATTGTGAACGAGAGTTTCCATTCTCCCATGCAGATTTGGCAGCATTCACTCAGAGTTTTTAAAGGTCAGATCCGCCAGCACCGACATGTCCAGAGCTGAAGCCACTTCCTGCGTCGTTGAAGTATAGGTTCCTTCCGAGTGAGCATGAGATGTACCCAGTCATTATCTTAGCAGATTTGACTGGAGAGAAGGAATCCCGTCTGATGGGGGTTCTTGAAAAGAACCGCAAGGTGATTGGATGGAGTGTAGCCGATCTCCATTGGATAAGTCTGACCCTGTGCTCCCACCATATCTATCTCGAGGATGAGGCGAAGTCGTTGCGTGAGTTCCAACGGCGATTGAACCTGAATCTGAGAGAGGTTGTCATGAAGGATATTTCGAAATGGTGGAGCGTCGATTTTATCTACCCCATTTCTGACTCCAAGTGGGTCAATCCGTTGCATGTAGTGCCTTAGAAGAAGGGCATCACTACAGTTGTCAGCGAGTCTGGAGAGGAGATCACTACCCGGGTACCCACTTCTTGGAGGGTCTGCGTAGACTACAAACGACTCAACCAGGCCACCAAGAAGGATCATTTCCCCCTGCCCTTTACTGATCAGATCATTGAGAGACTGGCAGGGAAGAGCTATTACTGCTTCTTGGATGAGTACTCCGGCAACAATCAGGTGGCCATTGCGCCCGAGGACCAGGACAAGACTACCTTTACCTATCCCTTTGGGACTTATGCCTTCAGACGCATGCCATTTGGGCTATGCAACGCCCCTGCGACATTTCAGAGATGCATGTTGTCTATCTTTTTGGACATGGTGGGGGAGTGCTTGGAGGTCTTCATGGATGATTTCTCAGTCTACGACGATGGATTCGACTCCTGTCTTGACTGCCTAGACCGAATCCTTCAGCGATGCATTGAGGTTCACCTTGTGTTATCTTGGGAGAAGAGTCACTTCATGGTGACTCAGGGGATGATGCTTTGCCACATCATCTCCAACAGGGGCATGGAGGTTGATCCGGCCAAGGTAGATGTCATTAGAAAACTCGCACCACCGTCCAATTTGCGGCAGTTACGGTCTTTTCTGGGGCACGTTGGTTTCTACCGACGATTCATTCGTGATTTCAGTAGGATTGTCCGACCGTTGACTGATCTGCTGATGAAAGACACCGAGTTCCTTGATGATAAGTGTCTATCGTCATTCGAGACTCTCAAGAGTTGTGTTATAGAGGCTCATGTTCTCCAGCCACCGGATTGGTCTCTCCCATTCGAGATCATGATGGATGCCTCCGATTTTGCTGTAGAGGCCATGCTGAGACAGAGGAGGGATGGAGTCCCATTTGCTATTCACTATGCTAGCCGTACATTGGATGCCTTGCAGCAGAACTACACAGTCACCGAAAAGGATATGCTAGTCGTAGTTTTTGCCCTAGATAAGTTCAGATCTTACATCATTGGATCTAGAGTGACCATTTACACTGATCATACCGCCATCAAGTACCTAATGGCAAAGAAGGATGCCAAAGCGAGATTGACAAGATGGATCCTTCTACTCCAGGAGTTTGATATAGAGATTAAGGATAAACTGGGAGTCAAGAATGTGGTGGCGGATCATCTCTCCTGATTAGAGTATCTTGAGGATGCTGAGCAGATTGACCCTATTTGTGAGACCTTCCCAGTTGAGGCGATCCTTGCTATCGCCTCACTCCCATGGTATGCTGATATTGTGAACTATCTTGTTGCCAAGAAAGTTCCACAAGATTGGCCCAGGTAGAAACTTGAGACCTTCCTTGCGAAGGCCAGGTTTTACCATTGGAAGGATCCCATCCTTTACCAAGAGGGAGGGGATAGTATCTGGCATAGGTGCATTCCTCAGGAGGAGCACCACAGCGTCCTTAGTTACTGCCACAAGCTTGAGCCAGGAGGACATCAATCAGGGAGGAGAATGGCACAGAAAGTGCTCCAATCCGGCCTATGGTGGCCTACTCTCTTCTAGGACTCTGATGAGTTCGCGAAGAGGTGTACTGACTGTCAGAGGATGGGCACTTGTGGACAACGTGATATGATGCCGATGTAGCCCATACACTTCTGTGAGGTTTTTGACGCTTGGGGCATCGATTTCATGGGTCCATTCCCTAGGACTCAGGGATTTGAGTACATTCTGTTGGTCGTGGATTATGTGAGTCGTTGGGTTGAGGCCATCCCCGCCCGAACCGCAGATGCTCGGACTGTTTGTAGATTTTGGAGGAGGAATATCATTTCATGGTTCGGGGTACCTCGAGTGTTGATATCTGACGGGGGGTCTCATTTCGTCAACGACAAGGTAAAGGCCCTTGCTAGCGAGTTCAACATAGACCATCGAGTTGCCACTCCATACCACCCTCAGACGAATGGTCTTGCTGAAGTGTCGAACAGGGAGATCAAGACTATATTGTAGAAAGTCGTCCGCCCTGACCGAAAGGATTGGTCTCTTCTTTTGGACTCGGTCTTGTGGGCATATAGGACGTCTTTCAAGACACCTTTGGGCACATCCCCTTTCGCCTCGTTTTATGGCAAGCCGTGCCATTTACCTGTTGAGCTGAGACATAGGTCACTTTGGGCAGTCACTGATGTACTTTTGGATCCAGAGAGTGTAGGAGATCAGAGGAGGGCAGAGTTAGCAGCCTTGGAGGAGCTTCGTGATACTGCCTTGTCAAACAACCTATATCATAAGGAGAGAGTGAAGGAGTGGCATGATTCTCATATCAGCCACAAGCAGTTTTGAGCCAAGACAGAGAGTATGGATGTTTGATGCTAGGCTTCGTTTATTTCCAGGGAAGCTATAGAGCAAATGGAAGGGACCGTATTTTGTTAGAATGGTGCAACACAATGGGAGTATTGATATATTTGAGTTGTCTTTTGATGCTACCTTTCGAGTGAACGGCCAACGGCTCAAGCCATATATAGATCATGAGCCGCGGGTCGTTGATGTTGTCCCTATTCACTTTGCGTGAGATGTGGTCTCTTGACTCACATCTATTGCATCTCACGTCTGATTATCACTGTTCTTCCGACTTGTATAGATCCGATTGTCCATATCACTCTATTCCTTACTACCACATCCCTTCTCTCATCTTATAATTATGCTATACTTAGGGTGTACTTTACCCTAAGTATAGGGGGGATGTCAGACTCTTGGGTATTCTTTTGATTCTTTCTACCCTGTTTTGCTACCTATACTTAGGGATATTTCACCGTAAGTATAGGGGGGGTAGAACCTGTACATCCTTCACTCGGATTTCCCTTCATGTACAGCTTGCTATACTTATGATTACTTGATCCTAAGTATGGGGGGGGGGGGACACCGAGTTCTCTTCATTCTATTCTTTGATTCTTCTTTGTATATAGCCATTACTTTTCACTTCCCTATACTAAGCACAAGTTATGTCTTCTTCATCGCTCTTGACATCGTTCGAGCTAAGTATAGGAGGTGTGTATATATTTCATATATACTTTAGCCATAAATTGTACTTTGTGTGAGTGTGTTAATAAATAAAAAAGGCTAAAAACCCAAAAATCCGCAAAAATTAAAATTTCTTCCTTGTAAATAAACATTCCTTTATTGCACATACATAGCTATTGTACAAATTATTTTTGTAAAAATGTTTGTAAAAACTTTTTGTGTAAATATTGTGAAATATTTTCTTATCAAAATTATGTATATAGTACAAAATTTTTCCAAAATGTTTTGAAAATCAAAAGTTTGCAAAAATCTTGTGTAAATTTGTGTACATATTTTGCAAAACTCACATTCATGCATACATCCATGTTTTCAAAACATTTTTCAAAAAATTTGCACATGTGTAAATAGTTTGTAAATAGCTTCTTTGTAAATATTTTTATAGTTTTTCCTGGATTATAGGTGACATTTAAACTAGCATGGAATTAAATTGGAAAATGGAGCTTGATTAAGATCTTAATCCACCTAATTATAAGAGGAACCTTATAGGGCTTAGGGTTAAGTCTTTTCAAGTCCCTTGGGACTTAATTCTTTGAGTCCACTAGGCTATGATCACATGTCATCTCAATGAGCCTAAGTAGAGCACTTAACAACACACGCATGACTCTCAGAGACAATGGCTTTACTTGCACCAGCACTTTGCACCTAGCTCTCCACGGATGAGGTGGTGAGGAGGCAGTTTACTTTGGCTTGGGGTAGCATATGAGGGTAGTACTTCTAGGCGGAACCTCTCTTCTTCTTATAGTGAAGGAAGTGCGTCTCAACTATGTCTGGTGGTTATGAAGTCTAAAGACAGAAGCCGTAGGTTGCAATAAAGCTTCAAAAGAGGGATAGTCTACTGGATTAAGAGGAAAAACTCCTTGTATATATGCTACACCATGTAGATATGTTGTACAAATGCACATGAAAAAATGTGCAAAAAGAAAAGAGCTCCAAAAAAGTGGTGGGTCGGATTGAAAATTTAATAATTCCACCGGAGTGTATACAGTCAAATAAAGCAAAAGCTTGTGGTATACATGTTCCAATCTCATGAAGCTTGCAGCGAGAGACTCAGCTACACTAGTTAGAGCTCCCAAGGATACATGGCTACAATGGCCATTGTCCATTCTCTTCTTCCCCCTCTTCTTGAGCCGGTTGTACTCGAACATAGAAGGGAATACCCCGCTTCTCGTGGAAAGAGTTGCTAGACCGAGGCATTAGAGTTACCGGGTTAAGGGAGATCGCCATTTTGCTACTTCTGAGATGGGGAGCTACATATCACTTACACTGTACAGGGAAAGATTCATGATCTTCAGGGTTTGTGTATGTAGACTTGTTCTGATATGGATTGTTGAGGAGTCTTGACTATAGATTAGTGGATCTTAGAGGCTGTTAAGTTTTAAACCTAAGTCCAAATAAGGTTCCGACACATTAATAATCCAAAGATCTGATCGAGCTCCATATTTTAATTTAATGAAGGCAAGTTTAATAATCAGCATTGATCCATGCATTTTCTCCTCTTTTTCTTTTTCCTTTTTATTTTTTTTCACTTCTTTTTCAAATAAGTGTTTGCTAAGGGACTAGCAAAGTTAAGTATAGGGGGGTGATGAATACCCATTCAACATTGTTTATTCTTTTATTTTAGCTACAAAACCTATGCAAAACACATGTACATTCATGTAAATATCAATAATTATCAATAAGCATGCATTGTGTAAATATGTATAATTAGCATGTTTTTGTGCATAAATAAAAGAATAAAGAAATAAAAGAAAAAGAGGGAAATATTTAGAATAAATATTGAGCGACCTGATCCCAATGGAGGGCTCAGTATGGGCCTGGACGCAAAAACCCCAAGTAGAGAGAGATAGGGAAACTCAATCATGTGTACATATACCAGTAAATAAATAAAATTATTTTCCTCTTAATAAAATAAAAATGGGTGATTACTTATTTATACATATTTGTAAATATAAATTTAAAGTAAAAATGGAGAAAATAAAATAAAAATAAAAATGAGTAAAATCCCCTCCATTATTGTATATTGACCATATGAATAGAAATAACACCTCTATTTATTCCTCCTTGTAAATATTTAATAAAAATCTAACAAAAATATTTTCACATCCCTTGTTTCATGATGTAAATAAATAAAATAAAAATTAAAAAAATTAAAATAAAATAAAAAGAAAAGAAAATAAAATCAAAACCCACCTTGTATATATACCATGTATACATGTAAATAAAAGTACTTATTTCACCTATGTAAATAACTAATAAAAATAAAATAAAAATACACTTTTATTCCAAATTTTATTCTATAAATAGATAAAATATAAAATTGGAATATTTGTATAAAAATAAACAACTAAAAATAAAAATCAAAATAAACACATATATATACATGTATATAAAATAATATTTTGTAAATACATAATTTATATTTCAAAAAAATAAATAAAAATTACAAAAAAATTGAATATAAATAAACATTTTTCATGTTTTATGTTTTTCGAAAATATGTCATTTATTATTATTAAATGAATTTCCAAAAAATTGCTGAATGGCGCGCTCTGAGTGGTCCACGGGGGATGTTGAATCCCGATCAACTCTCCCCCACGGACCTCTTCCCCCGCGGATCTCGCAACCGACCCGACTTGTCCCATTTTTCCCCATCTAACCCGACCTCCATTCGCCTAAACCCAGGGTCCTAATTACATTAGACATATCCGAGACCCTCGCCTGATCATCTACCTAGGGATCCGAGCTCCGACCAACTCCCCCAACCTCCTTCTTCTCGGACCGCTAGCAGTACATAAGCCACCTCTGCCGCACCTTTTCACCCATCCTTGGCTGTGCCCTTTCGTCCCAGGAGCTCCACCTTACTCCCCAGAGTGACAGCGACGCGAGGGAGGTGTCGAAGTGAGGAGAGAGAGCCTCCAACTATCGATCCGGTGACTTCTACCATCGTGCGCCGCCAAGAGGTGCTCCCGAGCCTCGGGCATCGATGTCCCTTCGAGGCTACGACCCAAAGCTCGCCCAGCTCATCCCCAGTCGATTTCATCCACCAGGTAGACCTAATTCTTCCTAGTTTACCTTAATTTCTCGTTACGCCCAATTCGCTCTGCCGCCATCTCTCATCGATTCCGCCCGCTCTGATCATCCATTTCCTCGTCCGACCCGACCGTCATCTTCGTGAGACGCCTCTCCACCTTCTGCACCCAACGCCCACCTTGGTTCGCCTCAGAACCAAGGCTCGACCTTCATCGTCGTCGCCTCGTCGGAGGTTGCCCATCTCGACTCGCCAGCCACCCATTCCACCTCTAACCGGGTCGAGGCAGTTTGCCCTCGACCCAGGAAGTTTCCTAGGCTTCTTTGCAGGTCAATGCGACCCATCTGAGGGTCGTCTCGTTTGAGCCCAGGAGCTTCGAGCTTCCGCCGTCGCCAGGCCACTCCGGTGGTTCCCGGCGTCATCGGAGGACCCCAGTAACTGGGGAGCGCCGAGACGAAGCTATTCCACATTCCAATAGCTCAAGAGGAGGTCTCCACCGCGTGCATTGGTCCGGATAAGTTCGTCGGTAATGAGTTCTTGGAGGACCCTCCTCCGTCGTCCGTTCAGCCTCGAGCTCCAGTTTTGATCCAGGCCATCTATTTGAGGAGCAACAGCCCATCGTTCGATCATCTGAGACTAGATCTGGACCATCCATCAGCTGAAGAGGAGCCCTCGTTCCACAATCGTTCGAACTCATACGTGGCCACCTTTCAGCCCTCTAATAATAAGAGGGGTAATTTACTCTTAGGCCCCTCCTGTTTTTGCATTTCTAATTTAGTCCTGTAAATAGTTTACTTAGTTGTTTTTATTTTGTAAAAATGGCATTGAGGACCTTTATTTATAGCTTATTTGCATTATAGTTCATGTGAGTGCGGACCACGTGCTTCGACACATGAGGACCTGGAAGTTTTGCAATATATACCCTGTAGTTTCTATGTGTTATTGTTTGAATGTTTTAAAATAGGAATTGCATTTAAGTCCTTCCGTGCCTGGTTCACGTGCCCTGCACGTGAAGTTTGGGCTTTTTGTATGTTTGGACCCTGAGCTTTTTGCACGTGTTATTTTTTGGTCCCCAGAAATTGTTTTCTTTACATCTAGGTCCCTAAGCATTGTGTGCCTCTATTTTATTTAAATAAAATAGCAAATTAAGTCCAAATTTCGTTAAAATTGGACACGTGGCTCCTTCCACTGTGCAAAACTTTCACCAAAAATTTGGTACATTTTTTTAGGCTTTTTTATTATTTTTAAAAAATTCAAAAACAGTTGTTTTTGTGTCTATCTAGTTTAGAAAATCATAAAAAATATAAAAACTCTTTTAAAAATAAAAAAAAATAGATTTTGTTGCTTTTGTGTGTTTGATTTTCGGTGCATTTTTTGTTATTTTTGGATACAAAAAACCTTAAAAATTAAAAAAACCCTTAAAAACTTATACAAATTATAAAAAACTGTAGAGAACTCCAAAAAAATGAACTCTTTTTTTTAATTTTCCTTGTTATCTCTATTTCTCATAAAAATTACCTCCAGGCTATTACAAGATCATTTGATATTTTTCACGGCCCTTTGAAGTCTGACTGGAAAATTTGCCACTGTTTTTGTCTTGTTTGATTTATAGAAAATTCTATAAAAATTATAAAAATCGCAAAAATTCACCAAAAACATTAAGAAAATTAAAAAACATAAACATATTTTGGTTTGAATTTTGTAGCATTTTAGAGTGTTTAAATAATTTGTGGTGTTTGCTTGTTTTTCACCTTTTCTTATTTTCCCTTATTATTAAAAATCCAAAAAATATAAAAATAATTAAAACCACAAAAAATTCTTGTATTTTCTTCTTGACTACTTCGTAGGCCGCAAGGCCAATTCGTACTCCCTGAGTCCGACCCTGGGTGCTACACCAGGCTAATCTCATAGCCAGGATCGCTATTTTTGTATTTATTTATTTTCTATCTTTTTGATTGGTTTGATCTTCACATTATTTTGTTGACCGTATCTTGCTATTCGGGTCACAACGACTCTGACTTTTTATACCTTATCCCGATAGTGAGATTTTTCGGTCATCAGGAAGCTCAGCATCCAACGGTCAATGTACGAGCTAGAGTCATGTTCTTGATTGGATAATGGAGGGATAACAAGGAAGAATAGGGAGGAAGCTCAGACGAGGTGAGCTTTTGGACAGATCTCCCTCCCCTATCACGCTTTGTTGCTCCAAAATCGCTATAATGACTCTTTGTGCGGCCCTTTCTACAATGGAAGCGTCAAACTACTTCGAATCCCACTAGTGCATGCCCACGAGGTTGTAAAAGCTAAGATCCTCCCGATAGGTCTGGCAAGCCTCAAAATTACTTGCAGTAGGCATTGCGTTTTTGGTACCTGCAAGAAAAGGTTATAGAATAGAGGGTAAACTATCTTAATACTGTAGGGGGGCAATGTAGCATAGTGGAAGGAGATAGAGGTTGCTCCGGTGAGGTAGTGGAGGTGGAGCATCGTGAGCCTGATCCTGAGAGGATCAAGGGAGCTGGAGGTGGGCGAGGTGATGGAGAAACGATGGTAATGGAAAAGAGGGAGGTAGGCAGGTTGTTTACTAGTCGGTGCATGGTGGGAGATTTGTTGGAGATCACTGGCGAACTTCAAAAGTGGAGACTAACTCTAGATCACGTAATAATAATACAAAATAAGTGAAATAAATTAATGCTAGAACTATCAACTACCTAAAGATGATAAAAAGAGATTCGTCAAGCGATGTCGGGCTGCATAGTGGGACCTCATGATGACGATTCTCCCGAAAATGGTGGAATACACCTATAGCCTCGCCTGATGCCCCTCCAACTGGCTGGAGACGACCTCTTACAGGCATTGATCGAAGCACAAGAGTGGAGGTCAAACAAGGGAAAAGGAAATTCAAAAAGTAAAGGAACTTGGGAGGGGTCATTTGTATTGGATGGTGGACATGATCTAAAGAACCAGAAAGATGTAGCGATGCAATATTCCAATCCTCGAGGTGAGCTTGGCACGTGAATCATCAACGATCGCGGAGAAAAAGAGCAGAAGGAATCAAACCCAAAGGATGCTAGGATCCACAAGAAGGCAATGGATAATCCTCAAGCGCATCGCGGAAGCGTGAGCATCGTATCAAATACGACGTAGAATGACTTGTCATACTAGTTATTATATGCAATGGAATTTGAAAAATTTCACATGATGAAACCACATGATCAAAGAACGATTCTCGGATCGTTTCATCTAAAACCACATCAAGTATATATAAATACCTCTTGTAGCGTGATTGATCGAGTCTCTACGAAAAGATATCTCTAGTCTTAAGTCTGATCTTTGGAGAAGACGCTTGCGAGAATGGGTATGAGTCGCGTGATCCTCGCAATCCACGAAGATTATCCAAGCACGGTGAACTCTTGATCACGTCGCACGAGATCAAACACCTTCTTCGAGAGCGAAGCACTCCAAAGAAGATGGAGAGTTGATAGACGTCGAGGCGGCGGTGCGATGGTGAAGCGATGATGACGTTCCTCCTCTAGAGTTTGGTGGACAACCACCAATAGAAGGGAGAGAGGAGATGGCGTGTGGAATGAGAGAAGAGAGAGAGAGAGATTAAGATGCTTGTTCTTGTTGTAACCCTAGAGAGCATGGAGTGCCTCTCTTTATAAAGGGTTTTGGGATCCATCGATCACAACCCATGGGACACACAAAAATCAGTGGATGAGATTGATTTGTGTTTAATCCAATGGTCTAGATTGTTGTTGGTAAAAACCAACAATTACTAATTTAATTTAGATCAAATATATTTGATAAATCAAATACAATTCAATCCTAAATCAAATTAAACAAATAAGGAGATAATTAGCGTGGAGATAATGTCTCCCTATAAAATAGGTGGGACGGCCACCAATTCCCATAGAGGACTTGGTAGCCGTCCACCTATTTTCATGGTGGTGGCAATCTCACACAATCATGAGATTGCATATCTCCATGAAAATCTCAATTATTGTTCCAACAACTTTTATTGTGGATTATTCTACAAAATAATTCATAATTAATTTTGAAAATATCGCAATCTTACCATTGGAAATTTGTGAATTACATTCACAACCCAAAAAACAAAAGATAATTTATATTTTCAATTAATTATACACTGTGAATCAAATTCACACCAGTAATTAATTAACAAATATAAATCATAATGAGCTCTCTTTAATACATTATTAATCACATTTATAATGTATTATGAATAATAAGATATTGCTATCCACATTATTCCTATCCATAATAATTAAGTCACATTTAATTATATTGGATCATCATTCACACACATCCATTTATGTAAATCAAATTCACATTATTCAAGATAATTATAACATTTAATTATATATTTCTCAATGCTTGGAGACAATTCAACTATGGAATTATTCTTGAACCCTTTCAAGAATAATGTGTTTTCTCTACAGATACTTGGAGATAAGGACAGGGCAATTGTATTGTTCCACGTATAGTGACTTGGATGTTGAGATCTCACCTCAAATCCACATCTCACGGACCTCTTATAGATGCTTGATTAAATCGAGACCGCAAATCTAATCTTCTCATTGCATCTAAATCTCATGCAGATCAATGTCCAACACTTGGACCAAGACCAGATTACTTCTCTAATGATAGGAGTTACTAAAATCCAAACCTATTTCATCACTCCCTCGGAATGGAAGCGTCATGGTTATACCATCGTTTATGATCAAATCGCCCTTAGGTATTCGTAACACCTGTACATCCTGCATACTGGAAGATCTATGATCAACCTGAAGATATAGATCACTTTTACACTGTCATCTTCAGTGTTTGATCACCAAGTTTCTCAATCTTGGTCATTGGGAATCGGTATCGATCATATGATTTCCCAAATCATATATCATTCCTTCGAAATCTTGTCATGCTTCGAAAGCACGATGACCATGCATGGAATTTGATCGGTCCCAATACATCATGAGTGAGCTCATGTCTTCCGGTTCACAAGTGAACCTGTATGATACCTTTGAGAGATAGGATTACTCATATGCCCTTACATGCACACCAGCTCGCCGGTGTATAGACCTTGGTTAGGTCATCAACCTATTGGTCTGCCAAATGTGTACACTCAGATAAATAGTAACACATCTGTCTCTGGTTAGAGGATGTGTGCCTATACTATGACAGCATTCAATATACGACTTAGGATATCTCGATCTCTTTAAGTCAACCCTTTTATCTAACTAATATGACACCTCCGAATTACTATTCCCATGTAGAGGAACTGCATCAAGAGGTCGGTCAGATATCAACCTTTATGAGAAAGGATTTCCATCTCCTACTCAGTCTGGAGATCATCTCTTAATAATCATTTGATGGTGCTTGATGAGTCCTCTATCTAACTCCTTAGATATTCATCCAAGCACTAGCATCTATGATACATTTAATGAATCAACAGTTGTATGATCATCAAGACAGCCACGGTACATAACCCTAATTGTACCCAGGGACCTCATAGTGCATTCATTCATTTAATCTCAGAAAGGGAGTGAAACAATCAATAACTTTTATTGATAAATCATATATATTTTACAATAACATTTATTGTAAGAATGGTTTGCCTCGGGCTCACATGGCTAACAATCTCCCACTAGCCCTCAGAACCACAGGAACAATCCGAAAACCCATACTAATTATGTGCTGGTCGAAAACCTTAAGTGTCAGAGTTTGGTAAGAGGATCAGCAACGTTGTCAGCAGAGGCCACCTTTGTGATAACTATATCACCACACTTTTGTATCTCCAGAATGATGTGGTATTTCCTTTCCACGTGCTTTCTCTTCCGATGCCATATGGGTTCCTTTGCCTGGGCAATGGCTCCCATGTTATCGTAGAGTAATGAGATGGGAGTATTAGAGGAAACTATACCAAGCTCCAAGATGAACTTGTGCAACCACATTACCTCCTTTGCAGCATCCGATGCGACAATATATTCAGCTTCTATTGTTGAATCTAATGTAGTGTCCAACTTCTTGCTTCTCCAGCTTACAGCACCACTGTTCAACATGAATACAAACCCTGATGTCGACTTTCGATCGTCAATATCCAACTGGAAGTCTAAATTTGTAAATCCCAAGACTTGGGGATCACCATCTCCATAGACCAAGATGTAATCTTGCGTCCACCTTAGATATTTGAATATGTTCTTTACTGCATTCCCGTCTTACTCTCCATAGCAGGATTGGTAATAACTTACCACTCCAACTGCAAGGCAGATATCTAGCCTAGTACACATCATGGCATACACTAAGCTTCATACCACTGATGCATAGGGGCATCCAGCCATGGACTTCTTTTCCTCGAAACTTTGAGGATCCATCCCTTTAGACAGATGGATACCATGTCTTAGGGGGAGGAATCCTTTCTTGGAACTATCCATACAAAATCGTTCAAGAATCTTCTTAATGTATCCATGTTGTGATAATCCCAATATCCACTTTTCTTGGTTTTTGAAAAACTTCAGGCCTAAGATGTAAGAGGCTTCTCCAAAATCTTTCATTTCAAAGGTATGAGATAGCCAAATTTTTGCACTGGTCATCATTCATGTATCATTCCCAATTATAAGGATATTATCTACGTAAAGTATGATGAACACAATGGCTCTCCCACTAAGCTTTTTGTACACACAAGGTTCGCCAGGATTTTGCACAAAATCATAACTCTTTATGGTTTTGTCAAATCTGAGGTTCTAGCTACGAGAAACTTGTTTGAGCCCATAGATAGATTTCTTTAGCTTGCATACTTTGTCAACCTCAACTATGAAGCCCTGGGGCTGCTCCATATAGATATCCTCCTTGAGGTATCCATTGAGGAAAGCCGTCCTAACGTCCATCTACCACATGTCGTAGTCAAGAGATGCAGCTATAGCTAGTAGTGTCCTGATGGACTTAAGCATAGCGACATGAGAGAACGTCTCATCGTAGTCGATGCCTTCTCTCTGTGTGTAGACCTTCGCTACGAACTGTGCTTTGAAAGTCTCTACTTTCCCATAAGGTCCCCTTTTTCTCTTGAATATCAATTTACACCCAATGGGTTTTACCCCTTTAGGTAGATCCTCTAGGGTCCATACACCATTCTTATGCATGGAGTCAATTTCTGACTTCATTGTTAGCATCCATCTATCCGTTCATGATCTGTGAGTGCTTCATCAAATGAAGTAGGATCATTGTAAGTCTCACTTGACACATGCAATCCATACCTTTCAGGTGGTGCAACCACCCTCGAACTCCTTTGAAGAGCTATAGGTGTTTCATCTTTATTTATCTCTTCAGTTTCTGGTTCACGAAGCTCAGAATCCTCAGGGGATTAAATGAGTTCCTCTACTTAATTTTTGTCTTGACCTTTAAGGAAATCATCCTCCAGAAATTTCACATCTCTAGAGACAAAAACCTTTTGGGTCTTAAGGTTATAGAGCTAGCATCCAATACCATCTTTAACAAACCCATTGAAGTACTACTCACGAGTACGAGAATCTATCTTACTTGCATCCACGTTCTTCGCATTGACCAAGAAACCCCAAACCCTCAAGTTATTAACACTAGGTTTGTTTCCATACCATAGCTCGTGAGGAGTCTTGGGTACATATTTGCAAGGAATCTTATTCAGGATATATATTGCAGTCTCTACTACATATCCCCAGAAACTAAGTGGTAAATGTGCTTTTCTCATCATTGAACGGAACATATCTATGATGGTCCTGTTGCATCTTTTAGCAACACCATTAAGATGGGGGGTTCCATGGGGAGTGAGTTTGGAGACAATTCCATTCTCTTTAATGTATTCCTTGAATTCATCTGAGAGGTACTTGCCACCTCGGTCAGATCGAATCCGTTTAATCTTCCTATCGGTTTGGTTCTCAACCAAAGCCTTAAACTCTTTGAACTTTTCAAAGGTTTCAGATTTATGATAGAGTAGGAAGATAAACCTGTATAGCGAGTGGTCATCGATAAACGTCAAATAATATCGATATCCATTTCGAGTCGCGGAAGGGATCACATAAATCAGTATGTACTAGGTCAAGAATACCTTCGTATCTTATAACCTTCGTACTAGGTCAAGAATACCTTCGTCCCCAGGTCAAGAAAGGCATCCTAGTCATTTTACCTCGAATGCAATGTTCACAGGTTGGTAAAGGTTGAACCTGTAGAAAATCTAAAGTTCCATCATTTATCAATCTATTGATCCTATTAGCAGATAAATGACCAAGCCTTTGATGCCAAATCATATTGGAATGATTTCCATTCTCCTTGGATCTTTCAGGGTTCTTATTAGTGGTAGTAACATTAATGACATTTTCATCAATGCACAATTCATAGAGTCCACCAGAAGTCAAAACACCATCCGTGATAAATTTATCATATTGATTAATGACTAACTTATTGCAGAAAAGAAAGGAATATCCATTTCTAATAAGCTTAGATACAGATATCAAGTTCCTCCAAACTTCAGGTACATAGATACATTCTTTAATTACTAAGACTCTACCACTAGATAATGATAGTCGGCAGGTCCCGATGGCAACTGCTGCAACATTTACATCAGATCCCATCTGGATAACTATCTCCCCTTGCCCCAGGTTGCTATTTTACTGAAATAAATGCAACAAATTGCATACATGAACAGAAGCACCAGAACCTACTACCTAACTTCCTTCTCATCTGACGAGAAAACTAGTTTCTATTATGAAAGTAGTTTTTATACCTGCTGGGTCTTTACCTTTGTCAATCGACTTCGGGTATTATGGGAAATTACGCCGCCAGTGGCCCGACTTTTTGCAGTGGTGACAAACATTGGTTTTCTTAAACGCTATCAACATGGATGCATTGGAAGATGAGCCAACTCCTTGACTCTTATTCTCTCTCTTCTGGGGCGGGCCCTTCCGAGAACCTTACTTCCGACCGCGCTTTCCTTTCACTTGTGCAATCATTGCACTAGCAAAGTGGTCGTCCTTGTTCATTACGTCTTCTATAGACTTTAATGCAGCTAACAACCCAACATTAGTAAAATCACCTGTGCTCATGTGATATGACACAACAAAGTTGTTGAAAGACTTAGGGAGCGATGGCAGAATGAAATCAGCCTGCATTTCAGAATCCATGTAGGTTCTCAAGGTTTCCAATTCAGAGAGGTACCCAAACACTTTGAGTACATGTTCTCTGACAGAGGTCCCTTCCTGCATCTTGCAGCGAATAGGCTCTTTCATCACATTGTAACACTGTGTGCAGTTTATGTCACCAAACATTTCTTTCGAATTCAACATGATTTATTGGCAGTGGTTCATTTCCACATGCTGCTTCTGAAGTACATTGGATAATGAGCCAAGGATATAACATCTTGCCAAGTTATGTTCTTCATCATATTTTTCATTAAAATATTTATCTTTCGAAGTCTGAGGGTCTGCTATCTTGTCCTTGGATAGCACATACAAGATGCATTCTGCGGAAAGGACAAGATCCAAATTTCGGATCCAATCTGAATAATTTGGTCTGGCCAACTGATTGATCTCCAGGAGCCTACTCAGTGGGTTCATCGACTTCATTTTCTAAAAATTAAGAATGCACTATATTAGAACATATAAACGATTATATACCCATTTTTAAAATATTGATTAAGGTATTTTAAATCAAATTAGTCTTGCTCTGTCAACTTTGAAAGTTTATTCCCTTATTATCTTTCAAAGCAAGAGATGTACTTACCGCTATATCTCAAGCGAGAACTGGGATCTCCTCTCTATCTTTGTCACATCCTAATAATATGAGAACATGTGACTCGAATAGTGAGAAGCGGGAACACATCCTGCCTTGCAAGTCCAACTTGCATTTTCCAATTCGGTCTTTAACACCCGAGCCCACCACCCCTAAGATGATGTTGATCCGTCATTAATTGAACCAACCATCAACAGGCTTAATACTCACTATACGCAATCCAATATCGCCCCAATAATACGAGGACCCGATATTGGGGTCACTACATATACTACCATACTCTTTTGAGAAGCAAAGAACCCGATCCCAATAAATTGTATATAGGAGCTGTCACTTTGGACATGCATCTCCTATATACAATATCTGGCGATGGAATCTTTTGCCTTGATGGGAGACCATGGATGTCACTTATGTGATCCTCCATCTCATATTAAAATTATAATTAATTAATCATCGTGAATCATATTCACACAATTAATTCTTCCAAGGGAAATACATATCTATTCATAATAGAGTGTATCAATTGGATACAATTAATTTAATCATATTAAATTAGTTATCAATCCAATTTATAATCAACAAACTTGATTATTTCTAGAATAGAAGGTATAATCTCAAAGTACGTATTATTTGAATTGTAATAATTAGAAAAATACACCTTGATTTCTCAGGCATCGAGCCCCTACCCGTTGTCATGGCCAGTACCGACAGGAATGGGACAGACCGCAACCAGTGCGACCTACTACCCCAACACTCCCCAACTAGATACTATATCCACCTCAGGAAATGATAATGCTAAATAGATCATTGTCTACTTTGAGATGCTCCTCGGTTTTTCAACCGAAATTATACCATATAGTAGTAATCAAAACCATTTTTATTATAAGGAAATTTGCTAAACGAATTCCCGATCCTATTCAAGCAAGTTTGTTTGTTGACTGTGTAACCAATTGTGATCCAGATCTCATCTAATCAAATTATTGGTTGAGGCAATGTCAATTAAGGAAATTATTTTCACTAATTATTTCCTCAAAATATTTTTCATAATTATTCGAGAAAATTAACAATTAATTTCACTAATTTAATTGACAATCACATGGTTCTTGATTAGGAATGTAATTTCAGCAGTGACCCCTACTTACTAAAATGATCATATCGCAATCAAATTAAATCCATATTTTGTAAAATCAGTTTCCTAAGATTGCTAATTTGATTTATGACAGAACCTAAGTGATATTTCATGCATTTCTAGGCACATCAAAACAGTAATTAACTCATTAATCATGTTCAGATTCGTAGTTCCCGCAACAGTGAATACATGTTTATTCAAAAGGCCATATCTCAAGCAAACAAAATCCAAATTACGTAAAATCAGATCCTATAGTTTCTTTATTTAATGGGAAACAAAAAAAAAGTGATTAATTCATGTTTAAACGTTTTAAACAGAGGTGCGAAAATGAAATGGGATAAAAACTTTCACGACATTAACGAACCCAAGTCGTCCTAGGTTTACGGATCGTAATCAAAAACCTTCGATCTATGGCTCTGATTACACTTTAATGATATAGGATAATCCTCAAGCGCATAACGGAAGCGTGAGCCTTGTATTGAATATGACAAAGAACGACTAGTCGGACTAGTTGTTCTATGCAGTGGAATTTTAAAAATTTCACATGATGAAACCATATGATCCCAGAACGATTCTCGGATAGTTTCATCTAAAACCACGTAAAGTATATAGAAATACCTCTTGTAGCGTGATTTATCGAGTCTCTACGAAAAGAGACCTCCTGTCTTAAGTCCGATCTTTGGAGAAGATGCTTGCGAGCGTGGAGATGAGTCGCGTGATTCTCGCAATTCAAGAAGTTGATCCAAGCACGGTGAACTCTTGATCTCATCGCACAAGATCAAACACCTTCTTCGAGAGCGAAGCACTCCAAATAAGATGGATAACCGAGAGGCGTCGAGGAGGCGACGCGATGGTGAAGAGACGATGACATTCCTCCTCTAGAGTTTGGTGGACGGCCACCAATAGAAGGGAGAGAGGAGATGGCATGTGGAATGAGAGAAGAGAGAGATAGCTTAAGATGCTTGTTCTTGTTGTAACCCTAAAGAGCATGGAGTGCCTCTCTTTATATAGGGTTTTGGGATCCATGCATCACAATCCATGGGACACACAAAAATCAATGGATGAGATTGATTTGTGTTCAATCCAGTGATCAAGATTGTTATTAGTAAAAACCAACAACTAATAATTTAATTTAGATCAAATGTATTTTATAAATCAAGTACAATTCAATCCTAAATCAAATCAAACAAATAAAGAGATAATTAGCATGGAGATAATGTCTCCCCATAGAATAGGTGGGACGACCACTGATTCCATAGAGAACTTGGTAGTAGTTCACCTATTTTCAGGGTGGAGGCAATCTCATGCAATTTCATGAGATTGCATATCTCTGTGAAAATCTCCATTATTGTTCCAACAATTTGTGGATTATTCTACAAAGAAATTCATACATAATTTTGAGAATATTGCAATCTTACCATTGGAAATTTCTGAATCACATTCACAACCCAAAAACAAAACATAATTTCTATTTTCAATTAATTATACAATGTGAATCCAATTCACACCAATAATTAATTAACAAATATAAACCATAACGAGCTCTCTTTAATACAATATAAATGACATTTATAATATATTATGAATAATAGGATATTGCTATCCACATTATTCCTATCCATAATAATTAAATCACAATTAATTATATTGGATCATCATTCACAGACATCCGTTAATGTGAATCAAGTTCACATTATTCAAGATAATTAAATCACATTTCATTATCCATTTCTCAATGCTTATATACAATTCAACTATGGAATTATTTTTGAACATTTTCAAGAATAATGCGCTTTCTCCGCAGATACTTGGAGATAAGGACATGGCGATTGTATTATTACACGTATAGTGAGTTGGATGTTGAGATCTCACCTCAAATCCAGATCTCACGAACATCTCATAGATGCTTGATTAAATCAAGACCACAAATCTAATATTCTCATTGCATCTGAATCTCATTCAGATCAATGTCCAACACTTGGACCAAGATCAGATTACTTCTCTAATGAGAGAAGTCACTAAAATCCAAACATGTTTCATAACTCCCTTGGAATGGAAGCGTCATGGTTATACAATCGTTTATGAACAAATGCCCCTTAGGTATTCCTAACACCTGTACATCCTGCATAGTAGAAGACCTATGATCAACCTGAAGATATAGATCAATTTTACACTGTCATCTTCAGGGTCCGATCACCAAGTTTCTCAATCTTGGTCATTGGGAATCGGTATCGATCATATGCTTTCCCAAAGCATATATCTTACCTTCAAATTCTTGTCATGCTTCCAAAGCACGACGACCATGCATGGAATTTGATCGGTCCCAATACCTCATGAGTGAGCTCATATCTTCCGGTTCACAAGTGAACATGTACGATTGATGAATACCCATTCATCACTCTTTATTCTTATCTTTTAGCTACAAAAACCTTTGCAAATGCATGTATATTCATGTAAATACAAATAATTATCAAAAGCATGCATTGTCTAAAATTTAATAATTAGCATGTTTTTGTGCAAAAATAAAAGAATAAAGAGTAAAAAGAAAAAGAGGGAAATATTTAGAATAAATATTGAGCAACCTAATCCCAAGGTAGGGCTCAACATGGTCCTGACCGCATAAAAACCAAAGTAGAGGGAGATAGGGACTCATGTGTGTAGATATTTATGTAAATAAAATAAAAATATTTTCCTCCCAAAAATAGATTAAAAGAGGTTTGTAAATATTTGTATATATTTAAATATAAAAAAAACAAGATAAAAATAGAAAAATTAAAACAAAAAAATCACTCATGTACATAGTCACCTTGTATATAGTCCACTCATCCCTATTTATTTAGCTTTATAAATAAATAAAATTAATTTCCAAAAATTATGTAAATATTCTATATGATATGGTGTAAATAAATAAAATAAAAACAATTAAAACAAAAACAAATAAAAATAACAAAAATTGAAAATCCAAAAAAATACTTTGTAAATATACCATGTATATATATGTACATATCTATTTATTTTACCTATGTATATAAATAATAAAAATAAAATAAAAATACATTTTTATTCCTTATTTTATGATATAAATAAATAAAATATAAAATGGGAATAAAATTGTATAAAAATAACAAATTAAAAATCAAAATTAAAATTCTATATATTGTATATATACCTATATAACCCTATTATGTAAATACCTTATTTTTACTTTGAAAAATTAATTAAAAATCACAAAAAAATAGAAAAATTTAAAAGAAAAATATTTCATGTTTTGACTTTTCCATAATTCATCCATTTGTTATTTTTAATTAAATTTCTAAATCTCTTACACGTGGCCTTCACCCATTGGCCCTGGGGATTGTTGACCGCCCGGTCAACTGCCCCCCCCCCAGGACCACTTCTCATGGGTCTTGTCGCATGATCCGTCTTCTCGGATTTTTCCCATGTAAACTCGATTCCCTCTCGCCTAAACCCCGGGTCCGACTCGTTAATGATATATCCGACACCCTCGCCGGAGCCACCGCCTCGGGATCCGCGCTCCAGAATGCCCTACCCGCGCTCATCTTCCCGGACCCTCCAACGTATATAGTCCCAGCTCCGCCACCTCCATTCCTATCTTTGGCCATTCGTTCCATCCCCCAATGAGCTCCAGTGCGTGCGTGAGAGTGACAGCTCAGTCCAGGTGCTGTCGAAGTGAGGAGAGGGACTGGGTGCCACTGATCCGGCGAGTACCACCGCCGTGCTCCGCCCAGAGAGAGAGCTCGAGCCTCGAAGGTCGACGCTCCTTGAGGCGAGGACCCAGAGCTTCGCAAGCTCGTCCCCAGTCCATTCCTTCACCCAGGTAGATCCGTTTCCTTTCTTTTTCTTTGATTTTCGATTAGCCCCAAATTCGCTGCTCCGCCGTTCACCGTCGATTCCGATCACGTCCGACCACCGTTCGACCATCGGGCTGTGCCATAGCCTTCGCCTCCTTCCCGCGCACATTCTCCGCATTCCATTCAACCCAGCTCGCACCAGGAGCTGGGGCTCGAGCTCCTCCGTCCTCACCCTCGCCGGAGCTCGCCCACATCGACCCTCCGACCACCTTCACCCCGCCTATCCAGGTCGAGGCAGTTTGCCCTCGACCCGCGAGTTGTCAGGTCTATTTTGCAGGTGCATCCAAGCCCATCTGAGGGCTTGGACCATTGGGTCCAGAAGCTTCACCTCCGTCGACCTCGCCAGAGCTCGGTTGGGTCATCGGAGAGTCCCACCTGACGCGGAGACCTACGCCGACCCTTCTCAGATCATCAGCGTCCCGCGAGGAGTCTCGGAGCGAGCGTACTGGGCCGGCGAAGTTTGCCGACCACCTGTTCTTCCAGCATCTTCCCCGACCGTCCATCAGCCTCAGACCTCCAGTTCGCATCCTGACCGTCCACCTGAGGAGGTCCCGTCACCGTCAGATCCTTGGAGAGGCGATCTGGACCGCCCGATGCGCGAGGTTTAGCCGCCGATGTTCTCCACCGTTCGATCCTCCACATGGCTACGCCTCCGCCGTTCGATCACTGCGAGGAGTCCAGCTTTGGAGCGCCATTCGTCCCTCACCGTCAGATGCACCACGCGGGTGCTTATCCAGCGGCTCCATTAATAAAGGGTAATTTACCCTTAGGCCCTCCTTTTATTTTATTTAGTAATTAGTCCTGTAAATATCTAGTGTAGTTCTTTAGTTTCCGGAACAATTGCATAGAGGACCCTGCACTTTACTTTCTTTGCATTTATGTCCCTGTCTATGGTGTAGCACGTGCTTCGACACGTGGTTTTCTGGGCTTTTTGCATTTAATGCCTTGTAGTTCTGAGATGTTATGGATTGAATGAAAACTTTTGAGTATTTGCATTTATACCCCTGTGTGTAGAATAATCGTGCATGTGCGTTAATTTTTGGATTATTTGCAAGACGAGCCCTCGGACTTTTGGTACCTGTTACCAAAAAGTCCTAGGACTTAATTTTTATCACATTTAGGTCCCTGAGTGCCCCAGACACGCGCGACGCGCGTGTTTATCTGGGTATTTTGCACCAGACCCCCCAGGACTCTTGGCATTTGCGTTTAGTCCCTGTGTACTGTGCCCTTGTGTGTGATTTTAATAAAATAGCAAATCCACTCCAAATTTGATGAAAATTGGACATATGGCTCCTGCCATGGTGTAAAATTTTCTACAAATTTTGGAGACATTTTAGACACTGTTTGATATTTTTAAAAATTCAAAAACACGTATTTTCTTTACTGTTTAACTTTGAAAACCATAAAAAATATTAAAACTTATCTAACAATTACAAATAATAGCTACTGTTTGTTTTGGCTTGCTTGATTTTCTAAGCCAATTATGCTATTTTTCATTATCTAAAACACCTAAAAAGGAAAAACACAAAAATCATAAAAATTCTAACTAATAATTTAAAAATCCAAAAATAATAATTTAGGTGCTCAAATTTTTTTTGTTTTCTAATCTATACAGGAAAAATACCTCCATGCTTATTGGGTACTTTTAGATATTTTATCTAAGTCCCTCAAGCTTGGTGGACAGTAACTTCTTTTTCATTCACTGTTTGATTTTTAGAAAATTAAATAAACATCAGAAAATATTCTCAAAATTCATAAAAATAGTAAAAATGACAAAACACACAAAAATATTTTCCTGAATTTTTCCTTGAGTTTGATACATTAAAATAAATAGTTGAATTGCTTGCTTTACTGTTTCCTTTGTTTCTTAATTAATTAAAAATCCAAAAAATATAAAAACCCTAAAAAACCACCAAAAATACTATTTTCTTCTCTTTCCTTCGATTTTTGACTACTTCGTAGGCCGCGACGCCATTTCGTGCTCCTTGTGTTTGACCCTGATCGCTATACCAGGTTAATAAAATAGCAAGACCGCTATCTTGATTTTGACTTGATTTTAATCTATTATTGGTGGTCTCTTCTTCTTGATTGATCGAGCCTGATTGCTTGGGTCGCAACGACCATTTAGCACCTTAACCCTAGTGGTCAGGACGGTTATCAGAATGGCGCCGTTGCTGGGGAGCACGGCTTAGTAGTCGATTTTCGATTTTTCCCGCGGTTTTCTTTTCCGCGGCTTTTTCTGCATATGTTGTTATAGATCGTTTAATTGCCATAATTGTTTAAATAATCTGGTCTGACGTTCTGCTTGTTTTCTTGCGAGAGCCCGAGGATCGAGGCGGCTTCTTCGGAAGCCGACGCAACCGCGAGAGTCGGAGGTGGCTCTTTTCTTTACAGAGCCGCAGGAGAGCGCGAGGAACGAGCAGGAGTTGCGGGAGCCGCAGGATAGCCGCGGAGTAGCATAGTTTAGATTAGGTTTTATTTCCGCAACATTTGAACTATTGTAATAATACAGGTACACTCAGAGACAGTTGGACTCTCGGGTCTGTTTCGCCGAGCACCGGTGTTCTCGGGGGACCCCTTAGCTAGTTCGGTTTTTCGCGGTTTTTACGCGGTTTTCTCTTACTGCCTTTTCCGGTTTCACGCGGATTTTCGAGCCCCTAGCCGTAGGGATTTTCTACTTGATTGTGACGTAATTCATAGGATCCAAACACCCTAATATAATTGTCTGTTTCCTATAGTGCGGTAATTAGACCTATAATAAAAAATAATAAAATAGCCGTCCCATCACCTCCGAGCCTACGCGCCGCGAGCCCACCCCGTCAAGCGCTACTCCTGGACTCAGCCTGTCGAGAAGAGGAGGGGTGGGTCTAGACCGGACTCTTTGGATTGGAGGCTGGTGATCGGCTAGCCGTTCTTTCAAGTAGCACTGTTGTTTAGGGACTCGATTTTCCGCCTGCACAATTTAGGTAGTTTATTTCCTCTCTTTTAAATTCTGCGCTGATCATCTTGCATGTAGACTGCTGGAGTCAGGTACGCATTTCTATCTTTGCATGCATCATTGATTTATCGCGCATCGGCTTTTTCGTCTTCTCCCCCTGTTTTGGAATAAATAATCAGGAGAACCGAAAAATTCGTTAGGCCTTTTGCTTGCATTAAAAAAAATCTAAAAAAAGAAAAACTATAAAATTGGGGAGAGCACCCCCTCATTGTTTGGTTTGGTTGCGTGAGAGAGTGACCCGTTCACTAGGTAGAGCCCTCCGGTGCTATTCCTGACTGACTACCGACTCTTCCGTGCAGGCCAGTCGGTTGGGGTAGCATCGGGAATCCCAACAGGTCACGTAAGCGCTCTGATAGATTGTTTGTTCACCTAATAAAATTTGACAAGATAATTTGACCGAGCCTTTACGGTCTTCAGCTCGTGTTGCGTTGGTGAACAGAGGATTTGGTTGCCGATCATAGTTTTTCCATATCTCATCCGCCTTACTCGCCAGATCACGATGATGGGCAGGAGGTCTCTTAGGCAGCCTCTGGCTGCACCGCTTTTTAGCACTCCTGACCATTCATCTAGGTCGGTTCGTGAGAGCTCAGACCCGCTCTCCGAACCCGAGTATGACTCCGCCCTGTTCCCCCTCGACCACCCTTTTTCTTCTGACTCAGAGATACCAGTGCCAGAGGAGAGACAGACAGATGATTTATCGGCACTTGAGTTCGGTTGTTTTGGTTTTTCAGAGACGATGGCCGGCAGTTCTGATGATCGCACCAGATGTCCACAGGGAGAGCAGCATTTCGTTCTGGACCAGGGTTCGATCAACTCCACCCTGATCGCCTCCCTCGAGTCAGTGCAGCAGCAACTGAGGGATCAGGGAGCATTCATGATGGACATGAGGAGAGAACTTGAGCAGATGAGAGCCAACCGCAAGAACCTCGGAGGAGGAGGACCCGACGATGCGGCAGCTGCCGCAGCAGCAGAAGCAGGAGGAGCACCACCACCACTTAGATCGATGCGGGAGAACCACAATCCCGGGTCGACCTTGACACACCACTAGGTGGTACTTCCAGCGATTGTGGGGAACTTTAAGTTCCCCCCGAACACCTTGCAGCTCTTACCTCGGTTTCATGGTTTGGCGACAGAGGAGCCTCATCTCCACCTGCAGGAGTTTGAGATGATATGCAGCACTGTCCACGATCGTCAGGTGGACCAGGATACTATCAGGATGATTGCCTTCCCCTTTTCCTTAGCAGACAGAGCAGCCACCTGACTGAAGCACTTGGGGAAGTTCGTTTACACCTGGGAGCAGCTCCGCACCGAGTACTTGAACAAGTACTATCCACTCGGGCAGACCAATGCAGGAGAGCCCTCATCAGCAACTTCTCCATGCTCCCCAACGAGCAATTCCATGAGGCATGGGAGAGGTTTTGTGAGCTGACTGATCGATGCCCGCACCATGATATTTCGAAGCCCAACCTTGTGCCGAGCTTCTTCAGCGGGCTGACACCAGAACTCCAGGGCTTGGTGAATGCTTCTTCTGGTGGGTCTTACTTCGCCAAGGATCACGACCAGGTCTGGGCCATCTACGAGGAGATGGTCGAGAATTATATGGTGATGTTCACAGACCAGGTTATACACTCAGGGCAGACCCCAGCAGCCTGGACCCCTGCAGTACCAGAGGATAGCACGGGTCGATGCCGGTCCATCCAGTTCATCCGCAGTAGCAGCAGCACAGGCAGAGTCATCCGCTGCGGATATGGGTATCATCAGTGAGAAGTTGGATCGGATGGAGCTGATCGAGAAGAAGCAGTGCCAGGGCATCACTCAGATGGAGCAGATGGCACAGACTCTGAGTGACACGAAGATCCAGCTCATGAGTCTCCAGGAGGCGCAAACGGCTCCACAGCCCCGTCTTCAGTCGCGAGGCGATACCGGTGGCAGCAACAGCTCGTTCCAGCGCTCCAGCTCACACCAGCAGCCTAGACAGGTTCACCTTGTACAGGCGGAGCCGTACCAGCAACAACAACCCTCCTACCAGTCACCACCATCTCCAGACATGCAGATGGTGGTATACCAGCCGGATCAGCCTCTGGTAGTACTTCCACCAGCCCAGTACGATGCAGAGCCATTGATGGATGTCAATGGGATTTGGTATGATCGTCCTCAGCTTGGGATCTGACGAGACCATCCCGGATTCAGGTGGGGGAGTGGAGGTACCCAACCCCAGCAGCAGCCATCTGGCCAGGGAGGCCAGTACAGCCAGTACAGCCAGCAGAGGGATCACCAGCAGCAGCAGCCCCTAGTTTACCAGTCACAGCAATAGTCATCCTTCGTTCCTCGTCCCTATCAGTAGGGACAGTCTTGGAGGCGAGAGCAGCATCACCAGCCACACCAGCAGCAGCACCCTCCTACCTACCCCTCTCAGCAGAAGCAGCACCAGTTCCAGTAGCATCATTACCAGAGAGGCTACCCGTCGAGCTCTCATGGTCCACCATACGAGAGCCCCGCCTTGGATGACATAGCCCGCCTCCTCAAGGACCAGCAGGCTACTTTCAGATGGGAGATGGACGAGTTCCGCCAAGAGATGCGGGACATTGTGAGAGGGAAGGCCGCCATCCCTGCCCAGATAGAGTTGAATCCCAACAGCCTAAAGCGGAAGTCTGAGCAGGTAGTTTACACTGAGCATGCCACTCCTAGTGATCCGTTTGATGATATGTCTTCAGATCTTTTTGATGCTGATTTTGTTACACTTAGGAGCGGTAGGGCACCAGCAGGCGGCGCCTAGTCTGAGCGACAGCATGAGGATACACCTAGAGCGCCAGATGAGGAGGAGGAGAGCGGTACTGAGGCCGCACATGATGATGATGATGGTAGTACTGATGCCACCAAGGATGTTGATCCCCCAGGCGGTGCTGAGGCCGCCACTTCACCAGTTCGAGGAGGTGGTACTGACGCCACCCGAGTTGCTGAGCCAGCACGCTGTACTGAGGCCGCGAGACGTCCAGCAGAGCCAGTCCATGGTGGTACTGAGACCACCGGTGTTCATGTAGAGAGAGCTGTTGTTTTGCCTTCCACTAATGTACCTCTGAACAGTTCTGTGAATAAAGGAAAAGGTTTAGTTTATTCTGGTCCCACTGTGGTGATTGAGGTATGTGCGGATCCGGCCGTCGAGCCGTCTAGACCTATTCCTAGTCCTTCATCTGAGAAGGACCCTGTGATCCCTTCCCTAGAGCCCTTCAGATGGGGAAGGGGAAGTAAAGAGAAAAAGATCCAAAAAAGAGAGAGCAGGAGGAGTTCAGCCGGAGCATGATTGACAGATTTCACATACAGCTGACCCTTCAGGAGGCTTTGCAGCACATCCCCCTTCTTCAGCGATCGTTGAGAGACAGGACTACAATCAGAAGGAGGAGGAGGAACCACCATTCAGAGATTCATGTGCTGACGAAAGCCACGTGTTTCGCGATCCAGAACCGTCTACCGGCCAAGAGGCCAGATTCAGGAGCCCCATATGTCAGATGTCACATTAGAGAGTAGAGGTTTGACCGTACTCTATTGGATAGCGGATCGTCTATCAACCTCCTTCCGGCAGCCCTTCTCGACCGCTTCGAGTTGGGCACTCTTAGACAGAGCAGGACAGTCCTTCAGTTTGCTGATAGATCTGTCAAGAGGCCGAAGGGGTTGTTGCGAGACGTTGTCGTCACTATTCAGGGTCTGCAATTCCCCGTGGACTTTGTAGTGTTGGACATGGAGATCCCTGATTCAGTGACCGATACCCCCATCATTTTAGGCCGACCGTTCTTGGCCACAGCCAAGGCAGTGACCGACCATGATAGCGGGAAGGTATACTTTCGCGTCGAGGGTGAAAGTGTACAAATAGAGACGGTCGAGGACAGCAGAGCCAGAGAGATATCATGCTTAGAGACCACTTCAGATACAGAGCAACTGACAGATGCAGGGCTAGACATCCACCAGGACTGTGACTTTGTGATCACAGACGATGAGGCAGTTTGGGCAGACCCAGCAGCACAGGCCATCCTGTCATTTTCAGACATCGCTGATGCAGAGATGACAACAGAGGAGAGCTTGGAGAGCACATTCCTGGTCCAGGATACTACAGAGGCAGCGGAGCCGGTTCTCGACCGCGACCCAGAGTTCAGTGACGGTGGTACTGATGCGACCTTGTTTGATGCAGATCCCTCGAATTCAGAGTCTGATTGGGCAGATTGTGATGATCAGATGCCAGACCTGAGTCCCACTGAGCCTATAGCTGAGGAGGAGGTAGATGCCGAGCAGATCAGAGACAGTTCAGTTGAGCAGCCTTCTCCAGATCCAGTTTGCGGGAGTACACTTTCAGTCTCCCAGACAGATTTGGCAGCATACACACGTCTTCTTTCGAAGCCAGATTTGCCAGCACCCAGTTGTCCAGAGCTGAAGCCGCTTCCTTCGTCGCTGAAGTATAGATTCCTTGCGGGTGAGCATAAGATGTACCCAGTCATTATCTCAGCCGATTTGACTGGAGAGCAGGAATCTCGTCTGATGGGGGTTCTTGAAAAGAACCGCAAGGCAATAGGATGGAGCGTAGCAGATCTCTATGGGATTAGTCCGGCCCTGTTCTCCCACCATATCTATCTCGAGGATTAGGCAAAGCCGTCGCGTGAGTTCCAGCGGCGGTTGAACCCAAATCTGAGAGAGGTTGTCATGAAGGAAATTTCGAAATGGTGGAGCGCCGATTTTATCTATCCCATCTCCTACTCCAAGTGGGTCAGCCCTTTGCATGTGGTGCCCAAGAAGAAGGGCATCACTACCGCGATTAGCGAGTCTGGATAGGAGATTGCTACACGAGTACCCACTTCTTGGCGGGTTTGTGTTGATTACAGGAGACTCAACCAGGCCACCAAGAAGGATCATTTCGTGCTTGGCCACATCATCTCCAACAGGGGCATGGAGGTTGATCCGGCCAAGGTTGATGTCATTAGAAAACTCACACCACCGTCCAATTTGCGGTAGTTACGGTCTTTCCTGGGGCACGTCGGTTTCTATCGGCGGTTCATCCGTGATTTCAGTAGAGTTGCCCGACCGTTGACTGACCTGCTGACGAAAGACACCGAGTTCCTTGTCGATGACAAGTGTCTTTCGTCCTTTGATACTCTCAAGCAGTGTATTGTTGAGGCTCCTGTCCTCCAGCCACCAGATTGGTCTCTCCCATTCGAGATCATGACGGACGCCTCCGATTTTGCCGTGGGGGATGTGCTGGGACAGAGGAGGGATAGAGTTCCATTTGCTATCCACTATGCTAGCCGCACCTTGGATTCCGCCCAGCGGAATTATACAGTCACAGAGAAGGAGATGCTAGCAGTAGTGTTCGCCCTAGATAAGTTCAGATCGTACATCATTGGATCTAGAGTGACTTTGTACATAGATCATACCGCCATCCAATACCTCATGGCAAAGAAGTATGCCAAGGCCAGACTGACTAGATGGATCCTTCTACTCTAGGAGTTCGACATTGAGATCAAGGATAAGCCTGGAGTAAAGAATGTGGTTGCGGATCATCTCTCCCGTTTAGAGCAGCCTGAGGAGTCTGAGCAGATTGATCCCATTTGTGAGACCTTCCCAGATGAGGCGATCCTTGCTATCACCTCACTCCCGTGGTATGCCGATATTGTGAACTTTCTTGTTGCTAAGAAAGTACCACAAGGTTGGCCCAGACAGAGGCTTGAGTCCTTCCTCACGAAGGCCAAGCCTTACCACTGGGAGGATCCCATCCTTTACCACGAAGGAGGGGATTGTGTCTGGCGTAGGTGCATCCCTCAGGATGAGCACCATAGCGTCCTCACTTACTGCCACAAGCTTGAGGCAGGAGGACATCACTCTGGGAGGAGAACAACACAGAAAGTGCTCCAATCCAGCTTGTGGTGGCCTACCCTCTTCAAGGACTCTGATGAGTTTGTGAAGAAGTGTACTGACTGTCAGAGGATGGGCACTTGTGGACAGCGTGATATGATGTCGATGCAGCCCATTCACTTCTGTGAGGTTTTTGACGCATGGGGCATCGATTTCATGGGTCCATTACCTAAGAGTCAGGGATTTGAGTACATTCTGTTGGCCGTTGACTATGTTAGTCGTTGGGTTGAGGCTATCCCCGCCCAAGCCGCTGATACCAGGACAGTTTGCAGACTTTTGAGGAAGCACATCATCACGCGGTTCAGGGTACCTCGAGTATTGATTTCAGATGGGGGTCTCATTTCATCAACGACCCAGGTGAAGGCACTTGCTAGTGAGTTCGGCATAGACCATCGAGTTACCACTCCATACCATCCACAGACGAATGGTCTAGCTGAGGTCTCGAGCAGGGAGATCAAGACTATTTTGCAGAAAGTCGTCCGCCCTGACCGAAAGGATTGGTCACAGCTTTTGGACTCGGTCTTGTGGGCATATAGGACGTCTTTCAAGACACCATTGGGCACATCTCCCTTTCGCCTAGTTTATGGCAAGCCGTGTCATTTACCTGTTGAGTTGAGGCACAAGTCACTTTGGGCAGTCACGGATATTCTTTTAGATCCATATAGTATAGGAGACCAGAGGAGGGCAGAGTTAGCAGCCTTGGAGGAGCTTAGAGATATAGCCTTCTCAAACAGCCTACAGTATAAGGAGAGAGTGAAAGAGTGGCATGATTCTCATATCAGCCACAAGCATTTTGAGCCTGGATAGAGAGTATGGTTGTTTGATGTGAGGCTTCATCTATTTCCAGGGAAGCTACAGAGCAAATGGAAGGGACCTTATCTTGCGAGAAAGGTACACGACAACGGTAGCATTGATATATCCGAGTTGTCTTCTGAGAGTACCTTTCAAGTGAACGGCCAGCGGCTCAAGCCATTTCTAGATAATGAGCCGCGGGTCGTTGATGTTGCCCCTAATCACTTTGCGTGAGATGTGGTCTCTTGATTCACATCTATTGCATCTCACGCCTGATTATCACCGTTCTTCCGACTTGTATAGATCCAGTTGTCTATATCACTCTATTCTTTAGTCCCACATCCCTTTTCTCATCTTATGATTATGCTATACATAGGGTGTACTTTACCCTAAGTATAGGGGGGATGTAGGACCTGCGGGTATTCTTTTCATTCTTTCTGCCACTGTTTTGTTGCCTATACTTAGGGATATTTTACCCTAAGTATAGGGGGGCAGACTCTGTACATTCTTCACTCGGATTTCCCTTCATGTACAACTTGCTATACTTAGGATTAGTTAATCCTAAGTATAGGGGGAAACCACCGAGTCTTCTCATTCTATTCATTTATTCATTTCTGTACCTAGCCATTCCTTTTCACTTCCCTTTTTACTAAGCACGAGTTATGTCTTCTCCATCGCTCTTGATCACTCTGAGGACATCGTTCGAGCTATGTATGGGGGGTGTGTATATATTTCATATATACTTTAGCCATAACTCGTACTTTGTGTGAGTGTGGTTAATAAATAAAATGGCTAAAAACCCTAAAAATCACAAAAATTAAAAATTTTTTCCTGTAAATAATCATTCTTTTATTGCACATACATAGCTAGTGTACAAAATTATTTTTTGTAAAATGTTTCAAAAAGTTTTTGTGTAAAGTTTGTGTAAATATTTTCTTATCAAAATTATGTATATAGTACAAATTTTTCCAAAATGTTTGAAAATCAAAAGTTTGCAAAAATCTTGTGTAAATGTTTGTAAATACTTTTGCAAAACATGCACTTCATGCATCATTCATTCATGATTTCAAAACATTTTTCAAAAATTTTGCACGATTTTAAATATTTGTAAATAGCATCTTTGTGTATATATGAATATAGTTTTTCCTAGAAGATAGTTGACATTTAAACTAAGCCTGGAATTAAATTGGGAAATGGAGCTTGATTAAGATCTTAATCCACCTAATTCTATGAGAACCTATAGGGCTTAGGCTTAAGGCTTTCAGGTCCATAAGGACTTAATTCTTTGAGTCCACTAGGCTATGAGCATATGTCATCTTGATGGGCCTAAGTAGAGCACTTAACAACACATGCATGACTCTTAGAGACAATGGCTTGACTTCCACCAGCACTTTACACATGGCTCTCCACGGATGAGGTGGTGAGGAGGCAGTTTCCTTTGGCTTGGGGTAGCATATGAGGGTAGTACTTCTAGGCGGAACCTCTCTTCTTCTTCTAGTGAAGGAAGTGCGCCTCAACTTGGTCTAGTGGTGATGAAGGCTAAAGACAGAAGCCGTGGGTTGCATAAAGCTTCAAAAGAGGGATAGTCTACTGCTCAAGAGGAAAATTTCTTGTATATATGTTGCACCATGTAGATATGTTGTACAGGGCACTTGAAAAAAATGCAAAATGCAAAAAGAACTCCAAAAAAGTGGTGGGTCGGATTGAAAATTTAATAACCCCACCGGAGTGTATATAGTCAAATAAAGCAAAAGCTTATGGTATCCATTTACATCTCATGAAGCTTGCAGCGGGAGACTTAGCTACACTGGCTGAGCTTCCAAAAGTCTATACTTCTTCCCCCCCTTCTTGAGCCGGTTGCACTTGAACTTAGAAGGGAATACCCCGCTTCTCGAGGAAAGAGTTTCTAGACCGAGGCATTAGAGTTACCAGGTTGGGGAGGTTGTCTCTTTGTTACTTTTGAGGTGGGGAGCTGCTATCACTTACACTGCATGGGAAAGATTCATAGTCATTAGAGTTTGTGTATGTAGACTTGTTCTGATCTGGTTTATTGAGGAGTCTTGTCCATAGATTGGTGGAACTTAGAGGCTGTTGAGTTTTAAGCTTAAGTCTAAATAAGGTTCTGACACATTATATCCAAAGATTGGATCGAGCTCCATAATTCAAATTTAATGAAGGAAAGTTTAATATTCAACCTTGATCCATGTATATTACCCTCTTTTCTTTTTCTTTCTTTCTTTTTCACTTCTTTTTCAAATAAGTGTTTGCTAAGGGACTAGCAAAAGTTAAGTATAGGGGGTGATGAATACCCATTCATCACTCTTTATTCCTTATATTTTAGCTACAAAACCTTTGCAAATGCATGTATATTCATGTAAATACAAATAATTATCAAAAGCATGCATTGTATAAAGTTTAATAATTAGCATGTTTTCGTGCAAAAATAAAAGAATAAGAGTAAAAAGAAAAATAGGAAATATTTAGAATAAATATTGAGCAACCTAATCCCAAGGGAGGGCTCAGCATGGGCCTGACCGCATAAAAACCAAAGTAGAGGGAGATAGGGACTCATGTGTGTAGATATTTATGTAAATAAAATAAAAATATTTTCCTCCCAAAATAGATTAAAAGAGGTTTGTAAATATTTGTATATATTTAAATATAAAAACAAGATAAAAATAGAAAAATTAAAACAAAAACATCACTCATGTACATAGTCACCTTGTATATAGTCCACTTATCCCTATTTTATTTAGCTTTATAAATAACTAAAATTAATTTCCAAAAGTTATGTAAATATTTTATATGATATGGTGTAAATAAATAAAATAAAAACAATTAAAACAAAAACAAAATAAAAATAACAAAAATTGAAAATCCAAAAAAAAATACTTTATAAATATACATGTATATATATGTACATAACTATTTATTTTACCTATTTATATAAATAATAAAAATAAAATAAAAATACCTTTTTATTCCTTATTTTATGATATAAATAAATAAAATATGAAATGGGAATAAAAATTGTATAAAAATAACAAATTAAAAATCAAAATAAAATCTATATATTGTATATATACCTATATATAACCCTATTATGTAAATACCTTATTTTTACTTTGAAAAATTAATTAAAAATCACAAAAAAATAGAAAAATTTAAAAGAAAAATATTTCATGTTTTGACTTTTCCATAATTCGGCCATTTGTTATTTTAATTAAATTTCTAATCTTTTGCACGTGGCCTTCACCCATTGGCCCTGGGGATTGTTGACCGCCCGGTCAGCTGCCCCCCCCAGGACCACTTCTCCACGGTCTTGTCGCCCGACCCATCTTCTCGGATTTTTCCCATGTAAACCCGATTCCCTCTCGACTAAACACCGGGTCCGACTCGTTAATGATATATCCGACAACCTCGCCGGAGCCACCGCCTCGGGATCCGCTCTCCAGAATGCCCTACCCGCGCTCATCTTCCCCGGACCCTCCAACGTATGTCCCAGCTCCGCCACCTCCATTCCTATCTTTGGCCATTCGTTCCACCTCCCAGTGAGCTCCAGTGCGTGCGTGAGAGTGACAGCTCACTACAGGTGCTGTCGAAGCGAGGAGAGGGACTGGGTGCAACTGATCCGGCGAGTACCACCGCCGTGCTCCGCCCAGAGCGAGAGCTCGAGCCTCGGAGGTCAACTCTCCTTGAGGCGAGGACCCAGAGCTTCGCAAGCTCATCCCCAGTCCATTCCTTCACCCAGGTAGATCTGTTGTCCTTTCTTTTTCTTTGATTTTCGATTAGCCCCAATTCGCTGCTCCGTCGTTCACCGTCGATTCCGATCACGTCCGACCACCGTTCGACCATCGGGCTGTGCCATAGCCTTGCCTCCTTCCCGCACACATTCTCCGCATTCCCATTCAACCAAGCTCGTGTAGGAGCTGGGGCTCGAGCTCCTCCGTCCTCACCCTCCCCGGAGCTCGCCCACATCGACCCTCCGACCACCTTCACCCAGCCTAACCAGGTCGAGGTAGTTTGCCCTCGACCCGCGAGCTGTCTGGTCTATTTTGCAGGTGCATCCAAGCCATCTGAGGGATTGGACCATTGGGTCCAGAAGCTTCACCTCTGGCGACCTCGTCGGAGCTCTCTTGAGCTCGGTTGGATCATCGGAGAGTCCCACCTGACGCGGAGACCTATGCCGACCCTTCTCAGATCATCATCGTCCCGCGAGGAGGCTCGGAGCGAGCGTACTAGGCCGGCAAAGTTCGTCGGCCACCTGTTCTTCCATCATCTTCCCCGACCGTCCGATCAGCCTCAGACCTCCAGTTCGCATCCTGACCGTCCACCTGAGGAGGTCCCGTCACCGTCAGATCCTTGGAGAGGCGATCTGGACCGTCGATGCACGAGGTTTAGCCACCGACGTTCTCCACCGTTCGATCCTCCACGTGGCTACGCCTCTGCCGTTCGATCACTGCGAGGAGTCCTGCTTTGGAGCGCCAGTCGTCCCTCACCGTCAGATGTACCACATGGCGCTTATCCAGCGGCTCCATTAATAAAGGGTAATTTACCCTTAGGCCCTCCTTTTATTTTATTTTGCAATTAGTCCTTTAAATATCTACTGTAGTTCTTTAGTTTCTGGAACAATTGCATAGAGGACCCTGCACTTTACTTTCTTTGCATTTATGCCCTTGTGTATGGTGTAGCGCGTGCTTCGACACGTGGTTTTCTAGGCTTTTTGCATTTAATGCCTTGTAGTTCTGAGATGTTATGGATTGAATGAAAACTTTTGAGTATTTGCATTTATACCGCTGTGCGTAGAATAATCGTGCATGTGCGTTAATTTTTGGGTTATTTGCAAGACTAGCCCTCGGACTTTTGGTACCTGTTACCAAAAAGTCCTAGGACTTAGTTTTTATCACATTTAGGTCCCTGAGTGCCCCAGGCACGCGCGACGCACGTGTTTAGCTGGGTATTTTGCACCAGACCCCCCAGGACTCTTGGCATTTGCGTTTAGGTCCCTGTGTACTATGCCCTTGTGTGTGATTTTAATAAAATAGCAAATCCACTCCAAATTTGATGAAAACTGGAAACATGGCTCCTTCCATGGTGTAAAATTTTGTATAAATTTTGTAGACATTTTAGACACTGTTTGATATTTTTAAAAATTCAAAAACACGTATTTTCTTTACTGTTTAACTTTGAAAACCACAAAAAAATATTAAAACTTATCTAAAAATCACAAAAAAAATTAGCTACTATTTGTTTTGGCTTGCTTGATTTTCTAGCCAATTTTGGCTATTTTTCATTATCTAAAACACCTAAAAATTGAAAAACACTCAACAATTCATACAAATTCCATTAAATAATTTAAAAATCCAAAAATAATAATTTAGATGCTAAAATTTTCCTTGTTTTCTTCTCTATACAGGAAAAATACCTCCAGGCTTATTGGGGACTGTTAGATATTTTATCTAAGTCCCTCAAGCTCGGCTGGACAGTACCTTCTTTTTCATTCACTGTTTGATTTTTAGAAAATTAAATAAACATCAGAAAATTCTCAAAAATTCACTAAAAACAGTAAAAATTATAAAACACACAAAAATATTTTTTTCTCAAATTTTTGCTTGAGTTTTGATACATTAAATAAATAGTTGAATTGCTTGCTTTACTTGTTTCCTTTAGTTTCTTAATTAATTAAAAATCCAAAAAATATAAAAACCTAAAAAAACCACCAAAAATACTATTTTCTTCTCTTTCCTTCGATTTTTGACTACTTCATAGGCCGCGAGGCCATTTCGTGCTCCTTGTGTTCGACCCTGGTCGCTATACCAGGTTAATAAAATAGCAAGACCGCTATCTTGATTTTGACTTGATTTTATCTATTATTGGTGGTCTCTTCTTCTTGATTGATCGAGCCTGATTGCTTGGGTCGCAACGAACATTTAGCACCTTATACCCTAGTGGTCAGGACGGTTATCAACGATCCCTTTGAGAGATCGCATTACTCATATTCCCTTACATGCACACCAGCTCGCCGGTGTATAGACCTTGGTTAGGTCATCAACCTATTGGTCAGCCAAATTTATACACTCAGACAAATAGTAACACATCTATATCTGATCAGAGGATGTGTGCCTATACATTGATATCATTCAATATAGGAATTAGGTTATCTTGATCTCGTTAAGTCAACCCTTTGACCTAACCAATCTGACACCTCCTAATTACTATTCCCATGCAGAGGAGCTGCATCAAGAGGTCGGTCAGATATCAGCCTTTATGAGAAAGGATTGCCATCTCCTACTCAGGCTGGAGATCATCTCTTAATAATCATTTGACGGTGCTTGTTGAATCCTCTATCTAACTCCTTAGATATTCATACAAGTACCAACCTCTATGATACATTTAATGAATCAACACTTGTATGATCCTAAAGATGGAAATGGTACATAACCCTAATTGTACAGAGGGACCATATAGTCCATTCATTCATGTAATCTCAGGAAGGGAGTGAAACAATCACTAATCTTCATTGATAAATCATATATATTTTACAATAACATTTATTGTAAGAATGGTTCGCCTCGGGTTCGCATGGCTAACACCTCAAGCGAAAAATTGAGAAAATAAGTCAAAATACAGGTTTGACAAGCGTAGGACCTTGGTTAGAGAGTTGGTCGAGGTCAACCAATGGTGAAATCGGGTTGGTCCACGTGGACCAACTGGTAAAATGCAAACCTGAAATTATTTATAAATTACATAATAAATAGTAAACAACTTTATTAAAATGTTATAAAATAAAAAAATGCTTATTAATTTATGTAGTATTTTATTATTAATTTTATTTATTTTTTCAAGGTATTTTATTAAGTTAGTTTTTACGGTTCACTTGTAGGTGTATTTACCTATGGTTTAATTCTTTTATTGTTATTTTGTAATTTTAACTTTACTTTATTATATTATTTTATATTTTATTACTTATTTTTATATACATAAATATATTTTTATTATATTTTTATGAAGTAATATATGTACTTAAATAAATAGGGATACCTATTATATAGATATAAGTATAAGTATTTCATCTAAGTATTTTTCTTTTTATTGTATTTAAGTGTTTTATTGATAGTTTATTCTAGTTTTAATATATACATATATTATAAATAGAGGAAAGGGAGCCAACTTTGTGAAGTCGGTAACCTTACCAACTTCACATCCATTTTGGCAAATTTTGTTATTTTTAATGAAAAATACCACCGTGGATTTTCATAACTATATCTCTCTAATATGTCATTCAAATTTCGTTAAAAATGGAGGCTCTTATGTCGTCCATCGAGAATAGCTAAAATACAGCAAATCTGTGACCTTTAAAAAATGACAGTCTGGATGGAGGCCACAAGAGTCTATGTTTGTGATGAAATTTGAATGACATATTAGAGGGATATAGTTATGAAAATTCTAAAGTTGTGTTTTTAAAAAAATAAATTTTTTTGCTAAAAATGGATGTGAAGTAGCCAAGGTTACCTAATTCACAAAGTAGACTCCCTTTCCTCTTCTTATAAATTATATTTACAAAATTATAAAAATATAAAAATAAAAAAATAAAAAAAGAATAATAAATGACTATTTTATTCAGGTATATTATACAATAGGAGTTCAATATCTAAGATTCACACCTTAACTCCAAAAAATATTAAACCACTATCATTAAATAGTTTATTAAATATTATATATAATTAACAGTGATTTTGATAAAATTTTTCTTTTTATTTGGGAGATATCGGTCTGTGAAGTACGAGTTTTAGGATTTTATTTAGAGTATAACTTTTAAACTATGTATTATATTTGTGAGAAATCAATTTTGTATTTTACTATATATTATTATCTTCATGTATAAAGTTTCTTTATTTGAGGTATAAAAAATAGAATATAAAATTGGTCCCGTAAATGAATAAACTAATGAGACTTTTAATTGAATTGTTGGCCCATATCTCCTCGTACTTTATTCCTTGTCGACCTAGTCATCAAGATGCCTTGGTATCATGATTTAGGGTCATAAAATACCATTGACATTTTATTCCTTTTCTTTTCTTTATTCTATAACATTGGCATTGAAATCAATATTTTATAAAGTATTTACATAACAAAGAGTCAATGCGAACTTGTACAAATTAAGGCCATTTACATGCATTAGATAGGGTTTTTAAGGCCAAAAAGATAGAATAAAGGTGATGAAATGGATATTCATCAATTGTTGTACCCAAAAAGTCATCGAGGGCCTGGAGGAGATGACAATGACACGATGAGCTTCGGTGGCCTGTAAATACTCTATCAATGTCTGCTAATCGGAGGAAAAAAGATTGAACAGAGAAGGTCTTCGACTTCCGGCATTGAGGTTATTCGGACATGCAAATGTTAGTAGCAGATACCAAAAGCATATGTGAGCGATTTGAGGTGATTCTGAGGTCAAATGGAGAGTTCTAATGGGGTGAAGGATGTAAACACTAAATCGGTTCCATGTTGAAATGAGTTCTAGAATGGATCACGATGGAAACAATCACAGATAAATGGATTCAATACATTGAGAATCGCGGTGAAGGACAATGGATTGAGATGAAGTTGGTGCAATCAAAGCAGGATTTAATCAATAAATTGATCTTAGAAAAATGGACGAACCAATAAAGAAAAGAAAAGAATGAAAATGTACCTGGAAGATGAGATGAATAATGATGAAATTTAAGAATGATGTAGTTTTGAAGTAAATGTCAGAAGCTTTATTGGTCTTCGCTACATGATCTGAGCCACGATTCTGAGCTCGATCATCCAAGGAAGTGGCTGAAACACGGCCAACTTTGGCTGAGGATCTCGTTGGAGATGATCTATTTCTTCACTCAATATAAATTACTTTCTCTATCGTAGAAGGATGGAGAGAGCTCGAAGAATGCTCGTTGAATGGCAAGGTGGCGGTTTCAGATGGGCGGAGGCTTATTTGAGGTGGAGGTGGTTTTGCAGTTAGTGAACAAGGTGGTGGTTTAGATAACCATCACTGATTAGGAGAGAGGGAGATTATGAACTTGGAGTTTAGATGAAGAAGAGAGATGAAAAGTGATCAAGTAGGTAGAAGTTTCGAAGGGAGAGGACATAGGTGGAGGTTGGCGAAAATCAGAGATGTTTGACAGTTGTTGACTTGCGTCGCTTCGAGGGAATGGAGTCAAGAGGTTGAAGGCGATGCAATGACCATCTGATCAAGATCAGATAGCCCATGAGTGGGGTATATCGAGCAACGAGAAGCAGCCACTTGGGCAACCACGAAGGCACCACGTGGGCCAATAGAAATTAAGAAAAATGAATAAATATGAAATAAATCGAAAAAAATTGAAGGAAAAAGAATTGTAAAAAACTCAAAAATGAAATTGTAGATCTCTATGAGATCTATAACTTTTATGTAGAAGTCAACGAGAGATACGATCATCTATACATAGATAAAATATATATACATATTAATATAATACAATTTTTCTTTTGATATATTTTTTGGGTTTTTATTTTTATGTATAATTAATTATATACAATATTATTCTAATTTTTATTTCATTTTAATGAGAAATAAATACATAAAATAATAGCATAATAATTATAACTTATAAAATATTAATTAGTGTTAATAATCAATGAATCTTGGTGAATATCTCAAATTAGAGAAATAATAATGTAAATAATGTAGATAAATATAGGATTTATCGCCCCCTATACTTAATCTAAGCTCATCCTCGAGCAAATAAATAAAGAATTTAATTATAGAACTAGCTTAATTAGTGAGATCGCTGACATGTACGTTTGAGTAAAAAAGGCTCGATTTGACCTAGAACACTAGGTTTCAGAACTCCTAAGAATCTAAGTTGATCCAAGTATTAATCGAAAGGAATTCAACTTCTCCAATTGTCAGACTCTCAATGTATGTATGTATGTATGTATGCGTGTGTGTGTTTGTCATGCTCACCATTTATTTGATTTATGCTTTTTATTTTTCATCATTTCCCTTTTTTGTGAGGGAACTTTCCTTCTTTTTTGCTAGCTCCACTGCTTTTACCAAGGATTGGCACACAATGATCAACTTATTAATCTTAGTTTCATCACACCCTATCACTTTAGGTCAAAGTGAAAAGATAGCATGAAACATGTCCCATACTGGCAAAGTTGATGACACTTTGGATTCATGAAGCCATCATTTATCTTATCCCATCCTCAAGCATCATAGAAATTAAATCCAAATTCAGGCCTCAAATCCTAGTTTCCTCTGTGATATGTTAACTCATCTCATCCATGACTACAGTCGTTCTTAGTGAGTGATGGTCAAATTCTCTTAAGGGAGATTAAGCATGCCATATAGCACACATATCTTCTAACTAGGGAAGTCTGAATAACTAAGTCCGAGACCCTAATGATTAAGACATGATAACTCTAAGCCTAAGAATTCCTTAAACCCAATGTTAAAGATCATATAAAGCCTTGAGTATATAGTGAAATGTCAAAGAAAGACGAATTAGTGATTAGTGAGTTAGTTATTCACAAGAGAAATAAGGAAATTATCAGTTTTATAAAGACAAAGACAACAGAATGGGTACCCTCGACAAGTTAACACAACAACACAAACTCGACTAGGATACCCAATACAACAGAAACAAACTTATGTTACTTAAGAATCAATATTGGATCCTCCAAACTTAAAATAACAACAGGCCTTATGTTTCAACTTCTTCCTCCTAACAGAGAACACTTCAGAATATGAATAACAAAGATCATCATCGACTTAGAACCTAAAACTTCTAGAATGATACCATTCTTACATAAAAGTGATATCCATATGTACGTGGGAAGCCTCATGGGAAGACGAGTCAAACCTTGGAATTCTACAATATACTTTTGGATTTTCCTTAGAAGAGAAAAACTAGATATACAAGGAAGACCTAACCTACAAGAAATGTGATAATCATTAAATTGAACATCCTTGAGTAGTGTCAGCAACTACATATCTAATTTTAAATCATCCTCCTTGGTCGGCATCACTCTTTTTAGTGAACTCTTATCGACTTGATCATCCAAAATATCGAGTTAAAATCAAGACTTTCCTCAATGTAGGTTTTGTAAGGATCTAAGATTGAATCACCTCTATATAAGCGAAAGATAATATGGTTCAGTAAATAATAGCAACCTCTTAGGAACATAAAACACTGAAGGATACTGAAGAGACATAATATAATTAATTATTATGTATTTATTTAGAAATTATTTACAATAGTTAGATTAATTCCCACACACCTTTAGATTTTGAAAAGAATTTTGAAAACTTTTTACAAACACTATCACATAAATATAGAAATTTTTTTAAATATTTTACAAATGAATTTTTGGAAATATGTTAATCTGTATTATCACATACCACATAAAATGCTTGAAAATCATGTCAAATATGTATATAATTTTAAAATTATTTTGAATACCTTTTGTACAAAAATCAGTTCCATGAATATAATATGATGAACGTTGCCCCAAAAAGTTTAAAAAAATATGATATATGTATAAAATATAAATGTAATATATATGGTAGTCCCCCTCTATACTTAGCTTTTGCTATGTCCTCATAGCACAATGTGAAATGAAGCCATAACTCAACTAAGTATAAAAGAATGCAAGAACTGATAACCAAAAAATACAAGTGTGGGAATGAGAAAGAATAAGTCAAAATGAATAAATAGGTATTGTTCCCCTCTGTACTTAGTTTTTGAAAATCCTAAGTAAATAAAAAGAGGTAAACATGTCGAAGACACTAAAGAATAGACACAAGAATAAATAAGGGGTAGATTCCCTCCTATACTTAGGCTGAAAATAGACTAAGTGCAGGTAGGAAAAAGAATCAAAGTCAAAGGAAATATACATGAATGAAGTCAAAAAGAATAAGAATCTGATGATGTTGAATCTTGTGATGTTAATCTGTAGCGATAAGCACGCCTCTTCTGAGAAATCTAAAATTGAATCACTAGGCATGAAGTCAATCATTTCAACATGAGCTAATATTTCCTTTGATTCCAAAAAATGCTTAAGTAACTGCCTGTTAACCACAGAGGAAGGTGCATTCTCTGAAAGATCTAAAATCTTGACACTGTCATTTTCATGCATTTCCTTTACTATAAAAGGACCCGTCCACTTTGATTTAAGTTTCATGTCGAAAATCTTTAACTTTGCTTTAAAAAACCATACCTTTTGTCCCAGGACAATGTTCTTACATCTATTATGTGCATCATGCCACTTCTTAACTTTGTCCTTATATATCAAGCAATTGGCATATGCTCGATTGAGGATTTTCACCAACTTTTTTAGGTCAAGGTCTCTACACAACTATCCTAAATGACAACTCCAGTTATCCTTATTTATTTCCCACTCAGATTTATGAACCAATTCAATGGGAAAATGACATGGCTTGCCATATATCATTATAAAAGGTGAAGTGTCAAGATGTGTCTTATAGGTTGTCATATATGCCCACAGAACATGGTCTAACAACTGAGACCAATTCTTCTTATTAAGATGGACTAGCTTCTAAAGAATTCTCTTCATCTCCCTATTTGAAACCTTTGTCATGTCATTCTACTGTGGGTGGTAGGGACTAATTACTCTATGCTCAAATCCATAGTATTTTGCTAAATATTTTACTTTTCTATTCACAAAATGGGCACCCCCATCAGAAATAAAAACTCTAGGTACCTCGAATCGTGGAATAATATGATCCTTTATAAACTTTCAGATACCCCTATTGTCTATATCTCTGGTTGGAATAGCCTCCACCCATCTCGACAAATAATCTACTGCTAACAAGATGTACTCAAAACCTTGTCTATTAGGGAAGGTATCCATGAAATCTATTCCCCAAGCATAAAAAACATCACAAAAAATCACAGCCTGCATGAGCATCTCATCTCTAGAACCAACATTCCCTCCCATCATCTTTCAGTACAAAGACATTACCGTACAAAATTAGTGTCATCTCTAAACAAGGTCGGTCAAAATAAGCAACAAAGTAATACCTTCTATGTGGTCTTTTTTCCTGAATTATGCTCTCTAGTATGTCTATCAACCTAGTGTACTGCTCTATAGTCAACCTAGAGCAATGATAATAGAAAACTCGTTCTTTGGTCCCATAAGAAAGGAATGATTCAGTGTAGGAGGTAGTGCTTCAACTCTAACAAAGAAGATTCATCAAGAACATCAAGTTAAACTGCCACTAAATTTGGATCTGTCTTGCATATTGGACATGAATCATCTGTAATGTTATTCACCAACTGAATTGTAGAATAAGGAGTTGGATCGCCATAGAAACATGGTAATTCGGCCAAGGCCATGTCCGATCCATCATCTAATTCCCTTGATTGTTCGAAAGGAGAAGGAACCGACAAGTCCAAAGGGACTTCTAAACCACCAAGGGAATCGGGAGATGTAAAACTCAAGCACTCGAGCAATGTATCAACAACTACACTGTATACATTGTCCTTTCAGGATGAGAGGGTCTCGCTCTGTACAGTAGGGTGTTGACACCAAATTCCAACTATGTTAACTACTTTGTAGTTAGCCTCTGAAAATGAAAAGGAATCTGTGCTCAACTCTGAATAAGGTTGATGCCATTTCGTCTACTTCATCTATAGTTCCACTTCTCTACCTGAAGAAAAAACTTCATCATCCTTGTATGATAATCGAATGAAGCTCCAGCGTCCTAAGAAAAGGCCTCCCAAGGATGATCTGTGACTCTCTCTCTCTCTCCAATGATTAGGGATGTCTATGTTAAGGACATTCAATTCCACCCTGTAGTATTGTCCCTCAATGAAGATAACGACATCCTTGATATCACCCTTAGCATTCTTCATCAATGTATCTGCAAACTGTGATGCTTTAGATTTACGTAACGGACCCAACTTCAGTTTCTCATAAAAGGCAAAGGGTAACAAGATAATCGAAGAGACATTGTCTAGGAGAGTACATACATACATTGTCATCAATATGACTCACCACATAATGTGCACCTAAATCTCTCTCATTCTGTGGCAAATGTTGGTTCCTGAGACAAAATGCAGTGGCAAGCGAGAGAACGTGTGTCTTGACGTAACTATTCGGTTTCTTCCAACTGATTCTACTAGGAGTTCATCTCACCTTCAAGTATTTATGAAATACAAGATGATCGGTCACATACTCATCAAATGGAACCTTAACCATAATATTATCTCTGCAAACGTGTGCCATTTCAAGATCATTTTTTTGAATCTCATTCATGACATGCTTTCCTACTGTAAGAGCAAAAGAGAAAGGGATATATACAGAAGAATGTGAAGATTCGTAATCATGAACATAAGCATGTGCCATATTATTCTTAGAAATTGAATTTTTCACAAATGAATCGTTTACATTTAGTTTGAAATGTAAAATCGAATCATCTATTACAGGTTGGAGAATGCGTGTTGAATGTGCATTCTACTCAATCAAAGGTGCAATGTTCTTTATTGACTGAATCTGATGCGTGTTGTGTTGCTCGCGTCTCCTCATTCTCCTTCTAGAAGTCTCTTCTTGTTGGTGATATTTACTATGAATACACATGGCTTCATCGTCCTCTAAAGTCTCCTCAGGTTGAGCCTTAGATTCGGTCCTCTCCATGTCCCTTGGCTTATTAGGTAAGACCGCAATCTGTCCACTCTTGAGAGACATATGATTTACACAATCACACGAAAAGATCTCATGCCCAATTTGTGAGAATCTAAGTACTATACCTGATCAACAGAATATTGTTGTTGTCGAGGCTTGTTTAGACTATTGGGATTAGCCTGAACATGGATGGGAATAGTTGTAAAAGGAGTAGTGCGCTCGTCGTGTAAAGGGAAAAAATGGTTGAGATCAACACTCAAATCTTGTACCGAGTTCCTATAGGAACGCAAGTCCTCAAGAATCTGTCTCTAAAAATCAATTGGACCAGAAGATGAATGTTGCTGCTGTAAAAAAAGGTAATGAAGAATGTGACGATTGGCCATGATGGCCATGGTACTGCTGCTACATGGTATGATGTTGAACATGTGGGCTCTGTTAGCCTGACTAATACGCCTACTGATGGACGTATTGTTGCAATTGTTGCCTCTATGATTGAGATGAATAACTCCATAACACTATTGTGCAGGAAGAGGTGTATGAGTAAATATTTTGTTGTAGAAAGTATAAGGAAGATGGTAGGATAAATGGTACCCAAAGCTCCCCTGCCTTGTAGGGTCATTGGTGTACCACACACCATTTACATACCACACTTGTGGAGGCTCTTTAGAAACTGTATCTACAAAAGTTGGTTGCTGCTGAAAAGAATGGGCTAGAGGTTGGTCCTCTACCTATGGCTGGGGTATCCCTGACATCTTCTATTCATGAATAAGGTGAACACTATATACAAGAGTTGCATATGCAGTCACGATAGGTACCCTCATCTTGGACACCTTCTTCGAAGCTCTGCCATCTATTTAAGCAGTTTGGATAAGTTGTTGTCCAATCATCCATACGCTTATCGATCCTCTTAATTACTACGAGTTGTCAACTACAATTCCCATGTCAAAAGGATCCACAATAGACTTCACTTGCCCCCTTGATAGGAATGGTATGGGGGTAACTGAGCTCTACTCCTCTCGGTCATCCACTTGAACAACTTCCAGATGGTGTCTGCACCTCGTGAAGCATAGATGCTTCCACAAGCAATAATAACTAAACCCTTCACCTCAGGTTTTAGACCGCAGCAAACAGATTGAACAAGGATGGTAGGCTCTAAGTCGTGACAATGACACTTCAATAAGAGATCTTTGAATGTCTCCTATGTATCACAGAAATCTTCATTAGGAAGTTGAGAGAAACTCGTGATGCATGAGTGCATCAAATTACTTCTACTCAGATGGTAGAACTTCTTCAAAAAGAGGTCTTTGAACTGCACAAAGGTTGTTATAACTACCCCAAGGTTCTTATCCAATAACCAGCCTTATCCTCCAAGGAAAATTTAAGATGTATTCTTGGCTTACCCTAGGATGCCTATGGTTAGTGAAAATCAACTCAAATCCCTAAGGAATGTGTATGACTCTTCGTGTGCATTCCCATGACCATGAGGCAACAAACTCAAAAGGTTGCTTGGACTCATATTCTACTTAAAGCTTGGCTGGTCTCAACCAATTGACCATCTCATATTGCCAAGGGTTGTATGTTGTGTCCATAGGTGTGCCTCTACACAACTATAACTATCCAAGTTGTGCTCTCATAATTTCTTGGTTCTATTATAATTATGCTAACATAGCCACTACTGCATGCATCATGTCCTCTCATTCTTCCTCCTCCCCATTCTATCTTTTAGGAGGCAACTTAATTGTATATTCATAATGTTTATCAAATAAAGGATTGGAATGAGGTCTAGATAAAAATAACAAAATCAAATAGACCTCACCAAGGCAATGATCTTCGCCAGTGAGTAAATAAGAAAAAAAGTTGGTTGTGATGTAACCACCCCTATGGAGTAAATCATGATACATCAATTCGAAACAAAGGTTATTTCTAAACCAGGATGGTCTAGTTAAAGAAAAAAGGGTTTGGGCCTATAAAGACATGATATTTGGATGGTTCAACTACAAGCTCGCAAAGTCTGAGCAAATATCTGACTAGTTATCCATCTTAGAGTTTCAAAAGATATGAGATTAGAGCACGCTTGATAGAAAAAAGATTCTAGTACTGCTGGGCACGTGAATGTGTAGAGTTATTGAGACGCCCCTAGGATCCGGGTACTCGGCAAATCAGATCCACGCACACACATAAGCAGGAGAAAATATCACAATTTATTGGAATTTAAAATTTGCTTTTCCATTCAAGTTGTTTACAACCACAACTTGTATTTCCATTCATCATTCCATAAAGCAATTTCCATTACATTCCATTTCTATCTCCATCCATTACATTTGCAATGTACCTCCATGTCCACAAAATATACATGTATGCATATTTCAAAGATGTGTCCTAACATACATATTACTTGTCATGTCTCTCAACAAAAAATGATACAAGTAAAGAAGGATAGTAAAACTACCAACAACTGTACTACAACAAGTGTCGTGACGCTGCACAAAAAGGTGACTACAAGTTGTTTACTACTGAGGGCCTGCGGATCCACACGTAAGTACGTTATGAGCAAAGTTTCCCAATACGAATTAAATAAAACTATACAATAACAAGCAGGATATAATTTAAATGTGTGCAAAAGAGAAAAAAACTAGGTAACCTGATCTCAAAAAAATCACATTTTTATTATGGTTATTAGATATGGATATGAGTAACCAAGCTTCGTGGATAGTCTGTGCTCTCGGTCTGGATGAGACCTCACACTATAACTCTAAGGTAAAAGAAAACACCTTAGGGTTGGGGTGCCTCCGTAGGCATGCGGTGGGGTACAATGCATCCTAACTAAGTTCCCAACACGTTCACTTAGCCCCACTTCCCAATGATACTTCCGTTCTCAAATTAAATTCCCAACTCGGAATCATCGCGACTAGCCCAATCCTCCTTACACATAGGAGATTCACGTCCCATTCCCAACTTCATTAACCACATTCCCGGAACTCCCCTCTTAGCGCTCCCACTCGGAATACCGACCAATGTGGCCTACATTGGACCGTACACGAGTGTTAACTCTAAGTGACAAGCGAAACACTAGCCGACCAACCATGACTACTTGGCCCGCGCTCGAGCACCGGGCTAAAGCACGCAAGTGCCGAGGCCAACATTGTCAGATCAACACCTTGGTGTGCCAAGCAACATGTCCCCCAACCATCACAGCTACAATAGCAGATGGAATTGCGGTCAAATATGCTTCTACCAGGGGCCCCAGGGGTGCATGCCCCTCCCTTGACGGTAGCTACTCCACTACCCAATCATCATGAAAAATCACTTCCCTGGGACTGATAATCACCACATTAATCAATGCTAGCACTGCAGAATAAAGGGATTCGAATATTGACCATAATCATGTAATAGAACAAAGGAACTACTCAGGCTCCTGTAGTATGTTTTTTTTCACACTTCCATTATCTGAAGTTTATCATTTCACATGGCACATCTAAACTCATAATACTTTAAACTGAAATGGTTAGGTGCAGGAAGTCCTTTATCATCCAAGTAACCATTAATGAAAAAGCTAATTGACTAAAACACAAATGTCAATCTCATCGCATCTATTGTAGCAGTTGTATATTAACTGTACTCTATAAATTAGATTTGAGTAGTTTACAGATTAAGCTGTCCTATCTTCATCTCAACGAAATATAACAGTGGGGTATTCCAACATTCAAGTTCATTCTTGAGAAAAACAGTGTGTGCCACTCCCTATTGTCTCTCTAATATACAAAAGCCAACTGATATAACCTATCTAAAACTTTCATCATTTTCGGCTTCATTTTATTAGGGGATTCTTCTGATACACTAACAGTGATAAAATGGAGCAGTTTGAGGAAGAAAATTCAGAACATAATAGGATTAGTCATCTGTAGCATTTTATAACCTATTGTTCTAAACTTCTTTTCAAAGGTTGGCAATATACTTAGTGTCTGTATTAATAGCTCACTGATTTAAAGGAGATGTTTGCCTCCCATTGGAAAGACAAAAGCATTTTTGAAAACACAAAATAACCCACATCGTAAAAAAAGATTTACAGTAGAAATTGTAACTAGAGTGCACTGCTAGTCATTCACCATCTAAATAGCTTGATATCCTGAGTTCGAAGGCTGGACTGACACAGACCAGATGCTGCCCTTTTTTCCATTTACGCATTCTATGATTTACATTTTTCAGATGTTTTTAGGAGTAGGAACCTTTATCAAACTGCAAGATAATACCGCACTCCAATCCATACCCGAGCTCATAATGCTGACATGGAAGTTTTTACATTGAATTCCCCCCTTTTTTACGGCATGGCATAATGGCCATGATCTCTTTGGAATCTCATGGAGGACTGCCCCTTTAAGGAAGGGTTATCAAAAACCGTATTTTCCATGAAGATGTCTCTTCTCTAAAAACGACTGCATCCCTTTTGCAAGAATAACAGCCAACACACTATCAATCCTATTTAGTATTCAAGAATTAGCCATGAGAATATGAAAGAAAATTCCTTTTTTTGGCTCCCAGAGCTTTTAATCAACCAACTACAGTAGATAAGTCTTGCATATATAGGCATACATGTGGTTCATTTAATCGATATGGATTATTTTATGAGGGGGCATAAGCAATTGCAAGAACATGTGACTGATAATAAAAAAATTCATCATCTAAAAGTACTCGACCATATACAAAATGTGCACAGTCAATAATAATACAACACTCAAACCACGCTGGTTCAAATTTTATATCTAAAATGGCATGTTAAAGTTCAATAACTTGCATCCTTGAATAATACTTTTTCAATCCGTCACCATTCCAAGATGCATGTAAGCAGGGTCCATTCCCGCATGTTGCAATCCCATGTTATTCCTTCCATAGTACTGACAATTTTAACTAGTTTGCATCTCATTACGGCTAAAAGTACTGATATCAAGATCACAGAGTAGCCTATGCAACCACCTTTGTAGAATTCTGCTTTATTGTCAATCCAGGGAATTGACCATCAAGAAACGAAGGCTCTAACTGAGCGATTTTATAGGTAAATCATGTGGAAATCGCAACAAGAGGCAGGGACATCATACCTCCAAAAGTTGGCTATCTCGTTTTCTCCTCCCATGGAGAATGGTGTGGTCGCTGCCTCGATTGCGAGATAAAACCATCCACGAAGATGGCCTTGCTCTTCTCTACGTTGAGGCGGTCTTGGATCGTTGATCCAAGATAATTCGGCAAGTTCCGGCAAGCTCCGGCGAGTGGAGGGGAGGAGGAAAGGAGTAGGAATGGTCTGGACCCATTTTGGGAGAGATGGAGGGTGCTTTTATTGGGTTGAACCCGAGTTCGGATCCGGGTTCGGATCCGAATGTGACTCAGACCCCTCTTCGCTAAAATAGCCGTAACTCAGGCTCCCGAACCCGGATTTTCGTGTTCTTGGACTCGTTGGAAAGTTATTGACGAGCTCTACGCAATGAACTGCTCAAATAAGTTTTTCGGACACTTAAATAAAATCATATTTGAAACTAAGCCCAGATTAACCAGGATTTTGCATTTAAGTCCCTGCTCGGGCTTTGGGGTTTCACAATTATTCACACAAAACAATAAATACATACCCCGTTGAATTGATTCACCAACTCAACCTTGATGACCGAGGATAATGTCCTTGTTATCTTGTCAATTAGTTTAGTGATTCAAAACAATCTTATGCAATCATGCACGTGTTGTCTACTAAGGTAGTTCAAGTTCAAGACGACGGAACACGCCAATAAGAAATAAGACTACTTCTTCTAATTGTCGGAGGCAAGTGTTTGCAGCAATAACATGGCCGTAAAAGTGATTCCAAGCGCTTAGGGCACAAGTCCAAGGATTTTCGGCTCTATTCCTTAGGGCTACGTCCTCTGCCACTCTGTTTTAGGGTAATTACCCACAAACAATGAGGGTTTTATTTCCCATAATACAAGGTTGACTTTATTTCAAATTAAAGTAGGTCAACTTGCATCAATTTATTCTCGATTTTAAGAGATTAGGTTATCACTTCATTTAATGTGAGCACACAATCATCATCTACTGAATAATCCCTTTTATATTTAATCCTAAGTTTCAAAACAACGGAGAAGTTGGAAATCAGAATGCAACAAAAAACTATGATGAATGTTTTCATTTAGAGTATTTATAATTCTTCCCAGCAGTCTCCATGTGGATGCACAAATTGAAAATAGAAACTATCTAAATGATACAAATCGGGAAAAAAACCACACTTAAGCAGAAGTTCTATAAGTGGTGAAGGAATCAATTTATTTTTGACTAAGTAGAATGCATGCTATGTGCATCTATGAATCTCCTAAGATTTTTGTAATTGGAAATCTTATGAGATCAAGTGGTGTGTCCTAACTTAGGAATTAGATCAAGCAAAAATGACCTACAATATGTCTATTTTGCATAGTGATTTGATCTAAAATCACCACTCAAGTTGATAACCACTCTCGACACAACCATAATGAAGAATAAGTAATAGACCTTTAGCTACAAACGTGAGATCTCATTCGAGAACCATTGTAAATAGGATATCACTACAAGGAAAATAAATTGTGGCTACAGAATTATAGCCACGGATATGAGGTTTGTGGCCACAGAATTAGGCTCTGGCCACGACACATCGTGGTCAATAGCCGTAGCTACAAGTCCCGTCACGAGAGATCTCTAGCCACGAATATGTCGTGGCCACTACAAGGGGCCACAGAACTTATCGTGACCACAACTATTATATGAAGACTTTGGTCACGGAGTGTGGCTACGAGAAACTAGTGGCCACGGAATTATCGTGGCCACAAGTTTCCGTAGCCACATTCCATGGCTACAACTCATTTTTCTTGTAGTGTATTTATTACAAGCAAATTCCAACACGACACTTGAACTTAATTAACTAAAGTAATCTCTCTAATATCTTGCTTTGTGGACTCTCCAGCAAGAAACTCCAAGCTACTCACCTCTGCGGTCTTTCGAAAATCGTCGACTCCATGGGCCTACAACAAAACCGTAGATGTGTTTTTATCAGATAATTCTTGAGAGATTTCAAATAGTCAATTTTAGTAAGGATGAAAAATCACAAGACAAATAGAGTAAACATTTAAATAAAATAGGCTCAAAATAATTAACCTATAAATCATTAAGTAAATATTTAGCAATAAAAATGTCATAAAATGTGTCGTGTCCCCGACAAGGGAACCATTTGATAAGCTCCCTAAATGTGTTCGATAAGAATTAATCGTTGTAATACATGTACTTAACGAACTATATAGAACTAGGTCAAATGTCTCTACGAAGAGGACCTAGCTTAAATTTATAAATCTATGAAGTTTAGGGTCGAACACAAGGACACGAGTAATTTATGATTTATTTTTAAACTTTAAATATTTATGATAGTGATTTATAAGTTAATTGAATTGAGCAAATGCAATACACAAAATGAATGCAATTTTTGAAATATTTTTTATAATTGAGACCAATAAGTTTAAATAAAGACAAAGATGCAGAAGAAGATAATTTCCATAATCACAAAAATAAATGCACAACAGAAAATTTGTATCAATTTACATGAAGTACCTGAACTAATTTAATGGTTATTAAAGCATGAATCAGGAAAGTAATGTTCTATCTTTCTGAAGAATTCAACAACAATTAATTATAAGAGATACTTTAATTCTTAATTAATTACGAAGCAATTTAATCAATTAATGACTTAATTGCTTTATCAAATATAATTCATGTAAATTTTCTTAAAGATTTAGATTACATGTCAAGATCAATTCCACAATACTTATCCTTTTTCAATTTCATTCAAATACCATTTATAGCACATAGGAAAAACAACAATATAAACATAATTTTTTAATCAAAACATGCAATAAATCAGACAAAAATATAGAGTATCAAAATAACTTTCAAACAAGACAGAAATCACTCAAAACGAATCTATAAAAAAAAGATATTAAATATTTAATGTAGGGACATTTTTGCAAATAAACAAGAACAAACAGGATTGAAAAGCAATTAAACAAGCTATAGGGTCTCAAATGTAAATATTACAAGAGCGAGAGGACTTGTCTACAATTGTTGAAAACAAAGGGATTGGCATTGCATATTGTCCACTTTACGTGAGCCTGGCACGTGACACGATAGGCTAGGAAATAGGCTTTGGGATCGTCTCGTATAACACATGTAGGTATGCTACAGGTTCAAGGACGGGCTTGACTCGCAAGCCTAAGGATTGAAACGATGCTTTAGAACTGCTGCATAGCTTGATCTAGATTGTCGGATCTTTCCCAAATTGGGGCAATCGATGGTGGATGCTACTCTCCGGCTCATCGACTCCTCTACGAGTGGCAAAGCACGGGCTAGGATTTGACAATAGAGAGGAAGCTCCTCTTATGCTCCTCATGTATGCTGGAGCACCCAAAACATCACTGAGGGCGTGGTGAAGAAGATAATGATACGATAAGGATCCAATGGCTTGTGGATACTCCTATCAACTTCTGCTAATTGGAGGAGAAAAGATTGAATGGAGAAGATCTCCAACTTTCGACTATTGAAGCTCTTTGGACCTGTAAGTGTTAGTGGTTGATACCCTAAGCATAGGCAAACGATTTAAGGGGATTGTGTGGTGGAATGGAGGGTTCTAATGGGATGAAGCATGTAAATCGTAGATGGGTTCAAGTTGAAACAAGACATTGAATTGATCGTGATGGAAAAAATCATGGTGAATTGGATTAAACACAAAGAGAATCACTGGGAATAAGCAATGGATTTCAATGAAGTTTAATTAACTAAGAATTTAATCAAGCAATTAATCTTAAAAAATAGGATAATCAATAATGAAAATAAAAGAATAAAAACCTACCTAAAAGATGAGATGAACAATAAAGAAATTAAAGAATGATGCAGGTTTGAAACGAAGCTTAGAAGCTTTATTGGTTTTCGCTACAGGATTTATGCTGCAGATCTGAGCTCAATCAACCAAGGAAGTGGCTAAAATGTGGTCTACTTTGGTCGAGGATCTCGCCGGAGATTATCTCTTTATTCATTCAATCTCATTCACTTTCTCTGTCATAGAAGAAGGGGGAGAGCTCGAAAATTTCTTACTGAATGGCGGGATAATAGTTTCAGACGGGCAGAGGCTTGGTTTTGAGGTAGATGTGGTTTTGCAGTTAGCAACAAAGGTGGTGATTTTGAAAATCACCATCTATTAGGAGAGATGGATATTGTGGACTTGGATGTTAGGAAAAGACGTGGGATGAAAGGCGATCAAGTAGGTGGTGGTTTTGAAGGAAGAGGATGTAGGTGGAGGTTGGCAAAAGTCAGAGAAGTCTGACAATTGGTGACTTGCGTCGCTTTGAGGGAGTGAAGTCAAGAGGCCGAACACGATGCAATGACCATTTGGTAAAGATCAGATGGCCCAGGAGTGGGGAAGATCGAGTGACGAGAAGAGACCACGTGGGCGACCATGGAGGCGCCACATGGCCCAATAGAAATTAAGAGAAATGAATAGAGATAAAATAAATAAAAAATAAATAGAAGGAAGAAGAATTATAAAAACTCAAAATAAGAAAGTTGTAGATCTCAATGACATCTAGAACTTTTATGTAGAAGTTAATGAGAGAGATGGTCATCTATACATAGATAAAAATTTTATACATGTTAAAATAATATGAAACATTTTTTGTTTTGTTTTCTTTTGTTATATTTATTGGATTTCTATTTTATATTTTATGTAGAATTAATAATATAATTTATTATTATTCTATTTTTTATTTTATTTTTTTGAGAAAATAAATACATAAAATAATATCACCATAATAAGGTTATATAATACATATTAATTAGGGTTAGTTAATTACAACACATAAACTATTAATTAATGTTAATAGTTAATGAATCTTGGTGAATATCTCAAGTTAAAGCGATAATAATATAAATAGTTTAAGGTAAATCAAGGATTTATCACAAGTCAGTAGTGTTTGATCAACTGCCCTTTTTCAAGTTCTTCTAGTAGTAAGCGGAATACTTTGGTTGCCCTTCTCTAGCGTGGTGATATTTTAAATCTGATATAATTGATGTGTTATATTTGTGAATATATGTGCAATTATAATCTAGTAATTATTCTAGATATCATTGCTCTTAAAAATGATAATTATTTTTTATATTTGAGAAAAAGGTTATTATTCGGGAAAATATTATTGCAAAATATATTTATTTTCTAATGTTATCCTCTTCAGAAAGAACTTGTCGGTTTTCAATTCTTAAGTTTAAAAAGAAGTACTTGGATTTGAGGGCTCTACTTATTCAAGTAGAAGTTAGAGGAAAGTGAAGTTTCTACAATCCTCTATGGTTTCTATAATATGTGATATGTAGTATTGATCCTAGTGTTTAATCCAAAATTATGAATCTATACACTTTGTAAACAGCTAAGATATCCACAAAAATATCTCAGGATTTATTGTGAAACTATTGGTGGGCTCGGCTAACCTAAAATACCAAGTTAGTTGGCTCATGTTGTGGTTATTACCAAAGTAGGTTTTCATGTAAACATACTGTGTAGTGTGTTGATTATCCTGATTTATTAAATTCTCTATGCTTGATTATATATTTAGTGAAAATATTTCAAACTGCCTTGATCCACTATCCCCCTGCCTCTCTGGTGATGTCAGGATCTCATAACACACATATCTGCTCCAAATTGATTCATGACCTTTAGATCCAAATCAGGTCAAGAGTCATCGATCATTAGATTGAATTGTGCCACAACTGTCTAATCTCAAGAGCTCTAAATGGATAATAGCTCACCACATGGAACCTTGGATCAACACCCATCGCCTACTCCCAATTGTAGGCCTTCAAAGAGGAATCATGTAGACATCACGTGAGCTAGAAAAGTTGCAAACATACCCTCTAAATTCTATCATTTTGTGCATATGTTCAACGGAGCTAATATTCTTGTTGACGTCATTTGTGGCTATGGTAAAATTTCTACTAATGCCCTTGTTTTTCTCTTATGTACACATGCATTGTATATGTTGTGGATATTACAACTACACCCCTATATATAAATTCTAGACAATGTAGCCTATATATAAAAGCATAGACAATTCTTTAGCTAATTAATTCTATCCCTTTGTGAACCATTATGATAAAAGAGGGAGAGAGAGTTACCTTCTCAATACTGCAAATTCTATTGCATCCATACTTCACTAGTTCTAATAAGCCATTCCTAGCCCTGTAAATTGGTGGATCTATTTCTAGGTGATATATAAGTTAGTCTAGGATAGGAGAATCCTTAAAGGAGTTATTCAGTGTCTATGACGAGGAAATAGTTGGTACTTGGATTTTTTTCTCCAAGAAGGTCCATCTATATGTCAAATAAACTTGAGAGTGACTTTAGATATAGTTGGGGATCTTTTTTAGGTAGGACTATTAAGTGGTCTGGATTTAGTTAGATTAGGTGCGGGAATTTGGCCAACAAAAAAAAGAGGTGCATAGAAAGACGTCAATCATCTAGAACACAAAAACAATGGGAGCTAGAATCAGAGTACCATTGCTATATACAAGAAGAAGTGAGCCATCTATTGCGGACAAAGTGGAGAAGGCATCCATTAGAACAGAGGCATCCAATATGGTAGAGTTCAACCATGAGGGACACCTTTAGATAGTTGTAGGCAGCATGGCCTGAGTTCGACGATGAAGGAGAATTAGACATAAATAAAGGGCTGAAGCATTTGCAGATAGTAGGTATCATAACTAAGCAAGATATTGTGCACAACTCAAGGAAGAAACAATTAATCTCAAAATGGGGGAAAGGAAAAGTAAGAATGGGGAATCCCTAGATGTCGTAGGAGCTGGGGTAGTATGACAAGAAGTACTGCGAAAGTCTAATGGATCGAGCCTTCCTATGCTTCCCTTGAAATTGCTTTATATGAATTCAATGTGCATTCTCCTTTTTCTATTCCATAATCATTAAATAAATATTTTTTAACATTTTAAATTAAGTAAAATATGTATAATAGAAATATAACAAAAATACTTGCAAACATCTATTAACATAGCATATACTATATTAAATCATTTTTTAAAAAATCATTTCCTATTTCTAATTAGTAAAACATAAAGCTAAAAAAATACATATAAACTTCGAAAATTCATACAATTTCAAATATATTTATAAAAATTCTATAGTAAGCATAGTATATATATTTATTACCTTAAAACATATGCAAAAAATAAATAAAATTATCAAATAATAACCGTAGATATACAAATTTTCATGAAAAATTATAAAATCATAACAAATTTATAAAAATCATATGAATACATATCATATCAAAGTAAATTTATTGAAATATTTTATAATAAAAATCAAATCCATAAACAATTTTACTATTATTATTCTTAAAATGTTAAAAAAGACTGCAATTTATTACTAATTTATTAATTTCCAATAAAAGTATTATATAAAATCCAGTAAATATGCTAAAAATACTCCAATAGTCTTCATAAACAAGAAAAAATATAAAATTATATCCACACTTAAATTTTGAGCATATACTATGTAAACTTAAAATAGAAAAAGATTCCTTTTATTACTTGTATTTTTTATAAAAACACCCTTTCCATTGCTATAACTAAATAAAAATATAAATTAAAAACTAAAAATACATTAAAATATAAAATGCATAAAAAACATGAATTCTACCTATGTAAGCATAATAAAAATGACATAAAAAGAATAAAGCATTAAAACTAAATAAAAATCCATAAAACATATATTTGATATATAAAAAAATAAAAACAAAAAAAACTCAATAATTCTACATATCTATCTTTGATAAATAGTTTTACCCCTTGTATTTAACCATGGCATTATATACTAGGAAAATAATATAGAACATTAGAAGTTTGTTGACTGATTTGATTTTCAGTTTACAATGGTACCACTCTTATTCTTCACTACTAATACCTAGAAAGTCGAACCCTGTAAAATGGTGCAAATACTAAAATACACATGTGATCTTGGAATAAATAACTACTTGATCGCATAACCCATAAATTGAAAAAATAATTGGTCGAGTTCTTACGATCTTCTTTGTGTTGAACGGGTGAATTTGAGGTTTAAATTGTGTTTATTTGTGATTTGTGGCATGTTATGTTTTTGTGTGTTTTCAACATTTTCCATGTATACCTTGACATCTCTATGTTTTTATTTACAATATTTTTTAGTCATTTCACGATGATAGGTAGGAGACAACATGAATCGGACCTTGCGCCACCCCTTAGTTGTTCCTTTTCCCACTCTAGGTCAGTATCGGATGTCCCTCTTTAGGAGGCAAATTCTTAACATGCATCCACCTCCAAACATGACTCTAACCCTAGAGAGTTGTCCCCTTTTATTTGTCATATTCTATTTATTATTCTATATTTTTTTCTACCCTTCCCAATTCTTCCATGTTGGTTCATCCTTCAGCTTCACTTATCATTGTTGATAAGAGATTTGGGACCTAGTTAAGTCAGATAAGATGGTAGGCATGGGTCCATGATTTATTAAGAGGAGAGAGAGGATTGAGTAGCTTACTCACGACTTAGTAGTGAAGTTAGTTTCTATGTTGAGGTTTCCTATTTTGAGATAGTTTTGACTTAGGAATTTTTATAGGCCAAGATTCATGAAAAGCCACACAAGGAGACTTACAAGAGTCTTTATGAGTTCAAGGAGATAAGTTGTACCTGAGTATTTTTGACATTACACTTGGGGATTCTAAGGTAAACACTTTTTCCCCGACCCTTGAAGATGGAGCCTGATATGGTCCTAGAGTTGACGAAAAGATGGAGCTTCTTAGATAACATTAACGATAACCTTTCTTTCGAAGTTTTACCCCATAAACAGAGTCGAGTTTGTGTGGTTATTCATTGAAGATTTTATATACGAGCCCATTCAATGACTTCACAATATGTGTCTTCATTAGATTCTTTTGGGGAGATTTTTAGATCATGGAATCTCCAAGTCAGAGCTAGTTTTGATTTTCTATCAGGGGATGATCATAGGGTAGAAAACATTGGATGATGTTTCATGCGGTGGGTCATATCTTAGGTTATTCACTTGCGACACTATTTGGTGAGATGTATGACTTGTTATTGTCTTTTCAATCTACACGAGAGTACTTGGTTAAGACAACACATATAATAGATGCAAAACCAGGAAGATGCAGTTGGTTTCATAGTGATTCAAATATCACACTTTTGAAAACGGATTTGGATATTCACGTTTCACATATGATGGATGTTAAGACAATTATAGAGAGTTCTCATCCTTAGATACCTATTCAGCCACCATTGGTTTGCCTTCCAAATAATGAGTCAGTTTCATATTTCATAGTTCAGGAGTCTTTGCTACCTACTCCTAAACCAAGTAGAAGCCCCATTTGTTTAATATTGATCAATACTACGAACAAAGTACACTCCCAATTGTAGGCCTTCAAAGAGGAATCACGTAGACATCACGTGAGCTAGAAAAGTTGCAAACATACCCTCTAAATTCTATCATTTTGTGCATATGTTCAACGGAGCTTATATTTATGATGACGTCATGTGTGGCTATGGTAAAATTTCCACTAATGCCCTAGTTTCTCTCTTATGTACACATGCATTGTATATGTTTTGGATATTACAACGACACCCCTATATATAAATTATAGACAATGTAGCCTATATATAAAAGCATAGACAATTCTTTATCTAATTCATCCAGTCCCTTTGTGAACCATTATGATAAAAGAGGGAGAGAGAGCTACCTTCTCAATACTGCAAATTCTATTGCGTCCATACTTCACTAGTTCTAATAAGCCATTCCTAGCCCCTGTAAATTGGTGGATCTATTTCTAGGTGATATATAAGTTAGTCTAGGAAAGGAGAATCCTTAAAGGACTTATCCAGGGGTCTATGACGATAAAATGGTTGCTACTTGGATTTTTTCTTCAAGACGGTCCATCTATAAGTCTAATATACTTGAGAGTGACTTTAGATATAGTTGGGGATCTTTTTAGGTAGTACAATTAAGTGGTATGGATTTTAGTTAGATTAGGTGAGGGAATTTGGCCAACAAAAAAAGAGGTGCATAGAAAGACATCAATCATCTAGAACACAAAAACAATGGGAGCTCGAATCAGAGAACCATTGCTATATACAAGAAGAAGTGAGCCATCTATTGCCGACAATGCGTAGAAGGCATCCATTAGAACAGAGGCATTCGATATGGTAGAGTTCATCCATGAGTGCCACCTATACATAGTTGTAGGCAGCCTGTCCTGAGTTTGATGATGAAGGAGAATTAGACTTGAATAACGTCCTGAAGCATTTGCTGATAGTAGATATCATAACTAAGCAAGATATTGTGCATAACTCAAGGAAGAATCAATCAATCTCAAAATGAGGGCAAGGAATAGTAAGAAAGGAGAATCCCTAGATGTCGTAGGAGCTGGGGTAGGATGACAAGAAGTACTATGAAAGTCTAATGGATCGAGCCTCTCTATGATTCCCTTGCAATTGCCTTATATGAATTTGACGTGCCTTCTCCTTTTTCTATTCCATAACTATTAAATAAATATTTTTTAACATTTTAAATTAAGTAAAATATGTATAATAGAAATAAAACAAAAATACTTGCGAACATCTAATAACATAGCATATACTATATTAAATCATTTTTTAAAAAATCATTTCCTATTTCTAATTAGTAAAAAAAGTTAGAAAAATACATATCAACTTCGAAAATTCATACAATTTCAAATATATTTATAAAAATTCTATAGTAGGCATAGTATATATATTTATTACCTTAAAACCTATGCAATAAATAATTAAAAATATCAAATAATAACCCTAAATATACAATACTCATAAAAAAATATAAAATCATAACAAATTTATAAAAACCATATGAATGCATATCATCAAAGTAAATTTATTGAAATATTTTATAATAAAAATCGAATCCATAAATAATTTTATTATTATTATTCTTAAAATCTTAAAAGACTACAATTTATTAATAATTTATTAGTTTCCAATAAAAATATTATATAAAATCGAGTAAATATGTTAAAAATACTCCAATAGTCTTCATAAATAGGAAAAAATATAAAATTATTTCCACACTTAAATTTTGAGCATATACTATGTAAACTTAAAATAGAAAAAGATTCCTTTGATTACTTGTATTTTTTATAAAAATACCCTTTCCACTACTATAAAAAATTAAAAATACAAATAAAAACTAAAAATACATGAAAATATAAAATGCATAAAAAACATAAAGTCTACCTACACTAGCAAAATAAAAATGACATAAAAAGAAGAAAGCATCAAAACTAAATAAAAATCCATAAAACATATATTTGATCTATAAAAAATTGAAAACAAAAAAACTCAATAATTCTACATATCTATCTTTGATAAATAGTTTTCCCCCTTGTATTTGACCATGGCATTATATACTAGGAAAATAAAATAGAAAAGTAAAAGTTTGTTGACTGATTTGATTTTCATGTTACAACGATACCACTCTTATTCTTCACTACTGATACCTAGAAAGTCGAACTCTATAAAATGGTGCAAATAGTAGACTACACATGTGAGCTTGGAATAAATAATACTTGATCACATAACCCTTAAATTGAAAAGATAATTGGTCGAGTTCTTACGATCTTCTTTGTGTTGAACAGGTGAATTTGAGGTTTAAATTGTGTTTATTTGTGACTTGTGGCATGTTATGTTTTTCTGTGTTTTCCACTTTTTCTATTTATACATTGACATGTCCTTGTTTCTATTTACAATATTTTTTTATTCATGTCACGATGATAGGTAGGAGATCACCTGAATCGGACGTTGTGCCACCCCTTAGTTGTTCCTTTTCCCACTGTAGGTCAGTATTGGATATCCCCCTTTTGGAGCCAAATTCTCAACTTGCCTCCACCTCCAAACATGACTCTAACCCTAGAAAGTTGTCCCCTTTTATTTCTCATATTTGTATGTATTTTTCTCTATTTTTTCTATCCTTCCCAATTCTTCCATGTTGGTTTATCCTTCAGCATCACTTATAATTGTTGATAAGAGATTTGGGACCTAGTTCAGTCACGAAGATAAGATGGTAGGCATGGGTCCATGATTTATTAAGAGGAGAGAGAGAGGATTGAGTAGCTTACTCACGGCTTAGTAGTGAAGTTAGTTTCTATGTTGAGGTTTCCTACTTTTGAGATAGTTTTGACTTGGGATTTTTTATAGGCCAAGATTCATGAAAAGCCACACAAGGAGACTTACGAGAGTCTTTATGAGTTCAAGGAGATATGTGGTACCTGAGTTTTTTTGACATTACACTTGGGGATTCTAATGTAAACACTTTTTCCCCGACCTTTGAGGATGGAGCCTGATATGGTCCAAAAGTTTACGAAAATATGGATCTTCTTACATTCCATTTAGGATAAACATTCTTCCGAAGTTTTACCCCATTAATAGAGTCGAGTTTGTGTGGTCATTCACTGAAGATTTTATACATGATCCCATTCAATGGCTTCACAATATGTGTCTTCATTAGATTCTTTTGGGGAGATTTCTAGACCATGGAATCTCCAAGTCAGAGCTAGTTATGATTTTCTATCGGGGGATGATCATAGGGTAGCAAACATTGGTTGATGTTTCGTGCGGTTGGTCACATATTAGGTTAATCACTTTCGACACTATTTGGTAATATGTATGACTTCTTATTATATTTTCATTCTTCACGAGAGTACTTGATTAAGACAACACATATAATAGATGCAAGACCAGGAAGATGTAATCAGTTTCATAGTGATTCAAATATCACACTTCTGAAAACGGATTTGGATATTCACGTTTCACATATGATGGATGTTAAGACAATTATAGAGAGTTCTCATCCTTAGATACCTATTCAGCCTCCATTGGTTTGCCCTCCAAAATATTAGTCAGTTTCATATTTCATAGTTCATGAGTTTTTGCTACCTACTCCTCAACCTAGCAGGAGCCCCATTTGTTTAATATTGATCAATACTATGATCAAATTACACCCCAAGAGTATCTTATATATTAGTATGGATACCTTGATCCTTTTTAGATGCCAAAGATTGATAAGGGACACAAATTTTATATGCTAAATATAGAGAGCCACGTTGGACATTTTGTCCATTTGTTTCAAGAGAATTTTAAGAATTAGAAGGATTCTCTTTGAGTGTTGATAACAAGTATTGCCCACAACAAGGATCAGATTATGCTACTTCATTGACAACTGAATTATTAAGTTCATGAATTTCTAGTTCCCATGATATTCAGAGACAAATTACAGTTGTTGAAAAATTTAGGTGTGAGGAGTATATAGTCGAAAATAGCAGAGATTCTCATATTGATTCAGATTTATCTTGTAACGAAGGCCCATGAATTAAAAAATCAGAAAAGGAGAAAACCACAAAATAGAATAAAGGCAATGGCGTAATGGAGAGCAGTAGCACTACAATAGATGGTTAGTACCATAGTCATGTACAACTAGAGTCCCTTCTATCTCCCTTTTCTAATAACTCCACATCTTCTAGTCCCTTTAAATCCTTAGTTGCTTCTATTAAAATTATTCATTACATTCTTTCTTCACTTTCAAAAGTAAAAAAATAAAAAAAATATGTGATGACCCTCAGTTGGAATACTTATTTAAAAATGTTTATCATTATTCTCCCCATTCTGAAATACATAGATTTTATTCGTGCGAAAGTTCTTATAGACTACCCATACCTACAAGAGAAAAGGTATGAAAAGAAATCATTGCTTTGAAAAACACAGTCTCCTTGTCTAGTTCCATGGTCATTAGATATATCAAACCCAACAATAAAAACTTAAGGGTGAAACCTATAGATGAATAAACCATTCATGGAACAACATATACTAGTACTCTTTTGAATGATGATTCTTCCCTGAACATTCCCTAACCTTTTGTTCTCGATTAGCTCAAGATCGAGAAGCTTTAAAGACTAGCATGATAGCTTAGCTAACTTATTGATTTTTTAAAAGGCTGCAAGAATGCTAAACAATATTATCAAAACTTTTCAAGGTTTGCAATACATAGTGGACTTCATGATCCTAGAAATGGATATCCCAAGAGATTTATCCCATTTTTTTCATAATTCTTGGGAAACTACTCTTAATCTACATTAATGCTCTTAATGATTGTAAGAATTAATCTATCATACTGGGAAAGGACATTTTAAGTGAACACAGTAAGACTTATTCTACATAACATAGGAACCCTAATTCTGAGTCCAATGATTGCGACTTCACTAAGGCTCATCTTTCATTTTCTGACCTCAATGATCCTTTTGTTTAGGCCTTTGTCAAAGTCGATTCATTAGACATGACCTTGTGTTCATCTAATGTGGATTTAGGAGAAAGCATCAAAAATGTAATCATTATGCCAATTGATGGTATTGAGGATTTCTAGGCCATATATTCATGTACTTCATCATAGGATTTGAAATGTGCATCCCCCTATCATACCTTACTCATGATGAACAGATAGAAAACTAATGATTTTCCACCACTGCGGTAAGAGCCCACGTTGCCTCTAACACGAACGTGAGCTTAATCATTAATTTTCTTGATGGACTTATTGACTTCTCTAAAATACGATATTAGGGAAGGGGAGAATTTGTAATAGTAATGAAAAATCATTATGATGTTAATTTATCCTTTTATAATCAATAGTTAACTAATATAGAAACATATCAAGAAGAACTGAATGAAGATTTTGAGTCTTCTTATGACTATTCTTCTTGTGTTTCTTAGTCCAGTGATTTGGTCATTTTTTATTATGAGGACAATGTTGTTCTTACTAAAATTGACTCGATTTTCATTGAAAATATTTCTAAGCTATCTTGCATCAATGATTATGCTAACACTTTTATAATTTGGATATTGATACATATGAAGATGACCCAGAAGTAGATTTGCATCTCACTGTTTCAATAACTTAGAGTTCATCTAAAAAAGATCTTTATTGAGTCTGTCAGTATTATAATTTATTCTCGTGCCTTGTGTATACGAGTTCTATTTTACTTCTTTCATTCTCCTATTTTTTTGTTTAACACACCATATGTTTCTTAGTTTTTTTGCTATACATAAAATGTACCCTATCCTAAGTATAGGAGGTTTAGATAAAATGTTCATTCATATTTTATTTTGTTCTATTATCCTTCATAGTTACTTATACTTAGGATGACTTTATCTTTAGTATGGGGGTTAATATCATTCATTTGACCCCTAGATTCGATTATTGAAATTCTTCTATACATTTAGGGATATTTTACCCTAAGTATAGTGTGAGACAAGTAATGCCCTTTTTACCTCAATTAGCTCTATTTTTGCATAGGGACATGATCAGCTTCTATTCTTTTATTTGTTTGGGTCATTGTTGTATAGTCTTCTTTTCACACTCTATAATTAGCGAGAGTTAACTCTGCCCTTATTTCTTCTCGGTTATTGTGAGGATATATTTAAGCTATGTATGGGTGGTGTTATATATATACATATGTGTTTGTATGCATATGTGTGTTTGTGTGTATGTATGTATATGTATAGGGTTTAATAGCACACATATGCATATACATACTTGCCTAAATAATATCATATTGTCGTTATACACATACATACCCAAGGGAGAGCCAACTTGCCTACCACCACCCTAATTTTTTAATTTGTTAAGTTATAATATGAAAATACCATAGGGGATTTAGTCAACTAAATAATATCATATTGTCGTTAAAATTTCATGTGAAATAAACATTCCTAACATGCTAAAATGTCAATCGGTTAGAGACGATGGTAATCTCATCTCACAAAGTCAGGCCAACAGTGTCATTGAGGTGGCCGCTCACGACCGACGAACAATCTCAACAATCAATCCACAACTAATAATAATGAAATGAATGTAAGTGAAGTCAAAATTTACTATAACCATACAAATAAATGTGTATATTGGTCAAGTATGTGTAGGGTGTCGAACACAAGGAACATCAGGGTGTAGCCGTATTATTATTTATCTCTAAAAAATAATGTATTTATGTAGATATTTACCCGTTATGTACTTAGTGTTTTGTGGGTTTTAAAATTATTTCCTTTTACGAATTTTTTATTTATATTTTTATTTTTTTTAATTTTGTAATTTTATTTTATTTCTATACTTTTCTGGTTTTAAATTTCCTTTTCTTTTTAATATATAGTAAGTGTATATAATTATATATATAATGTAATATGTGTAATATAGGTAATATATATAATATATGTAATAAATATATAAAAATTGATAAATACAAATAAAAACAGACTTTTTTAAAGAATTTAAAAAAATATTTATATTATATATAATAATTATTAATAATATCAAGTATATATAACTATATATATACACCATATGGGTTATTATATTTATAAATAAAGATAGATATAATCACAAATTATAAAATAAAAAGCTTTTAGGTTTTAAATACTTTTCTACTTTTGTGTATTTTTTAGTGATTATGGTTATTTTTTATATTTTTAAAGTCCAAAACATCAAAAATCAGGGAATAAATAAATAAGTTGAATTGTTTTGAGATTAAATATATAAAATAAGTTCAAAATTTTTTGAAACTTTTTCTAATATGTAATAATATGTATATATATAAAAATATAGGTTAGAGATCTAAATTTTCAAGTGGTTTTGGGAATTTTTATAATTTTTTTAGGTTATAGAAGGTTTTCTATTTTTTGTATTTTTTAGAGATTTTTCTGTTTGGATTGATAAAAAATAGTGATAAACAATAATTTATTTATAATGTTTAAGAAATGCTTTATAAATTTTTTTCAAGCTAAAAAAGGAATAAAAATGCTCCTATTCATTTTTAATAAACAGAAAATGTAGAGAAAATGCTAAGTAAAATACAGAGCATGAATAAGCACTTAATCAAGCATTTTCTCCTATTTTTGCATATTTTTTAGAGCATGGTAGCTACTTAAAAAAATAAAATCAATAATTATAATACATAAGATGACAGGGGCATAATTGCAATAATATTAATAAAAGGCAGGGTGTTTCTTGTAAAATACCAAATTTTGTTGAAATTTAATTACAAAATTTTAAACTTAATTGCAATAATGAAACTAAGAAGGGTATACATGCAATTTGACCACTCATGTGTGGGACCACGCGGATGACCTAGTAGTGGACCTACTTATAATATCCACAAAGTACGTGGATTTCAGTGCAAGTTTTCCTCAAAGAGGGTATGTGTAAATTACCAAGGTTATTGGCTCTTGATCGCACTCTCCTTGGCTACCATGTAGACTGTCAGATAGTCAATGGAGGAAAACTCTTTGCTTTATTGGAGTACCTATATTAGATTTGGCTCATGTTCTTGAAAAGATCACAGTCAAGGGCATTGGAAGAATGACCAAAGATCATCGTTGAGCCGAGATTCGATGGCATCGTTCTCAAGCTGCTGATGTCAGTTCCTTGCTCCAGCAGGTTCTATGGTTTGTTAGGCATACTCCATGTGTGTAGGTGGGCTCCGTCGAGCTCTAGAAAGTCCCAATGAGGATTTGGGGCTCGTGTTGTTCAAGAGTGACCTCGAGCTGCTTTAAGTGATCGAGCTCCAGAAGGTTCTTCAAGGATCCAACCTTCACCAAAAGCTAGAGCAACTCAAGGGCTATTTCTTCAACTGGTTTATGAAGAGTGAAAGCAAGGGGAGTAGAGTGGTGGAGAATCTCCAATGATAGGTAGAGGATTGAACCTCGATTCGCTAGATCCTTGCGGTAACTGGGGAGGGAAGGGGGGAAAACGATGGAGAAGTCGATGAGGAGTGATATGGTAGTGAATGTGAGTTGAAAGACTGATGAAGATGGGAAAATTGGACCTAGAGCTCAAGATCCAAGTCCAAAAGGGAATTTCGAATTATGCCTAATCTAATAGCTAAAAGCTGAAATTAAAGATTGGACACGGAAATTAGACCTACAAGTTACCTAAGAACAGAAGAAGGGAGCATCGATTCGACCTAGAGCCAAAGAGCCAGACCACCGGAGGAAGCTCCGATGATGAACTTGAATTGAGACTCTGCATTTCCTCCTTGTTGTAATTCGACCTATCCGCTCGGTCTCACCAAAGGAATGAAGCATAAGTGAACTGAGGGGCTAACAGGCTCGATGGATTGATTAAAAAGACAATAGGTGAGTGTGATGAATGTGTGGGCCATTGAAGGGTAGATGACTAGAGGGAGAGAGAGTCATGGTGGTGGCATGGAAATAAGGAGAATAAGGGGAAGATTTGAGGTATGACAGGATGGCTGGGAAAAAGACATAAAGTTGACCTCGATCAACAAATGAAGTTATATGGTTAGTCCACGTGGAACAACTAGAGAATTCTAGAACAAAAATACCTTGCAAAATCAATATTAATTAATAAATGAATTAATTGGTTTTTTGTTAAAATATAAAATGTTTATAAACTTATGTTGTATTTTATGCCTATTTTAATTTTTTTAAGGTCATTTATAACATTTAATATTTACATTATATATGGGTAAATATATGTATATTTTACATTTTTTATTTACACTTTATATTTTACTATTAAATGCATGTACTTATACATTTTTAATTTATTTAAATAACTATTTAGATATTTTTATTATATTTTTCTGTGTTTTTTATGTACTTAAATAATTGTGTATACTTATTATAAAGGTATATACAAGCTTAATTCATCTATGTACTAGAGTACGTGATTTATTTATTAAATCATTGTTAGTTTTGTTTTCTTTTCATTATGCTCATATTTTTAATAACATTCGCCATAAAAGAGATACAAAAAGATAAAGAATAATAATTTGAATATTTTATATAGGTAAAATGCAAATTGATGGTCCAAAACCTAACTTTTGCATCTTAATTCCAAATTGAATGAAACCACCTTCACTAAAATAGCTAATTTCATTTTATAAACAATAAAGCGAGTTTGGTAAATTTTGAATATGTATGGAGAAGGTACAGCTCTATACCATTTTTCTTTGTGGCTTTTTATTTCGTGTCCCCTAGGGACAATGCGCATTATTTTTCAGTGAAATCAATTTTGTATTTTTATGTATAATATTGATGTTCAAAGTTTATCGATTTAAGTGTTTAAAAATAATTAAAATAGGTCCCAAAATGCAATAATTGGGCAAAATAAATTAGGGTTTCATGTGTATTCTCTGCACATTTCTCTACCATATCTCCCCCTACTTTAAACCTTGTCGACCAAGTCATCATGATGATTGGGTCTCGGGGTCTTGGGTCACTCATTGTCTTTGACACTTCATTCCTTTTCTTTTATTTATTTTATTCTTTTATTTTGGAAATAAATACAATATTTCATAAAATATTTCAAGTGAAGTTATTGAGTGTTTATTTCCATAAAATAATTATATACATATGCATTTAGAAAGGGGTTTAAGGCCCAAATGAAAGAATAAAGGTGGTGAAATGAGAATTTATTACACCCCCACCCCCCCACCTTTGCCTTTGCTAGTACCTAGAAAAGAAATATCTGGGAATAATCTTTGAATATTAAACTTGTCTCAATAAAATCAAAATTTGGAGCTCAGTTAAGACCTTTAGACTCTTAGTTTCTTGGGAATCACATTAAGGTTAGGAAGTGTGACAAAACAACAATTAGGTTCCATAATCCTATTATCCAGTCCTCTTCACAGTCTGATCAGAACTGTCCACTCAGTCACATACTCTTGCAACCTTTGAAAAGACCTATTTGTACGAAAATTTCGGCTCTTCCCAAACAAACTACTGAACGATAAAAGTGTGTGCTCCTATAGTAACTTGTCCTCGTGGAGACAGATATTTTCTTCTTAGGTTAGGTACTACCAGTCTTTATAATCTAATGGGGAAGAAGCTAGAAGAATGGCAAAAAAAGTGGGAATCAACTAGTGTAGCCTTCATTCCTTTGTGAAACTCGGCTAGTGTAACCGAATCTTCTCCAAGAAGCAGGATTTTTATGGAAGCTCAAATTTTTGTGGAATTCTTTTTGTATAGGATTCTTCTTCGAATTTTTTTCCTTTGAATTTCTCTACAATCTTGTTTGTGCCTCGATGGATATAAAATCTTTTGCTTCGCCCATGTTTTGGGGTATTGGAACAAAATTATGCTAACGGACCATTCCTCATCTGAAGCATTATATAAATCCAATTTCTAGTATTTAGATATAATTTATTTCAAAATAAGTGGACTATAGTATCAGTTTCAGAAATCCCCAATTCTAGTCCTCAATGGGTTACTCTGATATTAAGTATATTAAGGTCTAGACAAAGCTCCAATCTTCAAACGTTATGTGAGACTTATTCAATTGTCTTGATAATTCTGAAAAATTCAAATGACATGTACAATGCAAGAAAATAATTATGAGAATTAATTTTCGAATCTTGAAATTTTTATAAATTTCTGGAAAACTAGTTGCAAATTTCTGTGCACTTTTGAAAATATTTTGCAAATTTTTATGGTTTTTGAATTTTATAAATTTATATTGGATTTTTCAAAAATAGAAGGGCTAGAAAAAGAATAATGCATAGATATTTATGTGAGAGTGCTTCTATATTTATAACTGTTAGGTTTAAGAATTTACTCTAAGAATTTACATGTTTTTATATATAAAGCTTGTTAAGAATTTTTACTTGCTTCAATTACGATTCTGAAAATAGTTTGAAAAAGTTGAAACAAACATTTTGAAAACTTATTTTCTTGAATAATTTGACAAAAAAATTTGTGAATATTTACAAAACTTGAGAATCATTTTGTAAAGAATTTTCAAATATTATGTATAGGTTTTTCAAATTATTTTTGCAACCATTTTCCAAACTATTTGCAAATAGATTTTCAAATATTTTATTCGAACAAATGAAAGAAATTTTTACAAATAAAACATGTTTACAAAGTTTTTAAAAAATATTACAAATTATTTTCCAAAGTGTATAAAAGGTTTTTCAATGAATTTTCCAACCCTTTTCCAAACATTTTGGAAAATATTCTTAACCGATGTGTTAAACTTTATATACAAATAATTTGATGTGCGTTTGAATTTTATTTATTAGCCATCTTATTATAAAATTTTAAAGTACGAATTATGGCTAAAGTAAATACAACATATATACGACTCCCCTATTCTTAGTTTGAGCTATTTCATCATAGGTCAGAGAGAAAAGGGAAAACATAACTTGTGCAAAGTATAGGAAACTCTATACTACAATGATGAGATAATGAAGAATGAAAAATCAATTGTCCCCACTATACTTAGGATCAATTAATCCTAAGTATACCATATTGTAAAGAACATGTAGGAAGGGTCAAGGGGGGGAATGAAGAGATCAAAAACTATGCTTGTCTTCCCCTTTACATAGGGTAAAAGATCCCTAAGTATATATAATAATATTAAGTGATGGAACTAACAAATCTATAAAAAGAAAAAAATGTTGCAGGAATGTATGCATTACTCCCACTATACTTAGGGTAAAAGATCCCTAAGTATGGGCGACAGAGTGATGAAACAAAATGAAGAAAGAACAATCAACTCGTCCACCTCCCTTGTACTTAGGATAAAGGACATCCAAAGCAAGGCATCACACAGATCGAGGTGGATGAGTGAGAAGTTGGATGGAAGGAAAGAAATGAAAGCGTACAAGGTGGCTATACAATGATCAAGAAAGTAGAAGGCGTGCCTTCTTGTGCGATCGCTAAGGAATAGATTAACAAGGTACAAGTGGATATCAAGGTCATCAGCTGATCTAACCCGATCAGGATCAACATTGAGTACATCCTTGACGATCTCAAAATGGCATGAACTCATCGACAAAAGTAGTATGGTCAGATTCAGCCTAGGACGTCTCTCCTAAGTATCTCTCCACACTATGTTGACTATAGTGTAAATAGTGTGGATCTCATCAACACACTGCCACACACAGGAAGACAGAATCCAAGGTCTATGCTTTCTGAGCTTTCCTCCCTGAAGAGGAATTTTCGAATCTCAATACCATCCATGATAAAGCAAACCTCTTTGATATCTGTCTCTTGGTCATAGTCCTCGAGGTAGGCTAATACAGGTGTACTCTCATCAGATGGCAAAGGGTGCAAAGCTCTTCTCAATTCACACTCTCTCGTTGTAAGAATGAAAGTGTATCTCTTCAGAGCCATAATTAATAACGACTATCGCAATGGTGAGAAAGAACCACCCCAGGATGATTGGAGAATGTTCTATAGAGGTAGATTTATCCATGGGCAATATAATAAGTTCTACTATGAAACTCATGCCCTAGATCTGAATGAGATGTTTTCAAGAGGACATTTCATCCTCTTTATTGACCCATCAGCGAATTGACATATCATTCTAGTTTTCTTGAGAGTACCCATATTGAATGACTCTACGAGCGATAAGGGCATTATATTAATCGATGCACCACCGTCAAGGATAGTGTGATCACACTAGTGGTCAGCAATGTCACATATCACGAGGGGTGTACTAGTGTCCCCTTTCCTAGTGGGCAGATGGTGTGTGATAGCATGGGCAGTGATCCTGGTAAAAATGTATTGCTCAGTTTTACGTAGTCACTTTCTCCTTTAAGGTGTAGGCGTCGTCATTTGGTCCATGGACATTCAAAGTGGGGCACTAATAATATCTCAAATAGATGCCACCACTTTTGGGTTGGTCAATGTCTTTTAGATTTTCTATTTCTTCCATACTTGGGAAGATATTGGAATCATAATCTACATAAGGATGACTACGAGAAGTTTTTACAGTATTATCCTTGGGGGTGAAGGAGGTGGGAACTTTGTTGAATGTATGTGTGGGTAAGAAATGTGGCATGGGTGACTTCTCCTCACAAACTGACATGGCTAGGTGTCTCCCATTATTATTTTTTTGTATGTTTATATTTGTATAATTTTTTTGTATTTAGGGTGATTTTAAGCTCTCATGGGTTTCCTATCGTGAATCCATGGTTCCATAGTGTGAAGCAACAATGTTGCTCTTAATTATACTAGTGATAACATCTATCATTTTATTCATTTAATCCACTACCTGGGTCATGTCCTCATGAGTGGTGTCCATGAGAGGTGACTCCAACCGCTCCGTATCATGTAGGTGAGATGATGGGCAATGTGATGGTGGGCGTGAAAAATAATCAAAATCTGATGCATGAAATAGTGAATGAGGTGGATTTGTACAAAAAGAAAAATCAGGAGCAACGTCCTCTTGATAAAATTGATATTGACCGACTAGAGAAGAAGAAAAATATGCGAAGTTCGAATAAAAATAACTCCAGTTTGCTATCTCCAAAATAAAAGATGGGGATCAGGAGATCACGATAATAATGTCAAGATATGTAATAAAAAGGCACAAATGCGTAGAGTAGATCAAGAATGCACACAAATAAACAAAAAAACAAAGAAAACCCCTCAATTCATCAACTCAACACAGTAAAGACCTTGAAAGCTCGATCTTTTATCTTGTCAATTTCAGAGTTAGGTGAGAAGAAAATTATTTACAAGCTCACAGGTGTAGTTACCTATAGTGGTTGTGTTCTAGTCAGCGTAGCACACCTAATAAAACACCAGGATGATGTCATTTATAGTCAGAGGCAAGTGCTTCTAGCAATAACAAGGCCCAAGAGCCGACCCAAGTGCTTAAGGCACAAGTCCAAGTACGGTGGCTCTATTCCTCATGTGTGTGTGTGCTTCTCTTAGTCCACAAATTACCTATGAATAATGAGGGGGTTACTCTCCCCTAAAAAATGACTTATCCTTTACATTTGATTTTAGGGTCGAGTATAATTAAAAGTCCCATTTTATTGGTTATCAATTTTTTGGTATATAAAATTTTGAATGTGTGATGCTTAATGAGGTTTTGAGATCTTTAGTATCCTTTGGTGATCAAAATCATAGGAAGAGATCAGAAAAGCAATGCAAGTGAAAATCAATGATGTTTGCTCAGTCAGAAGATGCTCACCTTACTCCCCATCTCTCTTCATGCAAAGAAAATCTTACACAAAATAAAAAGAAAATGATGATGTCTGGTCTTCTCCTATTCTCTCTATCTCTCTTGCTCTCTCCAATTCACCTATGAAGAAAAGGTCAATCTCCTCGCACATCAGGTGCATCAACCTCCTAAGAAGTCATTGTCGCCACACGATCCCTCGCAAGAAAGTCAACAAAGAAAGATGTTCAGAAATGGATAACATTTATAAAAAATAAAACACAAATACCATACAGGTAAATATATGTATGAAAATTTTACACTACTCGTCGCTCCGAACAAACAGTGCCATTTGAATTTCTAATCAGTCCGAAGCGATTGTAATGTGGTCTCAAGAGGCGAGACCAACATTGTCACTGAGGTGGCTACTCACTATCAACAAACAATCTGAACAATCAAAACACAATTATTAATAAACAATGCAATGTTTGTGGCGTCAAAATTTATTACAACTAGATTAATAAATTTGTATATTGATCAAGTAGGTGTAGGGTGTCGAACATAAGGAATAGAAAGGTGTAGCAGTATTATTATTTATCTCTAAATAATAATGCATTTATATAGATATTTATCTGTGATATACTTAGTTTTTTGTGGGTTTTCTATAATTATTAGTTTGTTGTATTATTTATTTATGTTTTATAATTTTAAAATTTTGTTTATTTTTTTATTTTCTTGATTTTAAATCTCCTTTTCTTTTGATATATAATAATTATATATAAATGTATATAACTAAATAATTCAATATGTAATATTTGTAAATAAATAATATAAGTAAGAAATATGTAAAAATTTGTAAATACAAAAAAAATAATCTTTTTTATTTTCCTGAAATGATATAAAAAATATTTGATAGTATTTATAACAATTACAATAATATTAATTATATATGATAATATATATGTATGTAAATACTATATAAGGTGTTTATTTATATATGTATATAACTATATATAATCATAAATTATAAAATAAAATTTTCTTCTATTTTTTACTTTTCTATTGAATTTTCTTAATTTTTTGTATTTTTAAAGTCCAAAATATCTTAAATCATGGAATAAATAATTATGTTGAATTGTTTTAAATTTTAAAAATATTAATGAGTCTAAATTTTCTCAAAATTATTTTTAATATGTAATAATATATATATAGGATATTAATATCTTTTTGGAGTTTTGTGAATTTTTCTAATTTTTTTGGGTTAGATAGGGTTTTCTTTTTTTCGGTTTTACTTTTCTATTTTTCAGTGTTTTTTTTTCTAAAGTGATAAAATACAGTAATAAACATATGCTATTTCTTTAGAATTTTAAAGGAAGGTTTTATAATTTTTTGTATTTTCAAGCTAAATATGGAATAAAAATTCTCTTCTTTATTTTAAATAAATGGATCATGCAGATAAAATGCAAAATAGAATTCATAGAATGAATAAGCATCCAATCATGCATTTTCAACTATTTTTTCATAATTTTTGGATTATGTGATCTATTTATAAAAAAATAAAAAATCAATGATTAAGATACATAAGCCAGCATGGACATAATTGCAATAGTTCTAAAAGGCGACGTGTTTCTTGGAAATTCCCAAATTTTTTGAACATTAATTACAAATTTTAAACTAAATTGTAATAATGAAACCAAGAGGGGTTTACATGCAATTTGAACAATCATTTAGGGGACCGCGTGATATGACCTAATAGTGTACCTACTTGTAATATACAGAAAGTACATGGGTTTCATTATAAATTTTCCCAAAAAATAACAAAAATAAATATTTACAAGATTCTTTAAATATTACAAAAAATACAGAGGGGTATCTACAAATTATCCCACATGTTAGAACTTGATCATGTCACTCCTTAGCTGTCACATGGATGATTAGGCGGTCAATAAAGGATGATGCTTCACTTGATTGGAAAGCCCAACTTAGATCTAGGTCATGTTTTTTATCATATGACATTCAAGGGCATTGGAAGAATGACCCAAGGACACCAGCGATCCGAGCTTCGATCGCCTTGTTCTCTGGCTTCCGACGTACATTCTTGGCTCTGGCAGGTGTTATGCCTTATTGGGTGTGCTCTGTGTGCAGGTGGGCTCTATCAAGATCCAGATAGTCCATATGACGATCTAGGGCTCAGGTTATTCAAGAGTGATATGGTGCTGCTCTAGGTTCTTTATTCAGATCCATATGGATCTTTAAGATTCCATCTTGCACCAAAATCTAGAGTGACTTGAGGGTTATTAACTCTATCAGTTTATGAAACGGTAAATCAAGGGGAGTGGAATGGAGGCGAGGATTTGATGATAGGCGGTGGATTGAACCTCAATTACGTGTCCGTGTAGGTTGGCTGGTGGTAAGGGTGGCAAATGATGGTGACGTCAATGAGGAGTGATATGGGAGTGGATGCGGGTCGAAAGATGGATGGAGGCAAGTGGATTTGGCCAGGCGCTCAAGCTCCAAGTCCAAAAAGGGGTTTCTAGTTATGTCTAATTGAATATCTTAAAACTAAAATTAAATATTAGAAATGGAAATTATACCTACAAATTACCTAAGAATAGAAGATACGAGCCTCGATTCAACCTGGGGCTGAAGAGGCAGAACCATCGAAGGCTGCTCTTGTGATGAACTTGGATCAAACTCACCTACATCTCCTTTGTACTACAGTTCGGTCTATCCACTCACTGCCACAAAGGGAATGAAGCACAAGTGAATTGAGGGGCTAACAGGGTCGCAGGTGTAATAAAAAAGATAAAAATGACAAAGGACAAATTTTATAGATAGATGGGTAGGTGGTGTTGGTCACAGTCTAGGTCACTATGGCATAATCTGATTGAGGAACAAAGATGTGGGTGATGTGATCGTTGTGCATTCTATGGAAGAGAGAATGGCTCGATGGAGAGGGAGGCGTGGTGGTGATGTGGCAATAGGGAGAATAAGGGGAAAAACCGAGGTCTGACAGATCAGACGGGAAGAAGTATAGTTGACTTATGTCAACAAATGGAGCAATATGGTTGGTCCACGTGGACCAACCAGAAAATTCCAAAGAAAAAACCTTGTAAAATTAATATTAATTAATAGTTGAATTAATTGTTTTCGGTTAAGACATAAAAATGTTTATAATTTTGTGTAGTATTTTCTGCCTATTTTGATTTAGTTTTACAAGGTCATCTATAATATGTTATTATTTACATGTATATATAGGTAAATATACATGTATTTTACATATCTTATTTTAAATTTTTATTGTGTATTATATTATTACATACATATAGTTTATATATTTTAAGTTTATTTAAATACATATTGATTTGTTTTTATTGTATTTTTCTAATTTTATTTATGTACTTAAATAATTGTTTTTACTTATTATATAGGTATATATGTATAATTCATCTATGTATTAGGGTACTTGATTTATGTTATTTAAATTTTTATAGTTTTATTTTATTTCCATTATGTATATGTCTTTTAAATAATTTTTCAATAAAAAACACAAAAATATAAGAATAAATAAATTGAATATTTTATACATGTATAGTGCACAATGAGGGTCCAAAACCTAACTTTTGCATCTTAACTATAAATTGATTGAAACTACCTTCATTAAATAAATGATTTTATTTTATGAACTATAAACATGAGTTTGGTCATTTTTTATTATGTTCGAATAAGATACAAGTCTGCAAAGTTTTCGTTGTGTCTTTTTACTTTGTGTGTCTCGGGCACACTCGGCATTATTTTTCAGTGAAACCAACTTTGTATTTTCTTTGTATTTTTATTTACAATATTGATGTTCAAAGTTTATTGATTTGAGATGTAAAATAATAAATTAGGTCCAAAAAAGCATTCATTGGTCAAAAGAATTAGGGTTTTCTATGTAACTTCTATAGAGTTTCTCTATTCTATCCCCCCCAACTTTATTCATTGACGACCAAGTCGTCGTGATGACTGGGTCTCGATGTCTAGGTTAGTATCTTTGACACTTCATTCTTTTTTCTTTTCTTTCCTATATTCTTTTATTTTAGAATTAAATGTAGAATATATAAAGTATTATATATAGTATTTCAAGTGAATTATTGAGTGTTTATTCTTCATAAATCGATGATATATATAGGTATTTGTCTAGGGATGTAAGGATAAAATGAAAAAAAAAAGATGATGAAATGAGGATTCACACTCACCCATCTAAAAGGATCAATTTAAGCAAATTTGAGATTGTTTAAATTTGACATGATTGGTGAATAGGATAGGAGCCTCGAATTGAGTTTAAATTTGAATGAAAATGCAGTATCTTAAAGTGATCTAAATACCCCCAAGTGCTTTCAAAAAAATACCTCAAGAAATATAGAAAATAAGGGTGGTTGCAGCCAAGTTGGCTTCCCCTAGGGGTAGACCTTGAAATCCATATGTATGTAGGGTAAAATGTGTGGGACCTCAAGATGGAGCCAACTTGGTTGCATCCACCTTTATTTTTTATTTCTTAAGGTATTTTCTGAAAATACATAGGGGATTTATATCATTCTATGATAACATGCTTTCATTCAACTTTCATGTAAAACAGATATTCCTAAGTCGTCCAACAAGACTGTCAGAATTTAAACATTCTCAGAATTACTGAAATTGGTCCATGTTAGATGGATGGATTAGGAATGTATGCTTTATACAAAATTTAAATAACAATATATTGTCATCTAGTCGACTAAGTCCGCCCATGTGTTTTTAAAAAATACCTTTGGAATTGAAAAAAAAAGAGGGGGTAGCCAAGTTGGCTCTCCCTAGGGTAGCCCCACTTAATCCATATATATATGATATCCTTCCAATAGGATGAGGTCCTTCTTGAGTTCTGGATGATCGCCCCTTTTTTGTAAAAGAACACGATAAATTTAGTAAAATACGTATACAGTTAGTATTATAATGTGTAGTTTTAATGTTTGTAATATAATGTGCAATTATATTACATATTGTATATGTATTATACTAACATTCTCATGTTAACTACAAAAAGAAGGCGACCTTCATGGGTCTTTCCCTGAGAATATAAAGGCCACTAGCAATTTAGTAAATGCTAACAATTTTGTAATATTATAAACTACACATTTTAACAAAAATGATTTTATAAAATATAGCATGCATATTTAAATTAACAGTTTCATCCAATGTAATAATATTTTCAAAGACATTTCATTATTTATGCTAATATCAAGAATTAAATATATGAAATAAGAAAATACATTGGAAAGCTGGCTAGGTTGACAATGTCTCATCATATATATGGTAAGCCATACCTCATTTGATGTTTTCTCATATATATATATATATATATATATATATATGTATGTATATGTATATATATAGAGAGAGAGGGTTGATCCTGTGAGAGCAAAAAATTGTGAGAGATTGATAGCAGTGATTCTGGACAACCAGATCCTGCCATATCTCTCCTGATTGATCGCAGGATGAAAAAGAAGAGCAAAATCTAGTGGTCCAGATTCATTGCTCTCATGCTCTCACAGTTTTTGGCTCTCACAAGATCTGCTTTCTCTCTCTCTGTATGTGTGTAGGTAGGTAGGTAGTTATATATATATATATATAGGGTTAAATGAATATGCCCCTAGGAGTATAAGAATAGACTCCTACATTATTTCCACATTTGTTTTTACTTTTTCTAAAATGAAATCATAGGGAATTTACCTAAAAAAAGAAGAAGAATATGTATTTCCAATTTTCCTGTAAAACTGCAGTCCTAACATTCCATCTAGAGGACGTCGATTTTGACAATTTTGAGACCTTTAAAATTTGACAGTATTGATGAATGGGATAGAAGTCTTGATTTAAGTAGAATTTTGAACGACACCATGGTGATATATAGTAATATAAATTCCCATAGATTTTATTTCAAAATATAAAAATAATATATGAAAAAAAGGGTGGGAGCGTGTTAGATACATGCTCCCAAAAAGCATACTTCTTTTTTCCATATATGTGTGTGTATGTGTATATATGTGTGTATATATAAAAATATAAAATCCTATAATTATATATACATACACTCTATATGTATATACTTTAGAAGTTATAAATCATAACTTTTATATTTTTAATAAATAAAACTCTATGTAATTATTTTTTTGTTGGGTTGTAAAAGCCAGTAGAAAACTATAAATATGGGTTATAAGAAAGAAATTATGAAGAATGTATATAAAATATCCTATAAAATCCTTGTATATAAAAGCCAAAAGTGTTTAAAACAAAAACATAAAATTTGTTATAAAATAATTATAAATGTTGTATAATACATATATACTTATGTATAAATTCCTTTTAAACATGTAAATAATATTTGTAAATACATGTAAATCATTCCATTCATTATCTCATAAAAACAAATATTTAATCTTCTTAAAAAATTTGAAATTCATTAAACTTACATGAAAAGTTCAAAATTTAGAAAATATACTTCACCAAAACATTGTTGCATTCGCGTTTCCATTTTTTAGTAAAAAGATTGATTCTTGAACTAAATGGAACTAAATTTAAAGGATGGATCTCGATCCAAGCCCTAACCCATTTAATTCTATGAGAACTTCTTAGGAACTCCAATTGGGATTCTTTGGGTCTATTGACTTAATTCTTTGGGTTCCATAGGATTGTGTTCAGGGTTCAACCTAAACTTTTCTAAGTAAAACACTTTGTGTCATATGTATAATTCTTAAATGGTGAATCAATTTGGTGCCATGCACTCTGCACTTAGCTCGACTTGAATTAGGTTACAAAGGTACATTTTATTCTAAGTGGTGTGTTCTCACCCTTGTCTAATGGTGTTGATGTCTACATATGGTGGATATGGGATTGAAAAAAAACATCGAATCAGGAATGGTCTACTAACATAAATAATTTTGTAAGACCCTAAAACATGGGGCAGAAAAAAGATTTTATATTAATCGGGGCAAAGTTGATCAATGTGGTGCAACACAAATGTTATATCAAAAGAATACAAATAACCATAAGTCTTTTTTACCACAATGGTTTGTTATACAATAGCTATTTTTCGACCATGATAGTCCAAGACATCGTATGAGTTGAAAAGTTGCAAAAATGCCCTCAAAATTATAGCATTTTACATATATATATCCAATCGGTTGAGTTAATACTCACATTGATGATCACGTAGGTAGTGTTGACTTTTGTTCTAATGCACCCACATTTTGTGTTACCTACTAAAGTAACTTCTTTACGTAAACCCTCCTTCTTCATCTTCTTCATCTTCTTAAGATTTTATCTAAATGAAAAACTAGGTTGCGTTATACCACCTTTTGATTCATCCATCACTAAATGCTTTTCTACCTGGACTTGACGTGAGATTCCACTACTCTTCTCCTCTACCTCTCATTCTACTTCTTGCTCCTCATGGCTTATCATTCAACAACTCATAGCTAAGAATTTCAACCTTACTCCATCCTTATCGCGGGCACCATCACTCATCACTAATTTCTAGTCTGTAATCTGAGATACACACATCATAACTCAAATCGAGTCTTAAGATCGAGTAAAGTCATTGATGGACCATTGATCACCCTATGTAAATGTGTCGTGTTATTGTAATTGGGTAATCATGATCGATCAAAATTTAACCATACGAATTGATGAATCAACGAATAAATTAAAGTACGTTTTTAAGTATTTTTAACCTAGGAAAGCCCCTGGGTCGACTCAAGGAGACCAAGGAACACTGTCGTCTCAAATTAGATGAATTAGCTCACGATTTCCCAAGTATATTTATTGGTATATTTTTCTAATGCAAAATAAATGCTATTGCGAAATGTAACTGAATTAAGTTAATAAGAAAACACACAACATAGATTAACTAATTTTAATGTGAAATTAATACAAAATAGCCAACTTATATTTTTCCTGAATACCTAGTCCAACGATGAATGCAAAGTGTATATTTTTTGGAATTTTTCGATTTAAAATCCAATAAAATTGCAATTTATTTAGGGGTTTTTATGCAATTTTCTTGCAAACAAAATTCAAAATTAATGGAATTTTTATTGGAAGTGAAATATAATGAAATGAAGCCACATCAATATCTTTGCAATTTTATGACAATTTATGAAACTTCTATGAATTTTTAATGTAAACTAGGTAATTGTGAGTATTTATTTTCTAATAGCTTCACAAAAAAAAATTATATAGAAACAATTTATCTCAAATGATATTTTAATAAGCAATTCAGGAGAGTTGAAGTTTCACAAAAATAATATTTGTGGATTTAATTAAAAATCAATTACATATATCACCCAACAACTTATTTTAGGCAATAGCACATCCATTTTTTTGATAAAATTTGGAAAGTATTAGAATACTTTAATATGCATCATCTCTAATTTTTTCATAATTTTTGGAGCAAGTGTTAAGTAAATAAGAATTTAAGACCACGATCGGGTAAAATATGCATTTTTTTCACAAAAAATAATTTTGATTAATTATCCAATGCTCACAAAAATCCAAATAAATAGACATGTGATAGAGAATCAAATGATATTCAACATGTTATTTTTTATTAAAAGAAATGATGCAATATTAATGTCCAAATTAAAGCATGAATATAGGGGCATCCTTGCATTATAGAAATAAGCGTTCAATGGAATAAAAGGTACCTAAGGGCACTTTTGTAATTTTAAAACATGAAAGGACTCAATATGCAATTTTCACCAAAAAATAAAATAAATAAAATAAATGACCTTTGAAGAACCGGAAACCACTAGGCGACGCGGTCACTTGCGGTGTTTGAGGGTGGCGCGTAGTAGGCACCAAGGGAGGCGTAGAGGATCGTGTAGTGCGCGGGGCAAATGCGGAGCATGGGTTTGGCTGGGGGTGGGGATCCAGCTACTTGGAGGGAGCTAGGAGGCCACAGCCTCAGGCAGGAGTAAGATGGTGCGATTATTTGCGGTGGTGGCGAGGGTGGTGCGCTGGCAGGAGCGCGAGAGGAGGCCAACAATGAGTGACATCTAGAGGAACGCGCTTATGTGGATGGCATCGAATAGGTCCAAACAGAGGCTATGTACAGAAATGCAGCGACGCAAAGGCAGGGACTACGCGAGGTGGCGGCTGCTTAGGCATCGTACGAGGAGAACGACCATATGTGGCTGCGGTGGAACGAAAAGCTACATTTTTTATTTTTTTGTTATTTTTTGTAAGCAAAATATGGATTAATCAAAAATATGAAGAATGAGTAGAACTAGAAAGGGAGGATGATTATGGTGGTGGTGATGTTTTGATGGTGATGGTGGTGGTGTTTGATGATGATGAAAATGCAATGAAGATGTTTATGTAAAAAAATAATGATTGTCAGGTGATGTTTGTAAGAATAATTTGGTGATGAAATAATAAGGGAAAATTTTTAGATAAAATAAAATGAGAAGATGAGGATATGACATTTACCTTTAATGATCGTACGATTTGCGGAGCTGCTACATTGTCTCCAGTTGTTTCCTCGAATTGGTGCTCGATGATAAAACACCACGAAGTTGGGCTACTTCGTCGAGTAGATGAGCAGCTACACGAGGGGAGCCTTATGGATCTCACATAAAAAGTTGTCATTACTCAACTCGTCTCCTTCAGCTTGGTGCTCGACGATAAAACACCACGAGTGGCATGACCTCTCTTCTCTCGAAACGTGGATGATTATTAATGAAGGAGGAGAAGGGAATAAAAAGGAGGGGGAGTTAGAAAAGTGGGGGAGAAAGCGGCTTGGGTGGGGAGTGGAGTAGGGAACAAGTAAAAGGAGAAGAGAAAAATAAAATAAAAATAAAGTAAAATAAGTAGGTTACAAAGTAATGACGGGAAAAGAAATACGAGTTGAAGAAAAATATAAATATATAAAAAATGAAAATGAAGAAAAATAAAAATAATTAATTAATTAAAATAAATAAAAAAATAGTTGAATAAATAATATAAATAAAGTAAAATACGAAAATAATAAAAAAAGGGTGACACATGGTGGATCCAGGAGCTGCCACGTGTCGCACCTAGAAAAATAAAACAAAATGTGAAAAATTAAAAAGAAATAACAAAAAAGGTCAAATCAAAAAGTATTAACATAAAAGTTTCTTGCCTCGACGAGATCTACAACTTTTGTCAAGGATTAAATATCAAAAGAAGTCATTTGAACAAAAAGTATTTTTAGGGGGTACCTTAAGGTATAAAATACCGTTTTTTTGTCTTTTGTGGATCTTTTTCTTATTTTTAAATAAGAGAAAAATCAAAATAAAATAGAGAAAATATGAAAGGAATATTTACAACTTAATCTATTTTTTGGATTTTTAGTTATTTAAAAAATAAAAACATAAAATAAGGGGTAGTTTGGTCAATATGCACAATATAAAATAAAGGCCCAAGACCCAAGTGTAACATATAAACTCCGATTTTAATGAAATTGGTCTTCTTTTAAATGTCTTTGAATGTATATTACTTAAAAGTAAGTATACCTAAATCGAACACTGTTCGAGAGAGATATGCGCGCTTTAAGGTTCTTAGTCTTAAACTAGGGTTTGGATTTTATTGATCAATTTTACAAGTTAGTATTTTATTGATATTTTTCATTTATTAGCACTAGTAATATATACACGATAGAGTTGATTTTATTGTATTTGGGGTTAGTATAAAATAGATACAAATAGATGAATTTGTTTAACATACAGGGGAATATGTACAAGTGAATTTGGATCCTTATTTAATATAAATATGCATGCCAAAATACAAACATTAATTCTACATGTTTGAATGCGAATAATGCACAATAAGTGGACATATACAGCTAATTTCTTGGGAATTCATCTCTATTTTCATATTGGAGTGATGATTCACATATTCATTAAACCCCTATACTTAAACCTTGCTCGTCAGTAAGCAACTAAAATGGAATGCAAAAGTGAAATGATTTTGGATTCCATACTCAGGTCATGAAGAAATGGTGAAAATGGAGATTGACTCTACCTTTGGATTAATAATGTGACAGAACCTTTTTGGGAATTGAATTTAAGACATAACAACCATTAAGTTACACAAGTCTTCTATTCAGGTCCTCTCAACAATCTGGTCAGAACAGATCCTCATATGCAAATTCTAGTTACTATGAATCTTACTTGTACTATGTAAGTGAAATATATCTCTCTACAATAGAAATAACAAAGAAACAACCTCATCTAACAAGGTAACTCTAATGCCCCAGTCTAGTAACTCTTTCCTCGAGGAGCGGGGTATTACCTTTCAAGTTCAAGTGCGACTAGCTCAAGAAGAGAGGGTAAATAAGAGAATGGATTATAACCAGTGTAGCCACATAACCGTGGAGCCTGACCAATGTAGTCAAGTCTCTAGCTCTAGGCTTCCTTGGTATGAGACTTTGAACCATATGCCTTGTAAATGTACATACTCCAGCATGCATTTTATTTTCAATCAAGTCTGCCCCTTTTGGGGTTCTCTTCAACTTTTGATTATTTTTTCTTTTTTATTTCTTTTTCATTTTTTACTAGATACATGCAGCATGCACATTAGGAGTTTTTCTTCTTGAACTAGTAGATTATACCTCTTTTGATGCATTATTGCAACCCGCGGCATCTTGCCGTTAGACGCCAATGACAATAGACTAGGTTGAGATGTGCTTCCCTCCCTAGAGGAGGACAGATGTTTCTACCGGTGCGCTAATCCAAGCTAAAGGATTCTACCTCCTCACCATCTTAGCAATGAAGAGTTACATGTGTGGTACTTGTCCAAGTTAGGTCACTGTCTAAAAGAATCATGCATGTATATGAAATATTCTACTTCGACCAATCAAGATGACATGTGAAAATAACTTGCAGACTTAAAGAATTATGTCATTCGACCTGAAAAAATCATAACTCTAGTTCCTATAAGGTTCCTTTAAAATTAGGTAGATTAAAGTCAGATCAAATCCATCCTCAACTTCAATTCATAACTTGTTTCAGATTCCACTAACTTTTCATTTTTCATATGCTAAATATGCATATGAAATGAAGATGACATGCAATGTATATAAATGGAGTGTAAGACATTTTTTTGTCGCCAGTTTTTGGTATATCTCCTATTTTATAACAAATTTTACAAAATATTATTTACATGAAGCCTTTTTCATGATTTTTTGGTATACCTCCTTTTTTACAATAAATTTTACAAAAGTATTATTTACAAGAACTTTACATATTTATACACATCTTATACAATGTACATACTAAAAAAGTTTTTTTTCCAAATTTACCCAACTCGTAATTATTGCATAACATATACAAAAATACGTGAATGTATGAGCTATAGGGAGTATATATGTAATATGTACACGTCCCCTATACTTAGCATGTGTTATGTCCTCAGAGCATGAGAAGCGAGGAAAAGACAGCTAGTACTAAGCGTAGGAGAGCTAAAATAACAAATAGTATAGAAGTTGATCTGCCACCTATACGTAGGCTCTAATCAGTCTAAGTTTAGAAGAAGAGAAAAAATGGCGCGGTCAAGGTTTAAAGGAGAAGTGGATGAGTATATAATACATGGCGGGCATCGGTACCCCCTATACTTATGCTCTAATCAGCCTTAGTCTAGGATAGTAGTGAGTGTGAGAACTGATGAGATCTAGAGAATACAGAGAATGGTGATGAAGAGACTCGGGTCACTCTCCCACTATACTTAGGACCTGCACCATAAGTATAGATATGAAATGAAATGATATGGAGCTGAGATGAGTGATACAAGTAAATGGGGAGGGAGGGAAATAAAAGAAAGAAGATTTATACAAGGAGGGGTGAGAATATAAGGATCAAGAAGGTTTGTGATGAACCTTCTTGTAGGAGCAAGGAGGTGGGTAATATACATATGTGTCGCTTTCGGAATCATCCTCAGATGAATAATAGTAAGGTGTAGGGATTGTCCAACAATGGTCGACACACGACTGCTTACTCAGATATGACTTAAGAATAGTTGAACCGAGCTCACTCATATAAACAACCTCATCCAGATCTGATGAGGATTCTTCCGAAAATTCCTTCTCCGATATGTTGAAGGAAACCTTATTAGTCAATTTTCTAGAACCTGAATTATTGAGAGGGATAGGAGAGTGACACACCTATAAGGATTCAGGGGAACACCTTCTGGAATCAATTCTCAACTTTCTCTCACTGGATAACTAACTAGAGGAAGGAGCAACTATGTTTTTGGTGGGGTTAATTCAGTCATGGTTGTCTTCTTTGAAGGTCTGGGATGTGATGTGGTACTGATCATGGATTCTTCATCAGATGAGTCTCCAAATAGATTATAATATTTCTAAGGGTCAGCACACGTCTCGAGGTGGTGCAAGTGATCTCAATAGGTTTGGCATTAGGAGTGATGTAAGAAGTGGGAGTCAATGATGTGTGCGGAGTCTCTAATATAATGGTCAGCCCGACAGTCGATATCTCAGGTGTAACAGAGAGGTGGCACTCAGATACCTCTTGATGATCACGACTGCCAGTAGATCTATTGGTTACCATTGAGTAAAGTGTGTCAAAGAATGGATGCAATTGGAGTGCTTCCAATGTTGTAAAATTGATCTCCCCAATCTCACAATATATAGTCTCGTTAGCCGAGGCTAGGAACGACTTCTCGAGAATAATAGGAGACTCGGTAAAATCATTGCGGTGCTCAATGTCAATGACCGTGAAGTCTAACTGGAGTAGAGCACCTTGGAAAGTAATGATGACGAAATGGTTCCTCTTGGTTGTTTAATAGATAAATCAGCTAGTTGAACAATATCTCTCGACTTTCTGACCGACCTTAGTTTGAGCTTGTCAAACACAGAGTTCGGGAGAATATTTATCGGTGAGTCATCATCGATTCTTGTATGGGTAGAGGTAGTGTCTTGGATTTCACACTCAACCCTAGGCAACTACTTCATTCTAGGGCTCTTGGTCTTTCTCATCATCACCAAGGAAGTGGCCATAGACACTATGTGCCTCTCAGTCCTTGTCCTCTTATTGCCCGACCTCTTAGGCATCAATTTAATTCTCACAAATTGTTTGATGTTGGAGCAGTTATCCATGGCCTTCATTAAGGGAATATTAAAAATCATTTCCTCATCGAGTGCTTCCCTTAGGGCAGGATCCATTTTTTAGGACTTTTCATTTTCTATTTTTATGATTTTTTTTCTGAATTTTCAATGATTTTGGTATTTTGGGGAATTTTTACTTTTTTGTTGTTTTGAATAAGTGAAGGATGAGGGAGGATGTACAAACTCTAAAAGGAAAAAGGTAAGTGGTTAGTAGAAGATAGAGGTAGAATGGACTCCAGTTGTACAGAGTGTGTTCGTTTCTTTGTATCCTCTAAGTTTTCAACAATGAATCAACTCATTCCATTCTCCACTTTCATACCTGAGCTGGAATAAATTGAAATGATTTGTTTGATGATATTTCTATGTTTAGCCTCAATAAATTGGTATCTCTTCACAATCCTAGAAATGTTATCCTCCAAAGAGTCCTCATAGCAAATCATTGAAGCATCTTGTCTCCTCGGTGGATACTACTAAGATCTTGAATTCTCATACTCTCCATGCATAGACTCTGACATGTAATACTGGGTTGATTATGGACCATCTTAATGGCAAATATTTGTCAAAACCTTGAATAATGGAGTCAATGAATGGTGGGTTGGTACGTACAGCTCATGAGTCCAAGCCCTTGCATGTGTAGGCTCTCTGAAAGTGTGATATGAAGGATGGACAATGTAGGCTTGATTACTAGGGTCAATAAAGTTAGGAAGATCATATGATGTAGACCTCTCCATTCAATTTGTTCGATCGACCAAGTTGTGTCCAAAGGTCGAGGCAGGATGTGGATATGTGATTGATGTTCAGTCCCAACTTGAGATAAAAATGAGGTCTATTGGGGAACATAATTCTGCCAATCATTAGCAGTGGCTTCCTCTTCGATTTATTCGTTGATTCCAGCAAGCGACCGACTATAAGGTAAGTTAGCCCAGGTTGGAAGTGGGTCAGGGGTGTAAGAAGGTAGGGTAGGTGAGAAATGCGAAGAAGTGGGAAATTCATTTAAACTTCTAACTTCACGAATTGGATGGGGGTATGAGGAGGAATAAGAAGGTGAAGATGATCATATTATGGTCGAAGAGGAATTACCTAGATGTGATGACCAATATACCGACATTTAGGTATGAGGAGGAATGGATGAATGTAAGCCGATCGAGATAGAAAATGTGCAAGTACACATGATAACTCATACAGACAGACATAAAGCAAATGCAAGAGAGAACCCCAAATTTACCCACTCTACACGTCAGGGTTGTAAACGTTTGGCTGAATTATCTTGAAAGATTGACGAGTTGTTAGGTTCATGTACTTCCCTGTAAATTGTTCTGATTCTTACAACTAGTTGCACCCACTTTCAGCCAGTATAGGATTAAGTGTGTACTCTATAAATATGGCTACCTGTTACTTGAGTACGGAGCCTTACATGTGTCATCTAAACCTACCGCTCTACTAAAGAAATATGGACCATTTACCAACTACCTGTAGATCCTCACTGAAAAGTGGCTAATCATTTTTTCGGACCAGTAGTCTATATGAAAATCCTAGCTTTGGCTCTATCCTAATTTCATCTCTCTGTCACAAGCAAATAAATCTGATAATGATGGGGTTGCTCTACCACAAGAAAGGGCTAATTTTAGTCAACTTTTTTGGTACAATTCAATTATCAATCCTAATTTTAGATATTAGTTGTGACTGTAATTAATCTACACAAGCATTCACGTCTATTATCCAGTCGCAATTCTTTTATCCTAGGTTAGAAAAATTGAGAGAGGGAATCAAAAAAAGTAGATGCGATCGAGAAAACTATAATGAATACTTGAGTAAAACGACTTACAGTGATTCCATCTCTCTACATGCGGGATGCAATACAGAATCAAAATTTTACACTATATGAAATGCGAACGAAAACATGTTCCTAGACAGGCAGTTATATTGGATAGTAATGAACAATTTAGTTTGGACTAATAGATATGGGGTCTAAGTGTGTCTCTTTAAATGTGATGTGTGGTCCGATAGTGTACGAGCACAAGTCAAAAAAATTTACTATGAGAGCCACGAGTGTAGGTCCTAGTCTATGTCAATCAACCATACGACCACGAAGGGTCCAATATCAAGGGACCGGGTACACATGCGAGATTGCAAGCAGGATTCGTTGTAAATATGCAAGTATTACAAAATAAATACCAAAAATTGAAAATATCTCTTCTCAAAACTTCTTGGCATCTCAACAGCTGAGATGATCCACGAATCACCAGCCTTTGATACACATCAAGATGTGTCGACTTCAAGAAAGTCGCTCAAAGTTCACCGGTCCCTCGCACAAAAAGATAAAATTTATATCAAAGAGAGATATCAAAATATACAAAAATAAATAGAGAAATGATTGAAGAAAATATGAACAATTACAAGTTTGTTTGGAGGTCAGACTACCCGAATGATTAGAAAATCTAAATTTAATTTTCTAAAATGATGCTAAGCCATTTACCTCCCCGACAAAGGCACTATTTTGATGGATTATTGATCACCCTATGTTAAATATGTCGTGTTGTTGTAGTCAGGAAATCAGAATCGATAAAAAATTAACCACATGAATCGATGAATCAATAATTTAAATAAAGTGCGGTTTCATGTATTTTTAACCAAGGCAAGCCCCAGGGTCAACTTAAGGAGGCAAAGGAACAATGTCGGCTCAAATTAGATGGATTAGATCATGATTTTCCTAGTAACTTTTTGATATATTTTGTTAATGCAAAAGAAATGCTAATGCAAAAAGAAGTTCAATTAAGTTAATAAGAAAAAACACAACTCAGATAAATAATTTTAATGTGAAATTAATCCAAATTAGCCAAGTTATATTTTTTCTGAATACCTAATCCAATGATGAATGCAAACTATATTTTTTGGAAATTTTAAATTTAAAATTGAAAAAATACAATATTTTTAGGGGTTTTTATGTAATTTTCGTACAAACAAATTGGGAAATTAATGATTTTTTTTACTGAAAGTGAAATATGATGAAATGAAGATACATTAATAATTTTGTAATTTTTTGACGATTTATGAATTTGTAATGGAAAAAGATTGATTGTGAGGTTTTCATTTCTAATAAATCCACAAAATCAAATTGTACAGATAATAATTTATCTAAAGAAGATATTTTAATAAGCAATCCAGAAGAGTTGAAATTTCACAACAATAATATTCAAGTATTCAATTAAAATCGATTATATAAATCACTCAATAATTATGTCCAACAAAAGACACATCCATTTTTGATGAATTTTGAACAAAAATTAAACACATTTTTACACATCATCTATAACTTTTTCACAATTTTTGAATCAAGCGTAATTAAATATAAATTTAAGACCAAGGATAGGATAAAATATGCAATTTTTCATAAAAACAGTTTAAATTAATTACCCAGTGCTCACAAAAATCAAAATAAGTAAATATGTGATAGAGAATTAAATGCTCTTCAACGTGTAATTTTTTATTAAAATAAATGATGCAATATTAATGTCCAAATTAAATCTTGAATATAGGAGGGTCCTTCCAATAAAGAAATAAATGTTCAATGGAATAAAATGTGCCTAAGGGCACTTTTTAAATTTCAAAACATGAAAGGTATTAATATGAAATTTTCACAAAAAAATAAACAATAAAATAAAATGACCTTTGAAGATCTAGAACCCACTAGGTAATGATGGCTCATGAGCAAGGAGACGTGTGCGAGGAGGGATGCACGGGGCATGGAATCTGGCGGAGGTGCACGAGCGGATGGAAGGCGGTGTTGACGTAGGCGGGGTGTCGCACGGGGTGGAGCGCGATTGGAGGCGGCGGGGCACGGCCTTGCTACGACGGGCTCCTGGTGGCAGGTGCACGGGCTGTGCAGCGGTGGATGACCATGTTGGAAATGCGAGCCCACGGCGAGCCATTATGCAATAATTGTTATTGCAAATATCATTCCCTGATCTGAAATGGAGAATAATTAACTTGCATAATAGGTCCCTTAGTACAGTTAGGGTTATGTACCATGGCCATCTTATTGATCATACAGCTGTTGATTCGACTATTGAATCATAGAGGCTGATGCTTGGATGAATATCTAAAGGGTTAGATTGAGGACTCATCAAGCGCCATCAAATGATTGTTAAGAGATGATCTCCAGCCTAAGTAGGGGATGGAAATCCTTATCTCTAAAGGCTGATATCTGACCGACCTCTTGATGCAGGTCCTCTGCATAGGAATAGAGATTTGGAGGTGTCAGATTAGTTAGGTCAAAGAGTTGACTTAACGAGATCGAGATAACCAAAGTCCTATATCGTATGCTGTCGTGATATAGGCACGCATCCTCTGACCTGAGACAGATGTGTTACTATATGTTTGAGTATGTACATTTAGCAGACCAAAAGATTGATGACCTAACCAAGGTCTATACACCGGCGCGCTGGTGTGCATATAAGGGCATATGAATAATACGATCTCTCAAAGGGATCATACAAGTTCAGCTACTGAACCGGAAGGCATGAGTTCACTCATAAGATATTGGGAAGAATCAAATTCCATGCGCATGGTCGTCTTGCATTGGAAGCTTGACTGAATTTGTAGGTTTGATATATACTTTTGGAAAGTATATGATCAAGACCTAGGTATGATATACGCTTTTGGAAAGTATATGATCGATACTGACTCCCAATGATCGAATGAGAAACTTACTGTTAAAACCATGAAGTAGATAGTATAAAGTTGATCCAATACTTCGGGTTTGATCTGAATCTTCCAGTATGCAGGATGTACAGGTATTGGGAATACCTGAGGGTGATGTGATCATAAACGATTGTATAACCATGACGCTTCCATTCCTAGGGAATGATGAAACGAGTCTGGATTTTAGTGACTCCTCTCGGTAGAGAAGTGATCTGATCTTGGTCCAAGTATTGGACATTGATCTGAATGTGATTCGAATGCAATGAGAAGATTAGATTTACGGTCTTGATTTAATCAAGCATCTACAGGAGGCCCGTGATCTGGATTTGAGATATGATCTCAATATCCACGTCACTATACGTGGAACAATACAATCGCCCTGTCCTTATCTCCAAGTATCTGCGGAAAGATTGCATTATTCATGAAGGGTTCAAGAATAATTCCATAAGATCTAAGCAATGAAGAAATTATGATTAAATGTGATTTAATCATCTTGATGTATTAAGAAATTATCCAATATAATTAAATATGATTTATTTAATGTGGATAAGAATAATGTGGATAGAAATATCCAATTATTCATAATATATTATAAATGTGATTTATAATGTATTAGAGGGAGATAATTATAATTTATATGTCTTGATTAATTATTATGTGTATAGGATACACTTTGTGTAATTAATTGACAATGTAAATTATATGTTGTTTTGGGTTGTGAGTATGATTCATAATTTTTCCATGGCAAGATTGCAATATTCTCAAATATAATTGTGAATTATTTTTGAAGAATAAAACCCAATAAAAGTTGTTGGAAATAAATAAAGAGATTTCCATGGAGAGATGCAATCTTATGACATGTCATGAGATTGCTCTCCTCATGGAAAGCTTGGGCGGCACCCAATTCCAAATAGGAATGGGTGGCCGTCCATATGGAATGTACATGGAGATGTAATCTCCATGTATATTCTCGTCTTATTTATTTGGTGTAATTTTGGATTAATTTGTATTTGATTTTGTCAAATATATTTTTATTTAAATTTGTTGGTTTTAGCAACAACAATCTTAGCCATTGGATTGACATAAATCAATCTCATCCATTGATTTTGTATGTCACATGGATTGAGATCCATGGATCCCAAAGCTCTATAAATAGAGAGGCATACCATGCTCTCTATTGACATGCATTCTTGGAGCTCTCTCTCTCTCTCTCTCTCTCTCTCTCTCTTTCTTCATACACGATAGCCCTCTCTCCCTCTAATATAGGTGGCCGTCCACCATACCCTAGAGGAGAGAATTGTCGACGCCCTCGCCACCGCGCCGCCGCTTCGACGTTCTTCGGTTCTCCGTCTTCTTGGTGTGCTACGCCCATGAAGGAGACGTTCGATCTCGTGCGATGAGATCAGGAGCAACCACGCTTGGATCAACTTCTTGGATTGCGAGGACAACGCGGTTCATCCTCGCGCCCGCAAGCGGTCTCACCGACGATCGGACTTGAGACAGGAGGTCTCTTCTCTTAGAGACTTGATCAACCACGCTTTAAGTGGTATTGCATTATACGTGTTGTGGTTATAGATGAAACGATCTGAGAATGGTTCTCGGATCATGTGGTTTCATCGAATAAAATTTGTTTTTTTAAATTCCGCTGCACCGAACAACTACTACGACTAGTCGTTCTTCGTCGTATCCGATACGACGATCGCGCTTCCGTGATGCGCTTAAAGATAAATTCAATATCCTTCAAGTGGTATCACAGGCAGGTTGACGGTTTCGAATATGTTTCGAAAACCGAGGACGACTTGGGTTCGTTAAGGTCGTCAAAGTTTTTATCGCATTTGATTTCGCAGATCTGTTTAGTAAATAATTTCGACCATGTTTAAATTTTTTAAGCACGAATTATTTACTTGGATTTTGTTCCCCATTAAATAAGGAAACCATAGGATCTGAGTTTACGTAAATCGGATTTCGTATGCTCTAGATATGGTTGTTTTAATGGACATGTATGCACTGTTGCGGGAACTGTAGATCTTAACATGATTAAAGAGTTAATTACTGTTTTGATCCGCCTCGAAATGCGTGAAACATCACTTAGTTTCTGTCCTAACTCAAGTTAGCAATCTTTGAAAATTGGGTTTGACTAATTTGGATTTAAATTGATTGAGATATGTTAATTTTAGTGAGTAGGGGTCACTACTGAAATTACAGTCCTAATCTAGAACCAAGTGATTGTCAATTAGTGAAATTAATTGTTAATTTCGTGAAATAATCATGAAAACTATTTGTGAAATATTGAAAGATGATTATTTACATAATTGACTTGAGCTCAACCAATTAATTGATTAGATTTGACCTAAATCTTAATTGGAAACACAATCATCAATTCTGATGCTTGAATAGTGATTGTCATTTAATCATTTAGTGAAATTAAATTGTTTAATTTCCTAGAATAATTGTGCATAAATATTTGTGAAATATTTGATGATAATTATTCCCTTAAATGACATTGTCTTAACCAATAATTGATTAGATGTGATCTAGATCACTAATTGGTTACATGATCTACATGATCAACATTCCAACAAACATGTTTCCTGAATAGGACTTGGGATTTGTTTAGCAAATCTCATTATAATGTTAATCAAAAATTGTTTTGATTATTATTATATGGTATAATTTCGGTTGAAGAACATATGATCATCTCACGTACAAAGTGATTTATTTTGCATTATCCTTTCCCGGGGTGGATATGGTGTCTAGTCAGAGAGCATTGGGGTGCGCGTTGCAACGTATGTGGTCCGTCCCACTCTCATCGGTACTGGCCATGACAGCGGGTAGGGTTAGTATAATTCTTAAGAAATCATGATGTATTTCTAATTATTAAAATTCGAAACAATACGTATTTGAGATAATACCATAATTCAAGTAACAATAAAATGTTTGTTAGATATTAATTGGATCATTAATTTAATATGATTAGATTAATTGGAATCCAATTAAAATTAAAACACTCTATTATGAATAGAGATGTTATTTCCCTTGGAAGAATTAATCATAATGAATATGATTCATAATGATTAATTAGAATTTGAATATGATATGGAGGATCACATAAGTGACATGCATGGTCTCCTGTCAAGGTAAAGGGTTCCGTCGCCAGATATTGTATGTAGGAAACGCCTATCCGAAGTGACAGATCCTGCATACGATCCATTTGGATCGGGCTCTTCGCTTCTCGAAAGAGTAAGGACGTGTGCGTAGTGACCTCAATATCGGGTCCTCATATTATTGGGGTGATATTGGATTGCGCATAGCGAGTTGTATTCCTGTTGACGATTGGTTCAATTAATGATGGGTCAACATTGCCTTAGGGGTGGTGGACCCGGGTGTTAAAGAAAGAATTGGGAGATGCAAGTTGGACTTGCAAGGCGGAATGTATTCCCGCTTCTTTTTATCCAAGTTGTAGGTTCTCATATTATTGGGATGCAACGAAGATATGGAAGGAGATCCCAGATTTTGCTTGAGATATAATGGTAAGTATATCTCTTACATTGAAAGTGATTAAAGGAATGAACTTTAAATGTTGACATGGCAAGACAACTTTGATATAAAAATACCTAAATCAAAGTAAAATATGTATATATATATACATTTATTCAAATTTCTTATTTCAGATAATCCTTCATTAAAACCCACTCAATGTTATACTCAATAATAACCAGTAAATATCATGGATTGGACTCATGATCCAGATATTGTACTTGCAATTGAACACATAATGTATGTGGTTGCAATGTGCATGCTTCCTCACAATAATGAGGAATGACAATTAAATAGACAATAGATCTACAACCCTAAGGGTTTGTATGATTCTATAGTCTTGATCTCTCATCGAATGTACTTTGGAAGTGACATGTCGATAATGATCACAATTGTCAAATAATCCTTATAAAGACTTAAGAAGATATTCTGGCATACATATGTGCTCTTTACGTTTATCATGAATGACATGGTTCGCTGCATCATGCAGAATGGTGGCTCTATAGGAGATGATGTATTCAAATTGTTTGAATACCTACCCGAACCAATGTTTTAAGAGTTTAGATGGATGTAGATGATGTGTGTCATCATTCTACTATCTATACTCTAGTCATTCATGAAGCTTCATAATATTCATATTGTATGAATTTAATGAAGCATGTATAAGTGTTGAAATGATCTTACATTGAATTCTTTTGAATTTAACGTAAGAGATCCTTAGTCTTAAGCAATGGTTGCTCATAGATAAAGGGAGCGCAGTGGAAGCATGGGTTGGACCCAAGTAAGAAGTATAGTCAAAGAGTTGACTGTACCTCTGTGACTTCCATATGACATCCAAAGAGTTTGATGAATGCCAACACTACAATAAATTGATGTGTTGATAGTACGATTATCAAGTCTATCTAGAATCCTTAGAAAAGGACTCGGATGGAGCATCAGAATAATCTACATAAATCATTGATATTGACTTACTTATTGAGTAAGATAAAGTCTAATAATTGTATCTCAATCTTCTGATGATATTTGCAATAGGTTGCACATGTTTTAGAGGACTGGAAAATTTGATCTTAAGGTTTATAGTTATCCACATGGATATTGATGCAATTGTTGCAAGAATCTCTGTTGGATTGATAGACTTGTTAATTTCAGTGGGAGAGCCCTTAGTCTTAGAGAATGTCTCTGTGACCTAGATATAAGGATACACTCATTGTTTGTTTCTAAATGTTGGAAATAAACATGAATTCTGAGATAGAACTATCATAAAGAGTTATGATGGAGATATTTCAGATTGTAATCTAAAATCTAGTGGACTCCACAAAATTAGAAAATTAATGAATGGTTCATTAAGATTTCTACTACTGAAAATTAAAACCTTTATAAGATTAATTGGAGGATGAAGATCATTTGACAATGATCTGGCATCAAGTTTTGGACATATGTCTATTGATGAGATCAATGGACTAGTGAGAGATGGAACTTTAGATTGTCTAAAAATTCAAATCTTACATACTTGTGAATATTGTATTCAAAGTAAAAATGTCCAATACACCCTTACTTGGGAAAGGTGTGAGATGTCAAGGTATTTAGGATCTCATATATATTGATATATGTGAATCATCTATATCATAGTAAACATTATGGATATGTGATATCTGTTGATGATTATGTATGATATGAGATTTCTTCTCTTCACCTAAGAAACCTTTGAAATGTTCAAAGATTTCATTATTTTTGGTTTAGAACCAAAAGTTTGAAGGAAGACAAAATGAATTTGATCTAATCTAGGTAGCAAGTACCTGCTAGATAAATTCAAAAGAATACCTTATAGAGATATGAATATCATTTCTATCTCAATCCTCCTAACACACCTTAACTCAATAGAGTTATAGGTAGATACGATTGGATCATATGTGACATGATCTTATCATTGATGAATTTTAGCATAATTATGCCTTAGTTTCCAGGTATATATGTGTAGTAGAGACTACAATGTATATCCTTAATAAGGTTCCATGTAGAGAGTGCTGCTTCATTAGGAAAATAAAAGGATGGTATTGGATACCTACTTTATGACCTTGAGATTCTTAAAGTATCTCATCTCTGAAAATGTGATTCTTAGAGGTTGAGACTTGAGAATCAAGATGAAAATGAAGTGTGGGAACTCATTTAATCTTGAAAAGATAATGAGGCTCCTGAAATTGGAAATTAAAAGGACAATTAGAGATGAAACACTAATACCTATTCAAATGAGTTTGAGGGTGGATTCCATGTGTTAGAAAAATCTGACAATGATCTAACTTCATGTGATGAAGCTTCTGAAGATCATAGCATGGATAGATGGATCTTAGCAATAAAAGTCTAATGTAGACTTCATATACAAATGTTGTATATGGACCCTCGAGGATCCACCTATATGGGTAATACCTATAAAGGTGTAAATGGATCTTCAAGAGAAAGGGAACCTGATGAGAAGGTAGAGACCTTCAAAGCACGGTTCGTAGCCATGAGCTACACAGTAGAAGAGAAGACATTGCTTGCAATGAGACTTGCTCTTCGGTGACCATGCTTAAAACCGTCAGAATATCGCTAACCTTAGCTGCACAACTTGACTATTGCATCTTCAAGATGTAAGTCAATATTGCATTCCTCTACGAATACCTCTTTGAGGATATTCACATGAAGTAGCCCCCGTGCTTCATGGTTGAGGAAAGTAATGTGTGCAAGCTAAGGAATCCATCTATGGACTCAAATAAGCTTCTTGAAGATGGACCACAAGATTTGATGGAATTATAATTGTTATGATTTCAGATAGAATCTTGATGAGCCATGTGAAGCTTAGTGGGAGTGCCTTTGTGTTCATCGTGCTAAATGTAGATGATGTCCTAATCATTTAAATGGTATAAGGATAATAATATGTGTTTTATAATCTGGTTGTTCCATACCTTGAAATATGATTTCAAAGATACCTCTTAGATCTTAGTTTTAAAGGTGTTCAGAAGCAAAGAGAAGAGAGTATTGGGACTGTCACAATAGTAATACACATTGGACATATTCCATTCTTGGAAATTCCAAGAAAGGCTTCCTTCCCTTAAGATATGGTACTGACCTATCTAAAGGGATAGAACCTCAAAGAATTGAGGAAGTGAATGCTAGAACTACTTGCCCTTGGGCATCAGTTCTGAGAAGCCGGGTGTGTGCTAGATGTGTACAAAAGTCAGATATCTGCCATGCAGTGGGAGTAGCAAAGTATTGCTAATCCTGCTATGGAGAGAAAACACTTGATTGCAGTAATAACGAAATCTTCATAGATGACAAGATTTTTGAGATAGTGATCTCAAAGTCTTATCTTCAAAAACTTAAGACTTTATAGATAGAGGTCTAAAAGGTCTTAACTGTGGATACCTTAAGAGATAGTGATCTCCAGGAATAAGGGTATTCTGATAAGGATTATGGAAATACTGGTTATGATAATTGTTAAGCTGTAGTGTCAAAGACACTGTAACTAACTAGATTGAGTATTTGTAGCATAAGATGCAACATTCGCATTGGATGCGAGCACTTTTACTAGGGATATGGAAGTGCCGTAAAAGGACTTGGCATAGTCTCGCAGGAACAGAGCGACTGATCAACTTACCTACCTATTTTCTAATTAGCCTATGACTGTCACATGAGTGCGGGATTAAATGATTAGCCCATTAATGGCTCTTTGGGCTAGTGGGAGATTGTTGGAAATGCGAGCCCATGGCGAGCCATTATGCAATAAATGTTATTGCAAATATCATTCCCTGATCTGAAATGAAGAATAATTAACTTGCGTAATAGGTCCCTTAGTACAATTAGGGTTATGTACCATGGCCATCTTAATGATCATACAGTTGTTGATTCAACTATTGAATCATAGAGGTTGGTGCTTGGATGAATATCTAAAGGGTTAGATTGAGGACTCATCAAGCACCGTCAAATGATTGTTAGGAGATTATCTCCAGCCTGAGTAGGAGATGGCAATCCTTATCTCTGAAGGCTGATATCTGACCGACCTCTTGATGCAGGTCCTCTGCATAGGAATAGAGATTCGGAGGTGTCAGATTAGTTAGGTCTAAGAGCTGACTTAACGAGATCGAGATAACCAAAGTCCTATATCGTATGCTGTCATGATATAGGCACGCATCCTCTGACATGAGACGGATATGTTACTATATGTCTGAGTATGTACATTTGGCAGACCAATAGGTTGATGACCTAACCAAGGTCTATACACTGGCGCGCTGGTGTGCATATAAGGGCATATGAGTAATACGATCTCTCAAAGGGATCATACAGGTTCAGCTATTGAACCGGAAGGCATGAGCTCACTCATGAGATATTGGGAAGAATCAAATTCCATGTGCATGGTCATCTCACTTTGGAATCTTAACTGAATTTGTAGGTTTGATATATACTTTTGGAAAGTATATGATCAAGACCTAGGTATGATATATGCTTTTGGAAAGTATATGATCGATACTGACTCCCAATACTCGAATGACAAACTTACTGATAAAAGCATGAAGTAGACAGTATAAAGTTGATCCAATACTTCGGGTTTGATCTGAGTCTTCCAGTATGCAGGATGTACAGGTATTGGGAATACCTGAGGGTGATGTGATCATAAACGATTGTATAACCATGATGCTTCCATTACTAGGGAGTGATGAAACGGGTCTGGATTTTAGTAACTCCTCTCGGTAGAGAAGTGATCTGATCTTGGTCCAAGTATTGGACATTGATCTGAATGTGATTCAGATGCACTGAGAAGATTAGATTTACGGTCTAGATTTAATCAAGCATCTATGGGAGGCCCAGGATCTAGATTTGAGATATGATCTCAATATCCATGTCACTATACGTGGAACAATACAATCGCCCTGTCCTTATCTCCAAGTATCTGCGGAAAGATTGCATTATTCTTGAAGGGTCAAAGAATAATTCCATAAGATCTAATCAATGAAGAAATCATGATTAAATGTGATTTAATCATCTTGATGTAAGAAGAAATTATCCAATATAATTAAATGTGATTTAATTAATGTGGATAAGAATAATATGGATAGAAATATCCAATTATTCATAATATATTATAAATGTGATTTATAATGTATTAGAGAGAGCTAATTATAATTTATATGTGTTGATTAATTATTATGTATATTGGATGCACATTGTGTAATTAATTGACAATGCAAATTATATGTTGTTTTGGGTTGTGAATATGATTCACAATTTTTCCATGGCAAGATTGCAATATTCTCAAAAATAATTGTGAATTATTTTTGAAGAATAAAACCCAACAAAAGTTGTTGGAAATAAATAAAGAGATTTCCATGGAGATATGCAATCTCATGACATGTCATGAGATTGCTCTCCTCATGGAAAGTTTGGGCGGCACACAATTCCAAATAGGAATGGGTGGCCGTCCACATGGAATGTACATGGAGATGTAATCTCCATGTATATTCTATCCTTATTTATTTGGTGTAATTTTGGATTAATTTGTATTTGATTTTGTCAAATATATTTTGATCTAAATTTGTTGGTTTTACCAACAACAATCTTAGCCATTGGATTGATAGAAATCAATCTCATCCATTGATTATGTATGTCACATGGATTGAGATCCATGGATCCCAAAACTCTATAAATAGAGAGGCATACCATGCTCTCTATTGACATGCATTCTGGAGCTCTCTCTCTCTCTCTCTTTCTTCATACACAACAGCCCTCTCTCTCCCTCTAATATTGGTGGTCGTCCACCATACCCTAGAGGAGAGAATTGTCGACGCCCTCGCCACCGCGCTGCCGCTTCGATGTTCTTCGGTTCTCCGTCTTCTTGGTGTGCTATGGCCACAAAGGAGACGTTCGATCTCGTGCGACGAGATCAGGAGCAACCATGCTTGGATCAACTTCTTGGATTGCGAGGACAATGCGGTTCATCCCCGCGCTCGCAAGCGGTCTCATCGACGATCGGACTTGAGACAGGAGGTCTCTTCTCTTAGAGACTTGATCAACCACGCTTCAGGAGGTATTGCATTATACTTGTTGTGGTTATAGATGAAACGATATGAGAATGGTTCTCGAATCATTTGGTTTTATCCAATATTTTTTTTAAATTCTGTTGCACCGAATAACTAGTACGACTAGTCGTTCTTCATCGTATCTGATACGACGATCACGCTTCCGTGATGCGCTTAAGGATAAATTCAATATCCTTCAGAACACGCGCAGGTGAATGGTGAGAGGTGGCATGCAGCTACGCGCCTAGGGCAGCACAGATGTGCTCGATGGCTAAGGGAGGCGTCGGCGGAGGCATGGAGGGTCATGCAATGTGCAAGGCAGGTGCGGAGCAAGGGCACTGCCGAGGGCGCTGGGGTCTGTGACCTGGAGGGAAGCGTGAGGTCACAGCCTCAGGACAGAGGAAGATAGTGCGGTTGCGCGTGGTGTTGGCAAGGGTGGTGCGCGTGCAGGAGCGGGAGAGGCAGCCAGCGATGTGTAGCATTTGGAGGTGCGCACTAATGTGGCTGGTAATGGATGGGTCCAGACAGAGGCTATGGATGTCAACGTAGCACACACGGAGGTAGGGACTACATGAGGTGGCTGATTCTAAGGCAGTGCACGAGGAGGACAACCACAGGTGGTGGTAGCGGAACGGACGAGCTGCAATTTTTTATTTTTTGTATTTTGATTATATATTTTTTAAATTTTTTGTAAACAAAAGCAATTTTTAAATAAAAATATGAATAAGGAGTAGGTGGAGAAAGGGTAGGATAATTAAGGTGGTGGTATTGTTGTAATGGTGATGGCAGTGGTGTTTGATGGTGATGAAAATGCAATGAAGATGTTTATGTAAAAACAATATGACTATGAGGTGGTGTTTATGAAAATGATTTGGTGATAAAAAAATAAGAAAAACTTTTGATGGATAAAATAAAATGAGAAGATGAGGATAGACCATTTATCTGTGAAGATCGCTGGATTTGCAGAGCAGTGATGAATCTCCATTTCATCACCTTTATTCTATCATTTTGGCCTTAAAAACCCCAGCAAATGCATGTAAAAAGCATCAATTTGTATATAATAGCATCCATTCTTTATTGTATTTATTGTATATAAAATAAGGTTTTTAATACCAAAATTATAGAATAAAGGGAAGAAAAGAAAAAGGAATAAAATATTGCAAATATTTTATGACCCTAACCCCAAGACCAAGTCCAGAATGGAATTGGTCGACAAGGAATAAAGTAGGGGGAGATAAGGGCCAATAATACAATAAATATCTCATTTATTTATTCATTCGTTTATGTATTTTTGACACCTATTTTGTATAGAATTATTTATTCATCAAATAAAAAAACTTCGTACATGAAAGTTGTAGATAATAATGTAAATAAAAGTACAAAATTGAGTTTGTGCAAAAATAATACACAGTGTACATTTTATACACAGAATAAAAAGCCAAAATCTCAACTTCACAGACCTATATCTTGCAAATAAAAACTCCAAATCACCCAAACTCACTTCAATTATATATAGCTTTCCAAGAACTATTTAATAAAATTAGTTTCATAATTTTTGGAGTTCATCTGTAGAAGTTAGGTTTTTGACCCTCCTTGTACATAGTACCCGATTAAAATATTCATTTTATTCAATATTCATTTTATTCAATATTCATTATTCTTATAAATTCATATTTTTATAATTTTGTAAATAATGTATAAAATACATGTACATATTAAAATTAAAAGAAAACTAAAAAAGAATTTGTAAAATAAAATAAGCCTATGTAATACATAGGCAAAATACCTATGCTACCAATATGTACATAAGTAAAAGAGGCTTTATTCTTTTATTCTTTATTCATTTATATTTTCATAACAGTGTATATATTATATATAACTTATTAAAAATACAAATCCAAAATAAAATAAATAAAAATCATTAAATAACTAAAATGTATATAATATATAGGTAAAATAACTATAAGTATACCTACATATACATAAACACATTTATTTAAAAATGTAAATGAACTCATAAAAATTAAATAAAAATATATTTATACTCATACAAATAAGTTATAAATTTATAAAATAAGCCAATAAAATAATAAAAGAAAATAAACAAATTAAAAATAAAATACACAAAAATACATGTAAATACATACATATACACATTATTTTAATAAAGGGATTTTTACCCGGCAGACCCTATAATCTTTTGCAATTACCGCTATGATGAATCCATGATTCATTAACTTTTCTGTCACATTTTGTCTTAAAAACCTTAACAAATACATGCAAATACTCACTAATTCTCATACTTTAACAAAACTCCATTCATGTGTAAATATTCACTTTTAACCATTAAACTCATGTAAAAAATAAAGAATCAGAAAAGAAAGACAAAGGCATATGAAATATATGTATATATATGCAATATGACTTAAAATATAAATATAGCTGTAAGATATATTTATAGTCTAACCCCCGAGACCAAGTCAGCATGGATTGGTCGACAAACCAATAAGTAGGGGGAGATAAGGAAAGAAAACCAAATAAAAATAATTTATCACATGTAGATAGATCTTTTCACTATTTATAAAATAAAAATACAAAACTTCAAAGAATTTTAATTATTTCATCTTAACATATTTTCACCAAATCTTTCTCCTAATTATTCATAAAAAATGTAAATAAAAATATAAAAATAAGTTAAAAATACTACCCTGTAAATATGCCAAGAAATCCAGCTTACAAATTGTCAAAATCTCAACTTCCGAACATCAAAGCTTCCTCATACGAACTCCAATTTCACTCTACTCACCTTTAAAGTTCATAAAATAATATTATCTAATTAATAAAGGTAGTTTCATTGAATTCGGAGTCCGTTTGCAAAAAGTCGGTTTTGAGACCAAAAGACAAAGGGGTTTCTGGGCTATTTATTTTAAGTAACACACACTATTTACTATTTTCTTAATTTTATAATTTTTAAATTATTTCATTATCTTGTACTTTCACCATAAATTATTTCATAATTTTTGGAGACTATTTATTATTTTTATAAAATCAAACACCTTAAAATATAGGTATAATTGACCTATATAGATACTTACTCTATTTATTAAAATATGTAAATTAATTCATAAAAATCCATAAAAATTCGTACAAGTTTTATTTAATACCCTAATAATTAATAAAATATAAAATTAATTTTTACTTAAATATTTATTAAAAAATTCAAAACCTATTTATAAATACATATTTATTAATATAATATTTATATTTTAAATAATAATTATTATTTATTAAAAGTAATTATATCATAATGTAGAAAATTAATTTATTTAACTTTCTTGTATTTATTCCTATTTAAAATAATGTAATTATCTATTTTATATCTAATTTATAAGGTATTTAAGTCCTTGGACCAACCAGGTGCTGACACTTGTCAGCACCTGGGTCTTCTTCCTCAAGAAGAGGTTGCGTCCAGGTTGTTCAACCGGTCACCTTTCCCTATTTTTTCCGCTCCATTCTCGAAGCTTCAAGCCAATCTAGACCCTCCGTCCCCTTCTCCTAACAACCACCTCCATCGCCAACCCTTCATCCAGCCTTGCAGCCCAAGCTACTCTCCTATATAAGGGCTCCAAGTCGCCATGGCCAAACAGAACTCATTCCAACTCTTCAACCTTCCAAGTTCCAGTAACCGAACCCCTTACTTCCAAGCCACATTCCGGCCAATAGACGGCGGTAACAGCGCCAAGGAGGAGGTCGCGAGGAAGAAGGACGTCGGAGGAAGAGTCCCAAGGTGCAGCAACACCTTGAATCGCAGCCTCGTGCTGCGTGAAGCTCCGAGAAGACCGCTCGTCGAGCCATCACCAGGAGGTCATACACCTCCAGTTCCCAGGTCATTTTCATCCATCTTTTCGATTTTATTCCTCGATAATCGAGCCACGATTAGCGTGGCTAATCACGTTTTTAGATAGGATAATCACTTAGCTTTCACGCAATATCAAAAACCCTTTCGATTCGTTCCCAATTCGCTTCAAATCAATCATCAAATCATCATCTTCTTCGCATTTTGGTTGCTTTGACTGGAGACTTAAGATTTTTTTCACCGTATTTGGAGCTTAAGATCTTTCATTTGTCGGCCGATTCAACACGAATCGAGCACATATGCTGTTCATTGCAGGATCTTCTTCGTCGCGAGCTATTTGTCCAACATCTGGGAGCTTTGATCATCATTAAAATCCATTTCGAAGAGGGATCACCAGGACTGTAACAAGCTTCAAGTGCCAAAGCCGTCGTCTTCGAAGCCATTCCACCGCCGCTCGGAGCAGCGCCAGCCTTATCCCTACCGCGAGCGAGCTCGAGGGGTGGAGGAGCCACCCCTCTGGCCCCGCCGTAGAGCCAGAGTCGTTGTGGGTCTGTCACGATAAATCGGAGAAGAAGAACCCATCGCCAGCAGCTGCAACAACCTCAAGAACAGAGGTGTTACAGGCGTGCGACACGTGTCGGCATCAGCACCGTCCGATCGCGCACAGGAGATCTAATCTTGACCGTCCTAAGCGAAACGGTGAGGAAATTGCATCATAGACCCAGCCAAGTTTCCAGAAGTTCACCCCCGCCTTCAGACTTTTAAAGAATTGCATTTAGGTCCCTCCGCAGGGACCTAAATGTAAAGTTCTTGTACTTTTCTTTCAGAACAGTCCTCAAGGACCGATTTGCAAACAAATTTTAAATAGTTTTCTTACGCTTATGCCCCTGGGCTGTAGGGGTTGTTTCTTGTTCTTGTGACCTTGGATTTCGACGATTCCTTGAGGGTAGTTACACAACTACCCCAGCTACTTAGTATAAAGTTTTCGCGGCTTTTTGACGGGTTTTTGATGTGATTTTATTTTCTCGAAAACCGCTTCGTTTTGTTTTGTTTTCTTGTGTAGTTCGAGTACGCGGCTCGAACCTCGTTCACCCTTACTATATCATATCACCTATATTCTATTCACCTACTATCCTTTTTGGAAAATATCCTTTTTGAAAATTAAATAAAAATTTGAAAAGAATAAAATCAAATAAAAATAATAAAAATAAAAACCAATAAAAAGAAGCGCTTTAACTTAGAGAAGAATTAAAATAAAATTACGAGAAGAGAAATCTAGGGAATATATTCTGCCTCCTTGAGTTCGAGCCAGGAACACTTGCCTGGTTAAATATTAGTGAACGGTTTTTCGACAGAGAACCGTAATTTGTTTGATAGGTTTTTAAGAATCAAAACTTGTTTCGCGGCTTTTGCTACATCGACCACTTTCTTCATCAAATAAAAGAAAGCCGCGAAACTCGATTCTTTTTGACCAGATCAAAATGGCGCCATTGTCGGGGAGGCGTTAGATTCTTTTGATTTTTCGTTTTTCGTGATTTTATTTTTTCTCTTCTCTTTGTTTCGTTTTTTCGTACGGCTTTTTCGTGTTCTGTTTTTCGAGTCTCTCTTTATGGCTTTCTCGACTTCGCGGTTTTCACGGCTTTCTCGATCAGCTTTTCTTTGCTAACCGTCTTTGCAGGGCCTGCAGGATCAACCGGCTTCTTCGGAAGCCGAGCTAGTTGAAAGAGCAGAGGTCGGCTTCTTCTTCACGAGTCGACTGCAGAGGAGCAGAGTAGTTAGTACACTTTTTTTTATAAAAGAAAGAGAAAGGGAGAGAGTTGTAATAGACAATAAACAAACCCCCCCCCCCCCATTTTCTTTGGGGTCTGATTCGCTGGATACCGTGTATCCGAGGATCAGGGCACCCACCGCGGCTTTCATCGCTAATCAGTTTTCTGCGGTTTTTATAGATGCTTGTTTAGGTTTTTTTACTCTATCTGCTTGTGCCGCGTAGCTAGTTCTAGGACTTGCAACCTAGGTGCTTGCTCTAGGGTTTCTAAATAAAAAGAAAAAAAATAGACGTTGTCTGAAAAACCCCATAAAAATCGCAAAACTAAAATCGGGACTGCTAAATTTATCTGACTAAAGAAACCGTAAGTCGATTCAAGTGATTTGGGAGAGTAACCCCCGCACATTTTTCAGAGTGCGCGAGCGAGAGACGATACTTAATAAATATCCCGAAATCTTTCAAAATACTACTGAGTTCATACACCGAATCACTGCTTTTCAGTGGGTACGCTCGGGTAGCCGGCAACGGTCCGAGTTTACTTAGCAGAGTGGGGGATTTAGAGGACACTGCGTAAGGCTCCGTCCTCAAGTAATGCGGTCCGGAATCGGTTCGTGTACTTGCCACCATACTGGCTGAGAGCAAGTGGTTCTTTGTAAGGACTCGGGACAGTATAGCGGGAGATACATCGGGCACCTATCAGCTCGCACAGCGCACGATAAAACGCAATAATTTGTTTGCTAATTACAACCCTAAAACCGAAAAGATAAAAGACCGAACTCTTACGGTCCTCATCAGGGTTGAGTTGGTGAAAACGGGGTTTGCTTTGTGTTTGCTTGCGGGGCGTGAGTTTCCGCGGCTTTCGCATTTCTCTCTCTCTTGAATCGTACACGTGCTCTCCCGACTTTTCTCTTGACATCGAAGATGATGTCTCGACGTCTTTTCAGCTCAGACTCTGTGAGCCTTCAACAGTTCACCGTCGAACGTATGTCTTCACAGGCTCGGGATGACTCTCTTTCCGAGCCGGTCCTCTTAGATCTCGAGGCGAGTCAGACCCAGACTCCCTCACCTCGTGGCCAGAAAATTGAGACAGACTCTCGTCTCAATAAATCATCTCCAGCTGAACTATCACTGAGTGCTTACGAGAGCTTTTCTTTTCCAGACGACTTGAAGCTGATGGCTCGCGATAAAGCACCAGCAGCAGAAGAGAGGGCAGCAGCCGAGGAGCAAGATGACCGAAGATCAGAAGCTGCAGATATTACTACTGGGATTCTCGATACACTTCAGCAGATGAATCTACAAATTCGAGAACAATTCCGAGTTCAGACGGAATTACAAGGGCAAATAGCCGCGCTGCGAGCAGGGGCCGGGAACCAGTTACCGCCTGCGGTTCCTGCAACTTTACGGGACGAGTATGACCCGGGCGCAAGAACGCTCCACCATTGGATTCGGCTACCGCCGAATCAAGGGCCATACGAACTCCGACCGTCCTTCATATCTTTGCTTCCCAAGTACTATGGGAATGCCACAGAGGAGCCGTTCACGTTTTTACAACAGTTTGAGATGATCTGCGGAACGACTTGTTATCCAGGAGTAACGCAGGAAGGCGTACGCCTCAAAGCTTTCCCCTTTGCCTTAGTCGATAAGGCCCTTTATTGGCTGAGTCATTTGGGGAGAGAAATCTCAACATGGGACGACCTGAAGTCCACCTTCCTGCGTAAATATTTTCCTCTAGGAAGGACGAACATGATGAGGAGCCTGATCTCCAACTTTGCACAACTACCGCACGAATCATTCCATGAGGCATGGGATTGATTCAAGGACCTGACGGAGAGATGTCTGCATCATGAGATCCCGATGAAGGTGCTCGTACAGAATTACTTCGGAGGACTCCAGCCGGAAGTTCAGGGGCTAGTCCGTGCCGCATGTGGCGGTAGTTACTTGAACAAGGATGCTGAGTCAGTCTGGGCCATCTTCGAAGGGATGGCCGAGAATTCAAGAGTTGTAGACTCTACTCGGGCATTTCAGAAAGCCCCACAGCCACCACATCACCGAGAACATCACAAGGTGGCAAACATCTCGGACTCTGAATCCAACACCAATATGGGCTTCATTAGCGAGAAATTGACGTTGGTGGATGTGATTCATAAGCAGGTCCAAGACCTACAGCCGCTGCGAGAGTTGAAGAAACTCTCATCTCTACCTCAGCAGCTGAGTGATCTATCGAAGAAGGTCGCTGAACTTCAGATCCAATATCAGCAGAGCCAGACTTCTTCGAATGCGTAACCAGCACGGAGGATTGCACCCGCTCCACCCACCCGTCAGATCCAATACATCCAGAGAGAGTCTGAGATTCCGCAGCTCGATTGGCATGAGGATCAGTCTCATACCAATCCCGGCCAGATCACCAGCACCGCAGAGATGGAGGTGGAGCCGCAATCCACTTTCGAGATCAATGGGATTTGGTACACTCCGATGCAGCAGCCGAGTATACCGAACCAACAGCCGCAGCAGCCATAAGGTCATCCGCAGCATGGACGTCCACAATTTCAGCACCGCCAGAGCTTCACGCAGCAGCAGTCTCATCCAAATGTCTACCATCAGAGACCGCAACATTCATATCAGCACCCTGCTCAGTTTACACCGAATTATTCTTTTCAGCAGCCGCAACAGTCTTCCTCCACACCTCAGTGCTACTCCCAGCCTTCCACCTCTTAGCATTTCACGCCAAGGCAGGAGAGAGGAGCAAGCCACAGCCACCACACCGAACCGGAGATGTCTTCACAAGCCCAGGCGCTCAACCAGATCATGGATATGCTGAGTACGCTCCAGATCGCGCAAAAGACAGAGATGGAGCAGATTAACCGTCGTCTGGACGAGTTAACCGTGCCAAAGACCACTCTCCCAGCCCAGCCTCAGATGAACCCGAATAACAAGAGGAGGCATCCAGACCAAGTAGATACTACAGGTAAGATCTCGTTTCCTGAATTTTTATCTAACTTTATTCATCTCAGGAGCGGTAGATCACCGCAAACACCTGCTAGAGAAGAGGAGAGGGCACCAAAGAAGCACGAGCATGATCCAAAAGCCGAGGAGGAGAAACCGCAAAAGGATGAGGATCAATATGCAGAATCGAGAGACGGGAGCAATGCCAACTCATCAGATATGGATACTGGCGACTCAGACGATGATATCACGCCAGATCAGGCAGAGAGCCCGGACAAAAGCATTTCTTCCCCTGTTTTAGAGAGTTTTGTAGATAATTTTAAGACTCTCGATGTAAATGCTGATTCTGAGTTGAATAAAACTTCTAATTTTCTGAATCCTGACTTTATTCCTTTTCTCGATGCTTTATTTGGAAAAGGAAAGAAAAAGATCAAAAATAATCCTGAATCTCCACAGATCGAAAAGTTACTCAAAGATCACATCTTTCTGAAGATCCCTCTCCATGATGCTTTAGATCAATTTCCTACGCTCAAGAATCAATTGAAGAACATATGCACCACGCGTAGGAAAAAGAGATCTCGAACAGAAAAGCATGTCTTGACTAAGGCTACATCCTGTGCGATACAGAATAAGCTTCCAAAGAAGAAGAAAGACTCAGGTGCACATTATGTCATATGCGAGATCGCAAAAGCCGAGTTCGATCGCACTCTATTAGATAACGGTTCCTCGATCAATCTGATACCCGCTTCCTTACTCGAGAAGCTCGAGTTAGGTCCTCTTTACAAATCCCGCGCGATCCTTCAGTTTGCTGATAGATCTGTAAAGATACCTAAGGGTATACTTAGGAACGTTATCGTAACCGTGCAGGGTCTGCAATTTCCCGTGGACTTTACGGTCCTAGATATGAATTGCCCTGCACAGTTACGCCTTACCCCGATCATTCTCGGGAGACCTTTTCTAGAGACCGCAAAGGCTCTCTTCGATTATGATACAGGGAAGGTATCTTTTAGCACCGAGGGTGAAAAGGTACATATAGAGATGGCGAGAGAATCAAACACCTTCAGTGATGCATCTTCAGATTTTATGAGTTCTTTAGCCTCCTGTGATTACATGGATGAGGTTCGGCTTGATGACCTCGAAAGATATCAGGTAGAGACCCAAGAATGTTTGACAAAAGATGGGTCCGAGACCTCATGAGGTAATTCTTCCGATGGGACTTTATATTTCAGTTTGGATTATGATGAGCAAAGGGATCAGACTTTTGATGAAATTAATGCATATCTTTCAGATTCAGAGACTCTACACAGTTCCTCCATCTCAGATGAATCAGAATTTTATCTTGCTGACTTATTTTCTTCTGATCATTCGGAGGAGTCGGATGATGTCTTGAACATCTTCTGTAGTCCGACTCTAGAGCACATAAAGATGGTGGATAATCAGAATGACGATAAATCCACAACCGACAAAGATCCCCATACAATTACAGATGATGTTTCGGCAGATACAGATACTACCTTGCCAGAACTTAAAACTTTGCCACCAAACATGAAATATGCCTTCCTTGCAGGTCCACATCAACGGTTTTCGGTCATTATCAGCTCAACTTTGACCGATGATCAAGAATCTCGTCTGATGGAGATTCTAGAAAGAAACCGCAAGGCCATTGGGTGGACTGTATCCGATCTCCGCGGGATTAATCCTGCTTTGTGTTCACATCATATCTATCTCGATCATGGCAGCAAACCATCCAGAGAGTTTCAGCGTAGGCTGAATCCGGTTTTACGAGAAGTTGTCAAGAAAGAGATTACGAAATGGTGTGACGCAGGGTTCATTTATCCCATCTCCAACTCCGAATGGGTTAGCCCATTACATGTTGTCCCGAAGAAGTCGGGAATTCAGATGGTGAAAAACGAGAGTGGAGAGGAGATTCCAAAGAGAGTAACCACGTCGTGGCGAGTATGTGTTGATTACAGAAAGCTGAACACCGCGACGAAGAAGGACCATTTCCCTTTGCCTTTTATAGACCAAGTTATAGAACGGTTGGCAGGGAAGGGGTACTTCTGTTTCCTTGACAGTTACTCCGGATACAACCAGGTATCAATTGCTCCTGAAGATCAGGAGAAAACCACCTTTACATGTCCGTTCAGCACGTATGCCTTTAGACGGATGCCCTTTGGATTGTGCAACGCTCCTGCGACCTTTCAGAGGTGTATGCTTGTTATTTTTGCGGACATGGTCGGTGATTTTCTAGAGGTTTTTATGGATAATTTTTCGGTCTATGGTGAGTCCTTTGACAATTGTTTAGCGCACCTAGACCAGGTTCTGAAAAATTGTTGTGAGGTAGATCTCGTTCTGTCCTGGGAAAAGAGCCATTTCATGGTTACTCACGGGATCGTGTTGGGGCACGTCATCTCCCAGCGAGGCATGGAGGTTGACCCTGCCAAGCTGGATGTCATAAAGAAACTTGAGCCACCATCCAACATCAAACAGTTACGGTCATTTCTGGGGCATATCGGCTTTTACCGACGGTTTATCCAAGATTTCTCCAAGATTGCCCGACCGTTAACTGAATTGTTAGGCAAAGACATCGAGTTCGTTTTAAATGATAAATGTCTTAGTGCCTTCCTCACATTGAAAGAGAAAATAATCAGTGCTCCTGTCCTACAGCCGCCTGATTGGTCTCTACCCTTCGAGATCATGACGGATGCATCAAATTTCGCGGTCGGGGTTGTATTAGGGCAGAGGAGGAATGGACTTCCCGTAGCTATTCACTATGCCAGCAAACTTTAGATGATGCTCAGAGAAACTACACAGTGACAGAAAAGGATATGTTGGCAGTAGTGTTTGCGCTAGACAAGTTTCGATCATATCTGCTTGGCTCGAAAATCACTGTATACACCGATCATTCAGCTATCAGATTTTTAATGGAAAAGAAGGATGCTAAGGCACGCCTTCTTAGATGGATTCTTTTACTTCAGGAATTCGATTTGGATATCAAGGATAAACCTGGAGTAAAGAATGTGGTAGCTGATTACCTCTCCCGATTACAGTCAGATCATCCTTCAGATGAGTACACGCCAGAGATCGCAGAGAGATTTCCTAACGAAAGCATCTTTGCGGTTACAAAACTTCTGTGGTATGCAGACATAGTGAACTTTCTGGTCACACAGAAAAGTCCTCAGGGTTGGCCGAAGAACAGAGTTGAGAAACTAGTTTCTGAGGCATGATACTATCATTGGGAGGATCCGCTTCTTTTTCGTGAAGGACCGGAGTGTGTTTACAGGCGATGTATTCCTCAGGAGGAATATAATAGTGTCCTCACTTTGTGTCATTCTCTAGAATCAGGAGGACATCATTCAGGGAAGAGGACAGCGCAGAAGGTACTACAGAGCGGATTACGGTGGCCGACTCTTACCAGAGATGCTTGCACATTCGTGAAGAGTTGTCCAGATTGTCAGAGAGCTGTAGGGACAGTCAGTGCCAGAGATGCAATGCCGATGCGACCTGTTATTATCTGCGAGATCTTTGACGCATGGGGTATAGATTTTATGGGACCGTTCCCTTCTAGCAGCGGCTTTGAGTACATTCTTCTTGTTGTAGACTATGTTAGCAGATGGGTGGAGGCTATACCCGCACGAACCGCAGACAGCAAGACCGTTTGCAAGTTTCTAGGAGAACACATCATTTCACGGTTCGGGATCCCTCGTATTCTTATCTCTGATGGGGGTAGCCATTTTATTAATAAGGAGGTGAAAAAGCTAGTGAAACAATACATCATCGATCACAGAGTAGCTTCTCCTTATCACCCGCAGACGAATGGCATGGCTGAAGTTTCGAACAGGGAGGTGAAATCAATTCTCCAGAAACTAGTACGACCGGATAGGAAGAACTGGTCACTTCTTCTAGATCAAGTTCTTTGGGCTTATCGTACTGCTTATAAGACTCCCTTAGGTATTTCACCATTCAGGCTAGTTTATGGAAAGCCGTGCCACTTGCCCGTAGAGATCATGCACAAATCTGAGTGGGCAATTCGAGAGATACTGATGAATGAACAGAAAGCAGGAGCCAAGAGAAAGATAGATCTGAATGAGCTCGTAGAAATTCGAAATCAAGCATACGAGAACACACTTATCTATAAGGACAAAGTAAAGAAATGGCATGACAGACATATTCGGCACAAGAGCTTTGTCCCTGGGCAGAAAGTTTGGTTGTCCAATGCAAGGTTGAGAATTTTTCCCGGCAAATTGAAAAGCAAATGGGAAGGACCTTACATAGTCAGAACGGTGCACGACAATGGCAGTATTGCGATATCAGATATATCACCTGGTGCAGAACCGTTCGTGGTTAACAGGCAGATGCTGAAGCACTTCGTAGAAACTACTGATCATCTGGCCCGTACTGAAGTGATCTACTTTGTACAGGAATCATGATCATTCCTTCACTTCTTCCTGTACAAATTCTTTTGAGCCATTCTGGAGATTCACAACTCTTGTACATTCTTCGTAGACCACAATCGTCCCCGTTTTTGCTCGTCTTCTATATTTAGGATACCAGATCCTAAATATAGGGGGGACCGATTGCCCGCTGATTTACGTGTTATTTTTTGTGCTGATTCTTTTTTATAGCCATTCTTTCTCACGAATCACTGGTCCCCAATTTTTGGCTACAATCTTTTCTATACTTAGGATGCCTTATCCTAAGTATAGGGGGGACCGAGTGATTTCAATGATTTCGTATTCTTGTCCTTTTGAACTTTCGTTATTTATCCTTTTTATTCAGTCATCCCGTTTTTGCTCTCCCGTGATACTTACGATGACCTGATCGTAAGTATAGGGGGGGTTGACTGACTTGTACTCGATATCCTTTTTCACCCACTTTTACTTAGCACGAGTTAAGTCCTCCTTTTTCTCTTTTGACGTTATGGGGACATAGCTCAAGCTAAGTATAGGGGGTGCGTATATATTGTATATATACTTTCGGCCATAACTCGTACTTTTATGTATTTTCTATATCTATAAAATCCATAAAAAGTGGGTACGGGTTAATTTAAAATCCACTCTTTTATTTTGTAAATAAGTAAAATATGATTAAAACTTGTGTTTAAAACCTGTAATTAAAATTTGTATTTAAAATTTGTACTTAAAATTTTTATAAAACTTAGTTAAAATCCTATTTATTAAAACATGTGTTAAAGCCATTCAATCCTTATAAAATACTTTGTAGATAAAATTTGTAAAATACATTAGATATTTAACTCAAATAAAATATATCTTGTAAAATTTATGAATAAAATTTTGTTTATAAAAATCATAAAATCCATAAAAAATACAAAGTCCTAAAATTCTGAAAAATTACAAAATTCGTAAAATCCAGAAAATGAGTAAAATTCAGAAAATACACTTCACAAAAACAAGGTTGCATTTGCATTCGCATTTTTCAGAATAAGTTTGATTTCTGGAACTAAGGACTGAGTCTAGTCTAAAGGATGGAGCTTGATTACGGCTTTTAACGTTCATTGTAAGGAGCCTGATTAGGAACTGGAATTTAGACTCTTCAGGTCTTTGACTTAAATCTTTGGGTTCCGTAAGACCATATTCGGGAAATCAAATCATCTGAGCTTAAGTAGACCATTTGGAGTCATCCGTACAACTCTACACCAGTGAACCAATCTTGAACACATGCACTCTGCACTTAGCTCAACTTGCATGGAGTTCCGAAGGGCAGTACACCTTGGTAGTGCGTTTCTATCCTTATCTTTGCAGCATTGACGTCTAAAGACAGGAGAGATTGGGGTTGCGATAGTTGCTTCGGATGAGGGAAGGATCTGCTGACGCAATTTTTCTAAGACCTCAAAAAAGGGACAGACTAAAAAGATGCTATATCCGTCGAGGCACAAAGAGATGAATGCAGTGCAAGCAAATTACAAAGTCAAAGCAAAGCAGAAGCCACCAAATAAGACCACAATGGTCCAAGCTTCCACCAAAAATGACCACAATGGTCCAAGCTTCCACCAAAAATGCCTGCACATCTTAGTGGAGACTCAGCTACACCGGTTGGGCTTCACAAGGAGATGCGTATCCACTGGTCGCACTCCACTTCTTTTCTCATTCTTCTAACTTCTCCCTATATTCGATTGTGGACATAGCAGAACTGAACCCAGAAGGGAATACCTCCCTCCCCGAGGAAAGAGTAGCGAGATTAGGAAGCCATAGGAGTGTATAGCCGGGATGGACAGTTTCTGCGGTTCTCTAAGCAGGAAGAGCTAAATCAATTCACACACTGTACAAGTTGACTTCAAGGATGATAGAGTTTGCGATATGAATAAGTGAGTCTGAACTAGCCAATGAAGTGATCTTGAGTAAGGATTATGGAACTTGAAGACTATTGAGGATAAAATCCTAATCCTAGTTAAGGTTCTGACAAAATGCTTGTTTCAGGCCCGACCGAGCTCTGTCCTTTGTCTGTTCTCATGAATTGGTTTAGGAAAACAAATTCATTCTAACTTTCTTTCTTTTTCACTTACTTTTTCAAAATAAGTGTTTGCTAAGGGACTAGCAAAGTTTAAGTATAGGGGGTTGATGAATCCATGATTCATTAACTTTTCTGTCGCATTTTGTCTTAAAACCCTTAACAAATACATGCAAATACTCACTAATTCTCATACTTTAACAAAACTCCATTCATGTGTAAATATTCACTTTTAACCATTAAACTCATGTAAATAAATAAAGAATCAGAAAAGAAAGACAAAGGCATATGAAATATATGTATATATATGCAATATGACTTAAAATATAAATATAGTTGTAAGATATATTTATAGCCTAACCTCCGAGACCAAGTCAGCATGGATTGGTCGACAAACCAATAAGTAGGGGGAGATAAGGAAAGAAAACCAAATAAAAATAATTTATCACATGTAGATACATCTTTTCACTATTTATAAAATAAAATACAAAACTTCAAAGAATTTTAATTATTTCATCTTAACATATTTTTCACCAAATCTTTCTCCTAATTATTCATAAAAAAGGAAAATAAAAATATAAAAATAAGTTAAAAATACTACCCTGTAAATATGCCAAGAAATCCAGCTTACAAATTGTCAAAATCTCAACTTCCGAACATCAAAACTTCCTCATACGAACTCCAATTTCACTCTACTCACCTTTAAAGTTCATAAAATAATATTATCTAATTAGTAAAGGTGGTTTCATTGAATTCGGAGTCCGTTTGCAAAAAGTCGGTTTTGAGACCAATAGACAAAGGGGTTTCTGGGCTATTTATTTTATGAAACACACACTATTTACTATTTTCTTAATTTTATAATTTTTAAATTATTTCATGATCTTGTACTTTAACCATAAATTATTTCATAATTTTTGGAGACTATTTATTATTTTTATAAAATCAAATACCTTAAAATATAGGTATAATTGACCTATATAGATACTTACCCTATTTATTAAAATATGTAAATTAATTCAAAAAAATCCATAAAAATTCGTACAAGTTTTATTTAATAGCCTAATAATTAATAAAATATAAAATTAATTTTTACTTAATTATTTATTAAAAATTCAAAACCTATTGATAAATACATATTTATTAATATAATATTTATATTTTAAATAATAATTATTATTTATTAAAAGTAATTATATCATAATGTAGAAAATTAATTTATTTAACTTTCTTGTATTTATACCTATTTAAAAGAATGTAATTATCTATTTTATATCTAATTTATAAGGTATTTAAGTCCTGGACCAACCAGGTGCTGACACTTGTCAGCACCTGGGTCTTCTTCCTCAAGAAGAGGTTGCATCCAGGTTGTTCAACCGGTCACCTTTCCCTATTTTTTCCGCTCCATTCTCGAAGTTTCAGGCCAATCTAGACCCTCCGTCCCCTTCTCCTAACAACCACCTCCATCGCCAACCCTTCATCCAGCCTTGGAGCCCAAGCTACTCTCCTATATAAGGGCTCCAAGTCGCCATGGCCAAACAGAACTCACTCCAACTCTTCACCCTTCCAAGTTCCAGTAACCGAACCCCTTACTTCCAAGCCACATTCCGGCCAATCGACGGCGGTGACAACGCCAAGGAGGAGGTCGCGAGGAAGAAGGACGTCGGAGGAAGAGTCCCAAGGTGCAGCAACACCTTGAATCGCAGCCTCGTGCCGCGTGAAGCTCCGAGAAGACCGCTCGTCGAGCCATCACCAGGAGGTCATACACCTCCAGTTCCCAGGTCATTTTCATCCATCTTTTCGATTTTATTCCTCGATAATCGAGCCACGATTAGCGTGGCTAATCACGTTTTTAGATAGGATAATCACTTAGCTTTCACGCAATATCAAAAACCCTTTCGATTCGTTCCCAATTCGCTTCAAATCAATCATCAAATCATCATCTGCTTCGCATTTTGGTTTCTTTGACTGGAGACTTAAGATTTTTTTCACCGTATTTGGAGCTTAAGATCTTTCATTTGCCGGCCGATTCAACACGAATCGAGCACATATGCTGTTCATTGCAGGATCTTCTTCGTCGCGAGCTATTTGTCCAACATCTGGGAGCTTTGATCATCATTAAAATCCGTTTCGAAGAGGGATCACCAGGACTGTAACAAGCTTCAAGTGCCGAAGTCGTCGTCTTCGAAGCCATTCCACCGCCGCTCGGAGCAGCGCCAGCCTTATCCCTACCGCGGGCGAGCTCGAGGGGTGGAGGAGCCACCCCTCTGGCCCCGCCGGAGAGCCAGAGTCGTTGAGGGCCAGTCGCGATAAATCGGAGAAGAAGAACCCGTCGCCAGCAGCTACAACAACCTCAAGAACAGAGGTGTTACAGGCGTGCGACACGTGTCGGCACCAGCACCGTCCGATCGCGCGCAGGAGATCTAATCTTGACCGTCCTAAGCGAAACAGTGAGGAAATTGCATCATAGACCCAGCTTAGTTTCCAGAAGTTCACCCCCGCCTTCAGACTTTTAAAGAATTGCATTTAGGTCCCTCCGTAGGGACCTAAATGTAAAGTTCTTGTACTTTTCTTTCAGAACAGTCCTCAAGGACCGATTTGCAAACAAATTTTAAATAGTTTTCTTACGCTTATGCCCCTGGGCTGTAGGGGTTGTTTCTTGTTCTTGTGACCTCGGATTTCTACGATTCTTTGAGGGTAGTTACACAACTACCCCAGCTACTTAGTTTAATGTTTTCGTGGCTTTTTGACGAGTTTTTGATGTGATTTGATTTTCTCGAAAACCGCTTCGTTTTGTTTTGTTTTCTTGTGTAGTTCGAGTACGCGGCTCGAACCTCGTTCATCCTTACTATATCATATCACCTATATTCTATTCACCTACTATCCTTTTTGGAAAATATCCTTTTTGAAAATTAAATAAAAATTTGAAAAGAATAAAATCAAATAAAAATAATAAAAATAAAAGCCAATAAACAGAAGCGCTTTAACTTAGAGAAGAATTAAAATAAAATTACGAGAAGAGAAATCTAGGGAATATATTCTGCCTCCTTGAGTTCGACCCAGGAACACTTGCCTGGTTAAATATTAGTGAACGGTTTTTCGACAGAGAACCGTAATTTTTTTGATAGTTTTTTAAGAATCAAAACTTGTTTCGTGGCTTTTGCTACATCGACCACTCTCTTCATCAAATAAAAGAAAGCCGCGAAACTCGATTCTTTTTGACCTGATCACGCTACGACCTTTGAAACTTCGTAATTCCTCCCCCGACCCTGTAAACTTGCTCCGTCTTACCCAATAAACCATGCCGTCAATTTTAACTATATTTGAGTCAAAGACTTTGGTTAGTCTTGAGTTAACCTAACCAATTTACCATCTAACGGTTAGGATTAGCCGAAATAAAAAGAATAAGAAAAAATATCAAAATCCGGATGCCGACAGGGAGGAGGGCCTCCAGCGCGAGGGTGGGGCAAAGCGGCGGCGGCCGGGGAACTCCATCGTTCAGGGGAGGGGGGGAGCTTCATCTTCGGCAGGGGGCGCGAACGGGAGGGGGGGCGAGGCAGGGGGTGACATCCAAGAGCAGCAGCGTGGGGTGTGGGTTGAAGCAGGGGGGAAGCTCCATCGCAGGGGATCCATCATTGATAGGGGGTGCGAAGGGGGCGGCATCCATCGTTCCCGGTCGGGGGGGAAGCTCCATCGTTCGGCAGGGGCTCCATCATTCCCGCGAGGGGGGAAGCAGCCGCGCTGCGGCGGTGGTGGGGGGGGAGCTGCATCGTTCCCGTGAGGGGGGAAGCAGCAACGTGGCAGGGGGGGCTCCATCGTTTGGCAGGGGGAAGCAGCAGCGCGGAGGGTTGGGGGGGTCATCGACGGGGGCTCCATCGTTTCCGCGAGGGGGGAAGCAGCAGCGCGGCGGGGGGGGGGGGAGCTCCATCGTTCGGCAGGAGGAAGCAGCAACGCGGAGGGTTGGGGGGGTCATCGACGGGGGCTCCATCGTTCCCGCGAGGGGGGAAGCAGCAGTGCGGCGGGTGGGGGGGAGGGGGGGTCATCGGCGGGGGCTCCATCGGCGGCGGGGGGCGGGGGGCTCCATCGTCGGCCCGGGGGGAGGGAGAGTAGCATCGCCGGGGAGGGGGGGACCGACCGGGGTGGGGGGTCTCGGATGATGGAGTGGCACTCCATGTAAATTTAACGAACAAAATGGGTATAATATAAATGAATATAACGGAATCTGGTTAAGTTTAACGGCCTAATTAACGGGCTTTAATCGGAGGGTCTGTAGGGTAAGGGTTAGCAAGTTTACAGGGTCGGGGGAGGAATTACGATGTTTCAAAGGTCGTAGCGGTAATTGCAAAAGATTATAGGGTCTGCCGGGTAAAAATCCCTTTAATAAAACCGTAATAAAATCATTCAAAAAATAAATAAAAATCATAAATAAATACTACATTAATTTATAAACATTTTTTTATTTTATAAGTAAATTCTAATTAATTCATTTAATATGTTAAATAAATAGGTCAAGATCGGTCCAACGTGGACCAATCAGGGGCCAAGGAAAGTTGACCTCCGGTCAACTCCCCCTGTGCCTTTGACTCCCGTCAGAACCATCTTGTCCCCTGCTTTTCCTCCCTTTTTCCTTGGCGTCCCTTTTATCCATCGCCCTCGAATCCTTCACAGATTTTATTCTCTGATCATCCTTGATTCCCGTCGTGATCATGGATCCCTTGTACATAGCCCTGATTCTTCAATAATCACCGGTCAATGGGGGTCTCCAGGAATGTTTATAAATAACTTCTTCTTCCTCCTTGGCCGAATTGGGCCAATTTCATCCTTCTCTATGAGCTTGAATCAGCTCCTGGAGGAGCCCTCGTGACAGGAGGCGCTTCCCAGCACCTCAATTCGGCCCAAGGAGGAGGGAACTTTTGTTGCGGCGGTCCTCCGGCGGCCGCCCTGCTCCCTGGAGGCCCCCAAGTATAAGAGCTACGCTTTTACTTATTTTAGTTAGGATTTTATTTCAGCATTTCATTTCTATCTTTAGATTAATCATTAGCACTTAGTTGTAACGTAGAATGGCCGATTTGTAGTTCGTCGGAGCTCTACTCCAGCGAACTGTTCACTGTAACCCCGACGTTTTCCGACCACCCTTTCACTTCCATTTCGTTCCCCTATGCCTTCTCCACCTCCCAGCCACCCTGTCCAACCGGATTCGCACTTCGATCCACGAATCGGTGCTCATCTCCTCCGCTTCACCAGAGCATGGCCGCCCTCATCCATTTTTGCGCTAACAGCTTCATTCTTGGGCCGAGGAGCATCGCCGCGAGCCGAGCTTTCTTCCTGAGCAGGTTAGGTACGTTGGACAGCACCAGCAGCCGATTCACATGCGGGCGGAGGTACCTGGAGCACCTTGCCTTCTCCGACCTCGCAAGGGCGCTCCAGTGACCCTCTGACTGATCCAAGTCCTCCAGCAAATAGAAGACTCTTCCAGGAAGCCTTTGGGACACCTTGGAGCAGCAAAGGCCGGCGGAGCAGCGAGTTCTCACCGGAGGAAGCTCGTCTAGGCGAGCGTTCTTCCCCGTTCTTCCAGCCGTCGTCTCTGCCGTTGGATGAAGGGCAGGTCCCAGGTCAAACCACAGCCATCCGATGAAGCGAGCAGCCACTGTAGATCTCAGCCAGGAGATCTAATCCTAGCGCTTCATCGGCGAACCGGCATCGGCCGTTGGGAGTGACGCGTGTCAAGTGACCCACATCCAGCCGTCCATCTGCGCCCACTTTGGGGTAATTTTCACTTATACCCCCGCCTTTTTATATATTTAACGTTTAATTCTGTAAATAATTTTGCGTGTTATCAAATAATCGTAAATTTTGCAGTAGGACCCTTGTACTTTCTTTAATTGCATTTTGGTCCTTCCGCGCCTCACGTGCAGTCCCACGTGAGGCGCGTGAGAATTGCATGTAACCCCTGGTGGTTTTTGTATATTGTGAAATAGTTCTAAAAACTATAATAAATGTTTATTTCAGTAGAACTGTGCCCTTGTCATTTATTTTATTTGCATAAATGCCCCTGTCAGGCTGTTATTTTTTGTGTCTTTTATCTATTTATTAAAAATACCCATTGTGCGTCTAAAAATCCAGGAAAATTAGGATAGATGCTCAATGTGACGTTCCTTCACGCTGTATTTTATTTTGCATTTTTTCGCATTTTTCCTAATTATAAAAAGAGGAAAAAGAAGCACTTTTTGTACTGCATGAATTAGAAAATACAAAAAAATTAGAAAATGTTTTTTGAAAAATTCCAAAAAATTATATATGGTATAATTATATATATTGAGTCCAGAAATTGAAAAAATCTAAAAATATGAAAAAGAAAATTAAAATAATCAGAAAGCTCCAAAATCCAACAAAAAAATAGAAAAATCCTTAAAAAACCCCAAAAATATATTTTTCTCTTTTATAAATATCTATATATTATTATTAATATATCACAATTAATTTGGGAAATTTTGGAGTTTATTTTATATTTTTAAAACCCAAATTATTTTCGGCCTATTTAATTAATGCCATATTAGGGACATTTTTGGGATTAAAAATACATAAAAATTAGAAATATTCCAGAAAAATAAATAAGAATTAGAAAAATATTAAAAAGCTAATATATATATATATATATCTATATTAAGTATATATATACATATATTATATTATTTCCCTCTCTCTCCTTTTATATATACATCTCTTTATATATATCATATATATATACATATTTATATAACTAAAAATATAAAAAGGAAATAAAAAAATTATTATAACAAAAATATTAAAAAAATACATAAAATCCAAAACCCACAAAAACAATAAAAGGACATGAACAATGGATTGAATAATTACATATCACATACATTCCCTTCGCCTCCCAGTGTTCGACCTCTACTTGTGCTTACACCTATACACATTTGCATGTAGAGTTATAATAAATTTTAACTCCACATTTTTGATATTCATTGCATATACTTTATTGTGGGTTAATTGTTGATTGATTTGAGGACTATTGAGCGGTCACCACATCGACTATTGATCCGCCTTGTGGATTAATAGGACCCTTAATTCTCCTCAGTCATCAAATGGCACCGTTGCCGGGGAGGCAACGGATTTTGTTTGATTTTGTGAGCTTATTTGTTCATTTATTCAAATATTTGCTCATGTCCATGATTCAGTTATTTGTTTGGTCTTTATTCCTATTTGATATTATTTGATTGACTGCTCTGACCATTTCTTTCCTTTGTCTTTGATGCGAGGGACCGCCAAGCGAAGGAGGACCTCCTAGGAGTACCGATGCACCCAAGCAAGGTGGAGTTGGCTTTTCTATGCTAAGCCATCAGGAGAGAGCATCAAAGGGAGAAGAAAGAGAATTTTTGAAGAAAGTCTCTATTTTTATGCATATTATTATGTATATTCATGTGAGAGAGTGACCCTTAGAATTTTGTAATAATACAAGACTCTCACAGGTACACTCCGACTCCCGAGGTCCATTACCCGAGGGATTGTTCCCTTGGGGGCCTCGACGGTTTTGACGCTTTTTCGTTTTTATATTATTTTTATTATTTTGTGTGAATAAGCCCTAGCTTAGGAATTGCTTGCCGATAGATTAAGGTCCAAACACCCTAATATATTTGCATGTACCTATAGTGCGTTTTGGATCTAGGAAAATCTAAACAGTCGGTTCATTTATTTCTTAATCTCTTTGCCGTGAGCGAGCCCCATCAAGCGCTACTCCTGAACTCGAGTGTGTCGAGAAGAGGAGGGGTGAGCCAAGACCGGACTCTTAGGTTAAGGATAAGTAACTGACTTGTGGTGCATCACGATAATAGCAGTTACTATCCTAGGGCGATTTCTTCGGCTCTATAGGTTTCAAATTCTGTTCTGCATCCCGCATGGAGAGAGCTGGGAAGCACTGTAAGTCTTCGTACTTAGCATGCATCATCGATTTCTGACTTGCATGACTTTTCCGACCTTCTCCCTCTGTTTTTGCCAATCTTGGGTGCTTAATGGAAATTGAAATCTCGATAGGCACGTACATTGAAAATATCCAAAAAAAGTGATAACTTAAATAAAATCGGGACTGCTAACTCTATTGGACCTAAAAATAAAACGTAATGGATTCCTTGTCTTGGGGAGAGCAACCCCCTCATTGTATGCGTTTTAAGGGCTCACGTACACGCTAAGGAGTAGAGCCCAAATACTATCAAGCCTCCTAAGTGTTTGTACAACTTTGTGAATCTCACCTAACTCTAAAAACCGAAAAGATAAATGACCGTCACCTGACGGTCTTCACTGTGCCGAGTAGGTGAATTGGGGGTCTTGCCTTGTGTATTGATTGTGACTTGGAGTCCGTTGTGTTTCTCATCCTTTATTAGAGTAATCGGTCCCATTGTGTGAGTCATGCATTTTTCATCTTTGAGTCTCTCTACCTCTCTTATACATATACCTCTTCATTTGCATTGAGTCGTGATATTGGCGCTTGAGCTCAATCATTCCTTCGCCAAGTCCATTCATCCCGACATCTTCTTCACCATCTTCTTCGTATCCACTGTATCATCCACATCTTCTCTGGCTCGAGGAGAGCCTGCTCTTCGAACCACCATTTTGACAGTGTTCCCGCCCTGTGTGGAACACCCAATTTTGTCTATGTCTCGAGCTTCTTGCCCGCCCTCCTCGTCCCCTCTGTTTCACTCTTCTTTCACCCTTGATATTGGCACGCACGCTCAATCAGCTTCTCCACCCAATTGTGTACCCTTCTCATCCATCTTCTTCGTGTACCCCGTATCACCTCTCCCTTTCACCCGGGAATGCTGTGCAGATTGATGAGGCCCGCATCGAGGATTATGTATACAGATTATTTGTGTAAGACGGGCCAATGATGTTGAGGATGCTGAGATGGATTTTACTTTTGGATATATGCATACAAGTGTATTAAGGATTTATGATGATGCATGATCATTAGGTGTGATGTATTATTGAGGATTTTGGTCTCGCACACGGGATTGAGGATGTGATGTGCTTCGGTGAATGGAGGATGATATCATGATATTTTTACTGATCTATCTATTTTGCGGTTTCGGCCCGTCTTGATTTGGATTTTAGATGAACTCTTTTGTTATGTGCTTCATGATGACGGTGCCCCGACCCCCATGATTTCTCATCTTCTTGATTGACCCATCCTTGATCTCCTGACGCTTTGATCTACCTCGGCACTTAGAGGATTCCTGATGATATATTGTGCCAGCTCAGCTTATTGGATTGACTTGAGGGATGTTTGTGATTGACCTGATTATTTGCTCCCTCGTATGATCTTATGCCCTCTTGTTGATTGATGGATTCACAGTATTTCGAGGACATGAGATGGCTTGCCAGCATGCCCGCGACCTTCATTGATCTAGCTCGCATACCTCCCCGAGGACTATCTGCGGGAGAATGCGACAATGTCTAGGACTACGGTTTCATTCACGACTTTGGTCGTCATTGAGATGGGACCCGAAACCGAGTCAGATGATATGCTTGATTGGCCTCCCTCTGTGACTGGGTGCCCAATCTGTCGGCACATGAGGCCAACTGTCAGATTTCTCTCCTTGACGGTCCTTGCAAGGCAGAGCTCCTCTTTTCTGATTATTCCATGCCTGGTTCATAGCTCTCCGAGGGTTATCTGCGAGAGGCTATGACACATTATTGCTATGATGGTCTCTTCTGCTGGTAGATGGTCTGCCGTCTATCGAGACTATGTATTCTGTGGATCCGTCTGATGGGTCCGGCTCCTTCGAGCCATTCTCTCTCCTTGACGACCCTCGCAAGGACGAGATGTACTCTGATTATTCACTACGTAGCTCACATCGCTTCCCGAGGACTATCTGCGGAAGGATGTGACACTTTCTTTACGATCGGCTTCACTCACCTCTGGAGCCGCCACCTTGTTGGGCACGAAGCCGACTCGTCTGATTTGTGCTCGGTCTCCCTTTCTAATTATGTGCCTGACCTGTTGGGCCATGAGACCTACTTGTTCGGACTCCTTTGAGTCTGCTCTCCTTGACGGTCCTCGCAAGGATGAGCTCTTTTTCTTATTATTCTTTGACTAGCTCGTAGCTCCCCGAGGGTTATCTGCAGGAGACTACGACATATTTCAGATCTGATTGGTCTCTTCTGATGGTAGCCGAATTGTCGACCACCGAGACCACTATGTGGGTCCATCTGATGGACCCTGCTCCTTTGATCCCTTCTCTCTCTCTCCTTGACGACCCTCGCAAGGTAGAGATACATTCTGATTATTCCTTGCCCAGTATGCATAGCTCCCCGAGGACTATCTGCAGGAGCATGCTACACTCTCTTTACGCTCGGTTCCCCTGCTGACTATGTCTCCGATTTGCGGAGCACGAAGCCGAGTCGTTCGATATATTTGGTTTTGGTCCCATCCTGAGTTGCATATCCGATCTACAGATCATGGGACCCAACGGATTAGACTCCTTTGAGTCTGCTCGCCTTGACGGTCCTCGCAAGGCTGAGCTCCTGATATCTGTTATTTGCATGCTTAGTTGGCAGTACATTCCCCGAGGGTTGTCTGCGGGACGCTGCCACATTCCTTAGATTATCCGGTCTCTTCTGCTGGTAGCCGATCTGTCGCCTACCGAGACCATTTCTGTGATCCGTCTGATGGATCAGGCTCCTTTGAGCCCGCTCACCTTGATGGCCCTCGCAAGGGTGAGCTTCTATTCTGATTATTCATCGATTAGCATGTACCACTCCCCGAGGGTTATCTGCGGGAGGAAACATCATTTTCTAGGTACTCAGTTTCATTCCTGGTGTCTCCTGTCTGTTGGAGCAGGAAGCCGAGTCTTCTGAGATGCGTACTTGGTCCCCTCTCTGATTATGTATCCGATCTATGGAACACGGGACCAAGTCTTCTGATTAGGGTCTGATTCCTGGCTCCTTTGAGCCTGCTCACCTTGGCGACCCTCGCAGGGTTGAGCCATGTCTTGCGGCATTAGGTGTGTGTCTCCTACGATCTTCCGACCTCATGACCACCGCATGCCACGATGTCTCCTATTCTCTATCTTCCATATATTATCTAGACTTTGATTGACCGGAGGGCTCTACATTGTTCCTTCTTCCTCCCGGTCTTACAATATCGGCTTTATTCCCTCATGCTAACCCTACAAGCCGATTGACTGCTTCATGCTACCGCATCCGATATCTTTACTGTCTGATCTATTTGTCCCCGGTAGCCGACACCCACCTGCCTGCATACCCGGGTGTCCTTTCACCTTCTGACTGTGCCCTCGTTCTCACAGGGAGACGATGATGCGAGTACGGTATTCACTTGTCAGATACCGTCCTGTACTTCACCAGTCTCTTCACTGCTTGTATATATGTGTTTGAATATTCCGTTTTCCCGCATGTTATGCGTGCCCCAGATCTATCGCCATATCTTTTGTCTATACGTAGGACGTACTTTGTCCTAAGTATAGGGGGGTACACACTGCGTTGTTCTTTCGTCGTTCAGTTTTGTCACTCCTGTTGTTGCCTATACTTAGGGATATCTCACCCTAAGTATAGGGGAAGTGATGCGTATATTCTCCACGACCTTTTTGTCTATCTGTATATATCTCTCTTTTCGTCTTTTCTTTTCCTTTTCATATTTCTTTATCTAAATAAAACGTGTCGCCCCTTGTAGACAGTTTTCTATACTTAGGATGTACTTTATCCTAAGTATAGGGGGGGTGTACCCCTGATTTGATTAATTCATTGCTCTGTTTATTACCACCCTTGACCCTCCCTACTTTGTGTACAATCTTCTATACTTAGGATTACTTGATCCTAAGTATAGGGGGGACGGTCAACTTCTATTTCCTTCATCTCTTATTTGTATATTCTTTAGACTCGTCTATACTCAGTATGAGTTATGTCTTCTCTTTTCTTTTCCGATCTATGAGGACATAGCTCATGTTAAGTATAGGGGGTTCGTATATACTCTGTATATACTTCATCCATAACTCGTACTTTCGTATAATTATGATACAATTCATTAAGTAATAATGCTTCTTATCCCTCAGATTCTTTTTGTATATACTGATTAATAAATCAGGTTAAAAATACTTTTGCAAAATGATTTGAAAATTGGTGGGAACTGTTTGGAAAACTTTTTGTGAAATATTTTCAACCTTTGTAAAAATATTTTGATTGCAAAAATTCTTTTATTTGTGTGAAATAAAGGATTTAAAAATTTATTTGCAAAAGATTTTGAAAATGTTTGTAAAAGTATTTTGAGAAAATGTATATATATTGTTTGCAAAATCTTTGCAAAATGGATTTCAAATGTTTGTAAATATTTGCAAAAATTATTTTGTACTATAGTTTTCAAAATGATTTTTAAGTAAATTTGAGGAATAAAAGCATCATAATAACAATAATAAAAAATAACTGTCAAAACTAGTAAATTCTTGTAAAATAAAGTGGCACGCCCATGTAAATAGTTGTATATATTTTAGTCTTTAAGTGCCATAATTCTTTTATTTGTAAATTCTTTGTGTAAAACTTTTTTTCTCTTTGTTTGCAAATTCGTTGAAAAATTGCATTATTCTTTGCATATTTGTAAATAGCATTTGCATAGCATTACATTCTTTGATTGAGCTTGATGATTCAACTAGTCCAATAAAGTCGAAGATTGGAGCTTGGTTGGACCTTACTGCACCTAAATTGCACTGGAACCTTATGGGAACTAGGTTTAAGGTACTTCAGGTCTATTCATACTTAATTCTTTGAGAAAGCAGGGCTGGGTTTAAGTCACCTCAGTGGACTAACTAGAACTTTTCGAAACACACACATGACTCTTGTCGGCCGTGACCTAACTTGGACACTTTCACCTTTCACTTGGCTCAACTCAGTTGGAATGGTGAGGGGGTTGGATTTGCCAGTCTGAGACGCACACGGGTGGAAACATTCGTCCTCGTCTAGGGAGGGAAGTGCACCCCAACCTGGTCCAGTTTCAATGAAGTCGAATGACGGGAGAGTGTGGGTTGCAATAAAGCGTCAAAAGAGGGATAGTCTACTGGCTCAAGGGGAAAATTTCTTGTATATATGCTGCACCATGTAGATACGTTGTACAGATGCACTTGAAAAAAATGCAAAAACAACTCCAAAAAAGTGGTGGGTCGGATTGAAAATTTAATAACCCCACCGGAGTGTATATAGCCCAATAAAGCAAAAGCTTATGGTATCCATGTTACATCTCATGAAGCTTGCAGCGGGAGACTTAGCTACACTGGTTGAGCTCCCAAAATTCTATACCTCTTATTCCCCCTCTTCTTGAGCCGGTTGCCACATGAACTTAGAAGGGAATACCCCGCTCCTCGACGGTAGAGGGCTGGATTAGGGAATCATTGGGTTGTCATTCTGGAGAAGTCAGTTCCTTTGTCATTTCAGTTGGGTAGAGCCACTATCACTTACACCGTACAAGTCAGCTTCATAGTCATAAGGGTTTGCGTATGACGTAGGCTAATTCTGACCTGGCTATTGAGGTGATTTGAACCTAGTTTTGTGACTCTTGAAGGCTGTTGTGTTTTAAATTTGGTTCCCAACCAGGTTCCACACACATTCTCACACCAAGGTCTAACCTGAGATCCAAACTTTGATTTTGTACAGATAAGTTTAATAATCATGACCAATTCAATTATTCTTTAAATTCTTTATTTTTGCGTTTTCCTTTCTTCTTATTCTTTAATTCTTTTTGTACTTATTTCATAAGTGTTTGCTAGGGACTAGCAAAGGCAAGAATAGGGGGGTGATGAATCTCCATTTCATCACCTTTATTCTATCATTTTGGCCTTAAAAACCCCAGCAAATGCATGTAAAAGCATCAATTTCTATATAAGAGCATCCATTCTTTATTGTATTTATTGTATATAAAATAAGGTTTTTAATACCAAAATTATAGAAAAGAAAAGAAAAAGGAATAAAATATTGCAAATATTTTGTGACCCTAACCTCGAGACCAAGTCCAGAATGGAATTGGTCTACAAGGAATAAAGTAGGGGGAGATAAGGGCCAGTAATACAATAAATATCTCATTTATTTATTCATTCATTTATGTATTTTTGACACCTATTTTGTATAGAATTATTTATTCATCAAATAAAAAAACTTTTTTTGTACATGAAAGTTGCAGATAATAATGTAAATAAAAATACAAAATTGAGTATGTGCAAAAATAATACACAGTGTACATTTTATACACAGAATAAAAAGCCAAAATCTCAACTTCACAGACCTATATCTTGCAAATAAAAACTCCAAATCACCCAAACTCACTTCAATTGTATATAGCTTTCCAATAACTATTTAATAAAATTAGTTTCATAATTTTTGGAGTTCATCTGTAGAAGTTAGGTTTTTGACCCTCCTTGTACATAGTACCCGATTAAAATATTCATTTTATTCAATATTCATTATTCTTATAAATTCATATTTTTATAATTTTGTAAATAATGTATACAATACATGTACATATTAAAATTAAAAGAATATTAAAAAAAATTGTAAAATAAAATAAGCCTATGTAATACATAGGCAAAATACCTATGCTACCTATATGTACATAAATAAAAGAGACTTTATTCTTTTATTCTTTATAAATTTATATTTTCATATCAGTGCATATATTATATATAACTTACTAAAAATACAAATCCAAAATAAAAATAAATAAAAATCATTAAATAACTAAAATGTATATAATATATAGTTAAAATACCTATAAGTATACCAACATATACATAAACACATTTACTTAAAAATGTAAATGAACTCATAAAAATTAAATAAAAATATATTTCTACTCATACAAATAAGTTATAAATTTATAAAATAAGCCAATAAAATAATAAAAGAAAATAAACAAAGTAAAAATAAAATACACAAAAATACATGTAAATAAATACATATACACATTATTTTAATAAAACCGTAATAAAATACTTCAAAAAATAAATAAAAATCATAAATAAATACTAAATTAATTTATTAACATTTTTTATTTTATAAGTAAATTCTAATTAATTCATTTAATATGTTAAATAAATAGGTCAAGATCGGTCCAACGTGGACCAATCAGGGGCCAAGGAAAGTTGACCTCCGGTCAACTCCCCCTGCGCCTCTGACTCTCGTAAGAACCATCTTGTCCCCCGCTTTTCCTCCCTTTTTCATGGGTGTCCCTTTCATCCATCGCCCTCGAATCCTTCACGGATTTTATTCTCTGATCATCCATGATTCCCGTCGTGATCCTGGATCCCTTGTACATAGCCCTGATTCTTCAATAATCGCCGTCAATGGGGGTCTCCAGGAATGTTTATAAATAACTTCTTCTTCCTCCTTGGCTGAATTGGGCCAATTTCATCCTTCTATATGAGCTTGAATCAGCTCCTGGAGGAGCCCTCGTGACAGGAGGTGCTTCCCAGCACCTCGATTCGGCCCAAGGAGGAGGGAAATTTTGTCGCGGCGGCGCTCCGGCGGCCGCCCTGCTCCCTGGAGGCCCCCAGGTATAAGAGCTGCGCTTTTACTTATTTTAGTTAGGATTTTATTTCAGCATTTCATTTCTGTCTTTAGATTAATCATTAGCACTTAGTTGTAATGTAGAATGGTCGATTCGTAGTTCGTCGGAGCTCCGATCCGGCGAACTGTTCACTGTAACCCCGACGTTTTCCGACCACCCTTTCACTGCCATTTCGTTCCCCTACGCCTTCTCCACCTCCCAGCCACCCTGTCCAATCAGATTCGCACTTGGATCCGCGAATCGGTGCTCATCTCCTCCGCTTCACCGGAGCATCGCCGCCCTCATCCATTTTTGCGCTAACAGCTTCATTCTTGGGCCGAGGAGCATCGCCTCGAGCCGAGCTTTCTTCCTGAGCAAGTTAGGTGTGTTGGACAGCACCAGGAGCCGATTCACATGCGGGCGGAGGTACCTGGAGCACCTTGTTGGAAATGCGAGCCCACGGCGAGCCGTTATGCAATAAATGTTATTGCAATTCACTCCTTAATCTGAAATGAAGAATACATAATTTGCATAATAGGTCCCTTAGTACAATTAGGGTTATGTACCATGGCCATCTTAACGATCATACAGCTGTTGATTCAATTACTGAATCATAGAGGCTGGTGCTTAGATGAATATCTAAAGAGTTAGATTGAGGACTCATCAAGCACCGTCAGATGATTGTTAAGAGATGATCTCCAGCCTGAGTAGGAGATGGCAATCCTTATCTCTGAAGGCTGATATCTGACCGACCTCTTGATGCAGGTCCTCTGCATAGGAATAGAGATTCGGAGGTGTCAGATTAGTTAGGTCAAAGAGTTGACTTAACGAGATCGAGATAACCAAAGTCCTATATCGTATGCTGTCATGATATAGGCACGCATCCTCTGACCAGAGACAGATGTGTTGCTATATGTCTAAGTATGTACATTTGGCAGACCAATAGGTTGATGACCTAATCAAGGTCTATACACCGGCGCGCTGGTGTGCATATAAGGGCATATGAGTAATACGATCTCTCAAAGGGATCATACAGGTTCAATTACTGAACCGGAAGACATGAGCTCACTCATGAGATATTGGGAAGAATCAAATTCCGTGCGCACGGTCGTCTCGCTTTGGAAGCTTGACTGAATTTGTAGGTTTGATATATACTTTTGGAAAGTATATGATCAAGACCTAGGTATGATATATGCTTTTGGAAAGTATATGATTGATACCGACTCCCAATGATCGAATGAGAAACTTACTGATAAAACCATGAAGTAGACAATATAAAGTTGATCGAATACTTCGGTTTAGTCTGAGTCTTCCAGTATGCAGGATGTACAGGTATTGGGAATACCTGAGGGTGATGTGATCATAAACGATTGTATAACCATGACGCTTCCATTCCTAGGGAGTGATGAAACGGGTCTGGATTTTAGTGACTCCTCTCAGTAGAGAAGTGATCTGATCTTGGTCCAAGTATTGGACATTGATCTGAATGTGATTCAGATACAATGAGAAGATTAGATTTACGGTCTTGATTTAATCAAGCATCTATGGGAGGCCCGCGATCTGGATTTGAGATACGATCTCAATATCCATGTCACTATACGTGGAACAATACAATCGCCCTGTCCTTATCTCCAAGTATCTGCGGAGAAAGCGCATTATCATTGAAGGAGTTCATGGATAATTCTATTGTTGATATATGTATCCGAGCATTGAGAATATGGATAATTAAATGTGATTTAATTATCATGATTAATATGAATTTGATTCATATTATAAAGAGAGCTATCTTAGATAATTAGATTATCAAAGATGTAAGTAATATGAATATGATTCATATTATTTGGACACAAGAGAATAGAGATCCAAAATGATTAAATGTGATTTAATCATCATGGATATGAATAATGTGGATAGCAATATCCACATTAATCAAATATAATATAAATGTGATTTATAATATATAAGAGAGAGATGTTTGTAATTTACATTTGTTAATTAAATGTTAATGTGAATTGGATTCACATTGGACATTAAATTCAAAATGTAATTTACATTTTGTTTTGGGTTGTGAATGTGATTCACAAATTTTTCAATGGCATGATTGCAATGTTCACAAAATAAATTGGATTTATTTTTTGTGAAATAATTTGCAACAAAAGTTGTTGCAAATAATGGAGATTACATAAAAGGTGAAATAGACACCTTCCTAATGGAGGAGGGTGGACGGCCACCACTCCCATTAGGAAAGGGAGGCCGTCCCCCATCTCCACATGGAAGGAGGCTTTCTCTCCTTTCATTATCTCCATGTATTGATGATTTAATTTTGTAATTAAATTGTGTTGATTTATCAACATATATTTAATTTAAATTAAATTAATTGTTGTTGTGTTTTTAGCAACAAATCATGAGCATTGAAAGAAACACAAATTGATGTGGACCACTGGATTTGTGTTGACACATGGATTGAGATCCATGGATCCCAAAACCCTATAAAAGGGGAGGCACCCCATTGCTCTTCTAGACAAAATAAGTTGAGGCAACAAATCTCTCTCTCTCTCTCATTCTCTCTACACGTCCTCTCTCCATCTCTCTCATGTGGTCGTCCACCATGGATGCCCTAGAGAGGTTCTCCATCGCCGCGGCATCGTCGTTATGCTGCCCGATGGTTTGCTCGTGGATCTCCGTCTCCTTCGGTGCGCCCCGCTCGTGAAGAAGACATCGGATCTCGTGTGTCGAGATCAGGAGATCCGCCGCTTGGATCATCAACATGGATTGCGAGAAGCACGCGGTTCATCCCCGCGCTCGCAAGCGTCTCCTCCGACGGATCGGACTTGAGACAGGAGGTCTCTTCGTTTAGAGACTTGATCGCAACCACGCTTCAAGAGGTAAACCTAATACTTGGTTGTGGTTTAGACGAAATGATCCGAGAAGTGTTCTTGGATCATGTGGTTTCGTCACATGAAAATTTTTTAATTTCCGCTGCTTAGAACAACTAGTGCGACTAGTCGTTCTTCGTCGTATTCGATACGACGATCACGCTTCCGTGATGCGCTTGAGGATATAACCATATCCTTCATGTGGTATCAGAGACTTAGGTCGGTGGTTTTGGATACGATTCATAAACCGAGGACGACTTGGGTTCATTAGGGTATGCGAAAGTTTTCTTGAATTTCATTTTCGCATCTCTGTTTTGATATTATTTTCGGCACTGTTTAAATTGTTTAAACACGAAAATAATATTTGGATTTTATTCCCCATTAAATAAGGAAACCGTAGGATCTGAGTTTGCGAGATTTCGATTCCGTTTGCTCTAGATATGCTCATTTTAGTGAACATGTATCCACTGTTTCGGGGACTGCGGATCATGACGTAATTAAGATGTTAATTGCGGATTTGATACGCCTTGAAATGCGTGCAAATCACTTGGGTTCTGTTGTAAATCAAGTTAGCAAACTTTAGAAATTTACCTTGCTTAATTTGGATTTAAATTGATTGAGATATGATATTTTTAGTAAGTGAGGGTCACTGCTGAAAATACTTTCCTAATCAAGAACCTAGTGATTGTCATTTAATTAATTAGTGAAATTAAATTGTTTAATTTCCTGGAATAATTATGCATAAATATTTGTGAAATATTTAATGATAATTATGTCCTTAAATGACTTTGCCCTAACCAACAAATGATTAGATGTGATCTAGATCAAGATTGGTTACATGATCTACATGATCAACATTCCAACAAACATGTTTCTTGAATAGGACTTGGGATTTGTTTAGCAAATCTCATTATAATGTTAATCAAAAATGTTTTGATTATTACTATATGGTACAATTTCGGTTGAAGAACCGATGATCATCTCAAGTACAAATTAATCAATTTGGCATTATCCTTTCCCGAGGCGGATATGGTGCCTAGTCGGAGAGCATTGGGGTTGCGGGTTGCAACGTATGTGGTCCGTCCCACTCTCGTCGGTACTGGCCATGACAGCGGGTAGGGCCGGGATAATGTCCGAGGGATTAAGATGTATTTTTTTCTAATTATTAAAATTCGAAATAATATGTATTTGAGATAATACCATTATTCAAGTAACTATTAAAATGTTTGTTGGATATTAATTGGATCATTAATTTAATATGATTAGATTAATTGGAATCCAATTAAGATTGAAATACTCTAATATGATTAGAGTTAATAATTCCCTTGGAAGAATTAATTATGTGAATGTGATTCATGATAATTAATTAAAATTTGAATATGAGGTGGAGGATCACATAAGTGACATCCATGGTCTCCCGTCAAGGCGAAGGGTTCCGTCGCCAGGGATTGTAAGTGGGAGACGCCTGTCCGAAGTGACAGCTCCTGTATGCAAGCGCATCTGGATCGGGCTCTTTGCTTCTCGAAAGAGTAAGGACATATGCGTAGTGACCCCAATATCGGGTCCTCATATTATTGGGGCGATATTGGATTGCGCATAGCGAGTTGTATTCCTGTTGACGGTTGGTTCAATTAATGACGGGTCAACATTGCCTTAGGGGTGGTGGGCCCGGGTGTTAAAGACCGAATTGGGAGATGCAAGTTGGACTTGCAAGGCGGAATGTGTTCCCGCTTCTTTTTATCCGAGTTGTAGGTTCTCATATTATTGGGATACAACAAAGATAAGGAAGGAGATCCCAGATCTTGCTTGAGATATAATGGTAAGTATATCTCTTACATTGAAAGTGATTAAGGGAATGAACTTTTAGTGTTGACAAGGAAAGACAACTTTGATATAAAAATTCCTAAATCAAAGTAAAATATGTATATATAAATACATACATCTATGCAAATTTCTTGTTTCAGATAATCCTTCATTAAAACCCACTCAATATTATACTCAATAATAACCAGTAAAATATCATGGATTGGACTCATGATCCAGATATTATGCTTGCAGTTGGACACATAATGTATGTTGTTGCAACATGCAAGTCTCCTCATACTAATGAGGAATGACAATTAAAATAAATAATAGGACTACAACCCTAGGGTTTGTATGTCTCTATAGTCTTGATCTCATCGGATGTACTTTGGAAGTGACATGTCGATAATGATCATAATTGTCAATTAATCCTTATAAAATCTAATAAGATGTTCTGGCATACATATGTGCTCTCAACATTTAATCATGAATGACATGGTTCTCTGCATCGTGAAGAATGGTGGCTCTATAAGAGATGATGTATTCAAATTGTTTGAATACCTACCTTAACCAATGTTTTAAGAGTTTAGATGGATGTAGATGATGAGTGTCATCATTCTACTATCTATACTCTGGTCATTCATGAAGCTTCATAATATTCATATTGTATGAATTTAATGAAGCATGTATAAATGTTGAAATGCTCTTACATAAGAGATCCTTAGTCTTAAGCAATGGTTGCTTATAGATAAAGGGAGCGCAGTGGAAGCATGGGTTGGACCTGAGTAAGAAGTATGGTCAAAGAGTTGACTATACATCTATGACTTCCATATGTCATCCGAAGAGTTGGATGAATGCCAATACTGCAATAAGTTGATGTGTTGATAGTATGACTATCAAGTCTATCTAGAATCCTTAGAGAAGGACTCGGATGGAGCATCTGATTAATCTACATAAATCATTGATAAGATAAAGTCCAAATAATTGTATCTCAATCTTCTGATGACATTTGCAATAGGTTGCATATGTTTTAGAAGACTGGAAAATTTGATCTTAAAGGTTTATAGTTATCCACATGGATATTGATGCAATTGTTGCAACAATCTCTGTTGGATTGATAGACTTGTTAATTTCAGTGGGAGAGTCCTTAGTCTTAGAGAATGTCTCTATGACCTAGATATAAGAATACACTCATTGTTTGTTTCTAAATGTTGGAAATAAACATGAATTCTGAGGTAGAACTATCATAAAAAGTTATGATGGAGATATTTCAGATAGTAATCTAAAATCTAGTGGACTCCACTAAATTAGAAAATTAATGAATGGTTCATTAACATTTCTAAATACTGAAATTAAACCTTAAGATCAATAGGAGGATGAAGATCATTTGACAATGATCTAGCATCAAGCCTTGGACATTTGTCTATTGATTTGATCAATAGACTAGTAAGAGATGAAACTTTAGAATGTCTAAAATTTCAAAACTTTGAATATTGTATTCAAAGAAAATTGTCCAATACACCCTTCTTAGAGAAAGGTGTAAGATGTCAAGGTATTCAGGATCTCATACATATTGATGTATGTAGATCATCTATATCATAGTAAACATTATGGATATGTGATATCTGTTGATGATTATGTATGATATAAGATTTCTTCTCTTCACCTAAGAAACCTTTGAAATGTTCGAAGATTTCATTATTTTTGGTTTAAAACAAAAGTTTGAAGGAAGATAAAATGAATTTGATCTAATCTAGGTAGCAAGTACCTGTTAGATAAATTCAAAGAATACCTTATAGAGATATGAATATCATTTCTATCTCAATCCTCCTAACACACCTTAACTCAATAGAGTTATAGGCAGATACAATTGGATCATGTGTGACATGATCTTATCAATGATGAATTTTAAGCATAATTATCCCTTAGTTTCCAGGTATGTATGTGTAGTAGAGACTACAATGTATATCCTTAATAAGGTTCCATGTATGTTGGAATCTAGCACTTGAGAGTGTTGCTTCATTAGGAAAATAAAGGATGGTATTGGATACCTACTTTATGACCTTGAGATTCTTAAAGTATCTCATCTCTGAGAATGTGATTCTTAGAGGTTGAGACTCTTGAGAATCAAGATGAAAATGAAGTGTAGGAACTCATTTAATCTTGAGAAGATAATGAGGCTCCTGAAATTGGAAACTAAAAAGGACAATTAATGATGAAACATTAATACCTCTTCAAAAGAGTTTGAGGAAGGATTCCATGTGTCAGAGAAATCTGACAATGATCGAACTTCATGTGATGAAGCTTCTGAAGATCATCGCATGGATAGATGGATGTTAGCAATAAAAGTCTAAAGTAGACTTCATATACAAGTGTTGTATATGGACCCTATAGGATCCACCTATATAGGTAAGACCTGTAAAGGTGTAAATGGATCTTCAAGAGAAAGGGAACCTGATGAGAAGGTGGAGACCTTCAAAGCACGGTTCGTAGCCATGAGCTACACATCGGAAGAGAAGACATTGCTTGCGATGAGACTTGCTCTTCGGTGACCATGCTTAAAAACATCAGAATATTGCTAATCTTAGCTACACAACTTGACTATTGCATCTTCAAGATGTAAGTCAATATTGCATTCCTCTACGAATACCTCTTTGAGGATATTCACATGAAGTAGCCCCAGGGCTTCATGGTTGAGGAAAGCAAGGTGTGCAAACTAAGGAATCCATCTATGGACTCAAATAAGCTTCTTGAAGTTGGACCATAAGATTTGATGGAATTATAATTGTTATGATTTCAGATAGAATCTTGATGAGCCATGTGAAGCTTAGTGGGAGTGCCTTTGTGTTCATCTTGCTGAATGTAGATGATATCCTGATCATTTAAAATGATATAAGGATAATAATAAGTGTTTTATTCTCTGGTTATTCCATATCTTGAAATATGATTTCAAAGATACCTCTTAGATCTTAGTTCTGAAGTTGTTCAGAAGCCAAGAGAAGAGGATAATTGGACTGTCACATTTGTAGTATACCTTGGATATATTCTATTCATAGAAATTCCAAGAAAGGCTTCTAACCCTTAAGATATGGTACTGACCTATCTTAAGGGATAGCACCTCAAAGAGTTGAGGAAGTAAATGCTACAACTACTTGCACTTGTGCATTAGTTACGAGAAGCTGAGTGTATGCTAGAGTGTACAAATACCAGATGTCTGTCATGCAGTGGGAGTAGTAAATTGTTACTAATCCTACTGTAGAGATAAAACACTTGATTGCAGTAATAACAAAATCTTCATAGATGAGGAGATTTTTGAGATAGTAATATCAAAGTCTTGTCTACAAAAGTTTAAGACCATGTAGATAGTGATATACAAAGGTCTAAACTTTAGATACCTTAGGAGATAGAGATCTCCGGGAATGAAGGTATTCTAATAAGGATTATGGGGATACTGGTTATGATGTCAGGGACACTATAACCAACTAGATTGAGTATTGGTTGCATGAGATGCAACATTCGCATTAGATGCGAGCACTGTTACTGGGGATATGCAAGTGCCGTAAAAGGACTTGGCTTAGTCTCGCGGGAACAGAGTGACTGATCAGCTTACCTAGCTATTTTCTTAATAGTCTATGATTGTCACATGAGTGCGGGTTTAAATGATTAGCCCATTAATGGCTCTTTGGGCTAGTGGGAGATTGTTGGAAATGCGAGCCCACGGCGAGCCGTTATGCAATAAATGTTATTGCAATTCACTCCTTAATCTGAAATGAAGAATACATAATTTGCATAATAGGTCCCTTAGTACAATTAGGGTTATGTACCATGGCCATCTTAACGATCATACAGCTGTTGATTCAATTACTGAATCATAGAGGCTGGTGCTTAGATGAATATCTAAAGAGTTAGATTGAGGACTCATCAAGCACCGTCAGATGATTGTTAAGAGATGATCTCCAGCCTGAGTAGGAGATGGCAATCCTTATCTCTGAAGGCTGATATCTGACCGACCTCTTGATGCAGGTCCTCTGCATAGGAATAGAGATTCGGAGGTGTCAGATTAGTTAGGTCAAAGAGTTGACTTAACGAGATCGAGATAACCAAAGTCCTATATCGTATGCTGTCATGATATAGGCACGCATCCTCTGACCGGAGACAGATGTGTTGCTATATGTCTAAGTATGTACATTTGGCAGACCAATAGGTTGATGACCTAATCAAGGTCTATACACCGGCGCGCTGGTGTGCATATAAGGGCATATGAGTAATACGATCTCTCAAAGGGATCATACAGGTTCAATTACTGAACCGGAAGACATGAGCTCACTCATGAGATATTGGGAAGAATCAAATTCCGTGCGCACGGTCGTCTCGCTTTGGAAGCTTGACTGAATTTGTAGGTTTGATATATACTTTTGGAAAGTATATGATCAAGACCTAGGTATGATATATGCTTTTGGAAAGTATATGATTGATACCGACTCCCAATGATCGAATGAGAAACTTACTGATAAAACCATGAAGTAGACAGTATAAAGTTGATCGAATACTTCGGGTTTAGTCTGAGTCTTCCAGTATGCAGGATGTACAGGTATTGGGAATACCTGAGGGTGATGTGATCATAAACGATTGTATAACCATGACGCTTCCATTCCTAGGGAGTGATGAAACGGGTCTGGATTTTAGTGACTCCTCTCAGTAGAGAAGTGATCTGATCTTGGTCCAAGTATTGGACATTGATCTGAATGTGATTCAGATACAATGAGAAGATTAGATTTACGGTCTTGATTTAATCAAGCATCTATGGGAGGCCCGCGATCTGGATTTGAGATACGATCTCAATATCCATGTCACTATACGTGGAACAATACAATCGCCCTGTCCTTATCTCCAAGTATCTGCGGAGAAAGCGCATTATCATTGAAGGAGTTCATGGATAATTCTATTGTTGATATATGTATCCGAGCATTGAGAATATGGATAATTAAATGTGATTTAATTATCATGATTAATATGAATTTGATTCATATTATAAAGAGAGCTATCTTAGATAATTAGATTATCAAAGATGTAAGTAATATGAATATGATTCATATTATTTGGACACAAGAGAACAGAGATCCAAAATGATTAAATGTGATTTAATCATCATGGATATGAATAATGTGGATAGCAATATCCACATTAATCAAATATATTATAAATGTGATTTATAATATATAAGAGAGAGATGTTTGTAATTTACATTTGTTAATTAAATGTTAATGTGAATTGGATTCACATTGGACATTAAATTGAAAATGTAATTTACATTTTGTTTTGGGTTGTGAATGTGATTCACAAATTTTTCAATGGCATGATTGCAATGTTCACAAAATAAATTGGATTTATTTTTTGTGAAATAATTTGCAACAAAAGTTGTTGCAAATAATGGAGATTACATAAAAGGTGAAATAGCCACCTTCCTAATGGAGGAGGGTGGACGGCCACCACTCCCATTAGGAAAGGGAGGTCGTCCCCCCTCTCCACATGGAAGGAGGCTTTCTCTCCTTTCATTATCTCCATGTATTGATGATTTAATTTTGTAATTAAATTGTGTTGATTTATCAACATATATTTAATTTAAATTAAATTAATTGTTGTTGTGTTTTTAGCAACAAATCATGAGCATTGAAAGAAACACAAATTGATGTGGACCATTGGATTTGTGTTGACACATGGATTGAGATCCATGGATCCCAAAACCCTATAAAAGGAGAGGCACCCCATTGCTCTTCTAGACAAAATAAGTTGAGGCAACAAATCTCTCTCTCTCTCATTCTCTCTACACGTCCTCTCTCCATCTCTCTCATGTGGCCGTCCACCATGGATGCCCTAGAGAGGTTCTCCATCGCCGCGGCATCGTCGTTATGCTGCCCGATGGTTTGCTCGTGGATCTCCGTCTCCTTCGGTGCGCCCCGCTCGTGAAGAAGACATCGGATCTCGTGTGTCGAGATCAGGAGATCCGCCGCTTGGATCATCAACATGGATTGCGAGAAGCACGCGGTTCATCCCCGCGCTCGCAAGCGTCTCCTCCGACGGATCGGACTTGAGACAGGAGGTCTCTTCGTTTAGAGACTTGATCGCAACCACGCTTCAAGAGGTAAACCTAATACTTGGTTGTGGTTTAGACGAAATGATCCGAGAAGTGTTCTTGGATCATGTGGTTTTGTCACATGAAAATTTTTTAATTTCCGCTGCTTAGAACAACTAGTGCGACTAGTCGTTCTTCGTCGTATTCGATACGACGATCACGCCTCCGTGATGCGCTTGAGGATATAACCATATCCTTCACACCTTGCCTTCTCTGACCTCGCAAGGGCGCTCCAGTGACCCTCTGACTGATCCAAGTCCTCCAGCAAATAGAAGACTCTTCCAGGAAGCCTTTGGGACCCCCTGGAGCAGCAAAGGCCGACGGAGCAGCGAGTTCTCACCGGAGGAAGCTCGTCCAGGCGAGCGTTCTTCCCCGTTCTTCCAGCCGTCGTCTCCGCCGTTGGATGAAGGGCAGGGCCCAGGTCAAACCACAACCGTCCGATGAAGCGAGCAACCACCGTAGATCTCAGCCAAGGAGATCTAATCCTAACGCTTCATCGGCGAACCGGTATCGGCCGTTGGGAGTGACGCGTGTCAAGTGACTCACATCCAGCCGTCCATCAGCGCCCACTTTGGGGTAATTTTCACTTATACCCCCGCCTTTTTGTATATTTAACGTTTAATTCTGTAAATAATTTTGCACGTTATCAAATAATCGTAAATTTTGCAGTAGGACCCTTGTACTTTCTTTAATTGCATTTTGGTCCTTCCGCGCCTCACGTGCAGTCCCACGTGAGGCGCGTGAGAATTGCATGTAACCCCTGGCGGTTTTTGTATATTGTGAAATAGTTCTAAAAAATAAAATAAATGTTTATTTCAGTAGGGATTTTTGCACTTGTGCCCTTGTCATTTATTTTATTTGCAGAAATGCCCCTACCAGGCTGTTATTTTTTGTCTTTTATCTATTTATTAAAAATACCCATTGTGCTTCTAAAAATCCAGGAAAATTAGGATAGATGCTCTATGTAACGCTCCTTCACGCCATATTTTATTTTGCATTTTTTCACATTTTTCCTAATTATAAAAATAGGAAAAAGAAGCACTTTTTGTACTGTCTGAATTAGAAAATACAAAAAAAATAGAAAATGTTTTTTGAAAAATTCCAAAAAATTATATATGGTATAATTATATATATTAAGTCTAGAAATTGGAAAAACCTAAAAATATGAAAAAGAAAAATAAAAAAATCAGAAAGCTCCAAAATCCAACAAAAAAATAGAAAAATCCTTAAAAAAACCCCCCCAAAAATATATTTTTCTCTTTTATAATTATCCATATATTATTATTAATGTATTAAAATTAATTTCGGAATTTTTGGAGTTTATTTTATATTTTTATAACCCAAATTATTTTCGGCCTATTTAATTAATCCCATATTAGGGACATTTTTGGAATTAAAAATACATAAAAATTAGAAATATTCCAGAAAAATACATAAAAATTAGAAAAATATTAAAAAGCTAAATATATATATATATTTTAAGTATATATATACATATATTATATTATTCCCCTCTCTCTCCTCGTATATATACATCTCTTTATATATATATATATCATATATATATATACATATTTATATAACTAAAAATATAAAAAGGAAATAAAAAAATTTTATTATAACAAAAATATTAAAAGAAATACATAAAATCCAAAACCCACAAAAACAATAAAAGGACATGAACAATGGATTGAATAATTACATATCACATACATTCCCTTCGCCTCCCAGTGTTCGACCTCTACTTGTGCTTACACCTATACACATTTGCATGTAGAGTTATAATAAATTTTAACTCCACATTTTTGATATCCATTGCACATACTTTATTGTGGGTTAATTGTTGATTGATTTGAGGATTATTGAGCGGTCACCGCATCGACTATTGATTCGCCTTGTGGATTAATACGGCCCTTAATTCTCCTCAGTCATCAAACAGCTACGTTGGACTCCTGTTGTCGCCTCGAAGTGGTGCTCGACGATAAAACTACATGAAGCTCAATTGCTTCGTCGAGTAGATGAGCTACACAAGGGGGATCTTGTAGATCTCGCCTAAAAGGTCATTGTCTCTCAACACGTCTCCTTCAATCGCCACTTGAAGATTAAAGGGGCTCAACCTTTCTTCTCTCCAAACAGTGAATGATGACTTTTTTACAAGTTAGTATTTTACTGATATTTTTCCTTTATTAGTTTTAATATTATATATGCATAATAGAGTTGATTTAATTGGATTTGGGGTTATTATTAAATAGATACAAATATGTGAATTTGGCTAATATACATGTGAATATGTACTGGTGAATTTGACTACTTATTTAACGCAAATATGCATGCTAAAATGCGAACATTCATTCTACATGTTTGAATGCGAATAATGCACAATAGCTGGAAATATGTATCTTATTTCTTGGGAATGAAGCACAATTTTCAACGTTTAGAGTAAAGAATCACATATTCATCAGTTACAAGACTCATCAGTACACTAGCCACCTCGACGACTATCGTAGGAGACAACACTTTGGTCCCTGGAGAAGAAATACCAAAGGGGGAACAACACGTTATATATATCATGAATGAGGCCACGATCCTCATATATGGGACATATTTTAGACAAGAACTCTAGCCATTAGATTTTATTACGATAAAGACCTACCAAGCTATCCATGTATTATCATGTTCGAATCGAGCATCCCAATCGCTTGCATTCAAGTAACTTGAATATATAGACCATTAGGATAAAAATATTACCAAGACCCTTCAAGAGTTTGTCAATTGCATATATACATCCGAACGATTGAAATCATCTCCCCTATGACATGTGGGTTGTCTAGTATTTTTTGCATGGATGCCCTTTTTAATTTTTTCATATTCATGAATAGGATCCCCTATACTTTTTGAAATTTTCATTTAGATTATATATTTCCATTAATACCCATATATTCCAAGACTAGTATATCCCATTTCAATAGATTGTTTTAGTTATTTCAACTGCATTAGAAGCTAATGTACATCCCTTCTGGGTATTAAAATTTTTCGATTAAATACAAATTTTATATGAGTTGTTGTGTGAAAGGTGCTAATTTAACTTGCTTCATTCATGTTAAATTATTGGATTAATATTGTTTTCTTTTTTTGTGGATTTTATATATAATCGAGGCCTAATTATATCCCTAGCTTCATTGAAAAATATATTAGTTTGTGACATGTAAAATTTCTACAAGATTTTGCTTCATAAAATTATCTAAGGTACGATTTGCATATACTGAAAATCTAATAGTGTGTTGTAGTCCTTACACTAATATATATATATATATATATATTAGGGTCCAGATTTTTATTTAAATTTTTAAATGTCTAAAAAAATAAAAAACAACATTTTCATGTCATCTCAAGAAAAAAACAAAAGCATATTAAACCTTGCTCTCATCTAGATCTATAACATATTAAAAATGTGTTTAGAGATAATGTGCTTAGAGTTCAATATACTAAAATATTATAAATTGCAAAATTTTTTAAAAATTCATATAATATCAAAAACCCAAAAATAAGGTCCCATTTTTTACCCTTATTTTTTGTCTACATATAAAAATAGTAGTTAATTTTTGACTCAACTATGATCCAATATCTACATTTTGTGATCAGTCCCAAATTCCTTATTTCCCTTGATTTAAAAAAACTAGTTTAATTTAGTTATTATGTTTCTTTATATATAATATTATCAACAAGGTTTGAATATTCTTAAAAGTGAGAAAATATATAATTTTCATATTTTTATTTATTTTGTGTTGATTAGTTATTGTTTGTGTGTATTGTTTCTCTCTCCTCTTTTATTCTTCTCTCTTATTGTTTTGATCTACAATGATGTCTACACATGTTCAACATATTATATTTTTCTTATTTTTATTTAGTACATGAAACAAATACTTGAACTAAAAACTGGCCAAATGAATCTTTTAAGAATGAGCTCCTCATTTTCGACCCATGATTAATTGTTAAAAAATAAGCTAAAAACCTCTGTTTGATAAGCATTTTTGTTGGGTGCTACAAATTGACCGTAATTAATAGAACTACCAAAACATTCATCATTTGGACCACACCATGAATCAACATAAACTCTTTGTGATCAATTTTGCAATCTCTTTTGGAACTTAATTTGGTTTGATGAAGTGAGATTTCATTCAATCAAAACTCAATCAACCTGACTACAAGTAGAGCCATAAAAATTCATCCAGTCATGCCATTCTTGTCTAATGAAAGAGTCATGATATATAACATCTCTTGATGACAACAATCTCATGTGTTCCTTATATGATGGAAGACCTGGATAACTCATAGTACATATTTCGTGTTTGTTTGTCTCCTTTTAATGTTACAAAATAAATCTTTATTGACTATAGGATGATAATATCAATCATATGCCTCCCAAATGTATATATTAATATTCTTGACTTTGTATCTTGTTTCTCTTATATTTGTGTACACGTGTCTTATACACAATTGGAGTTCACTTTTCCCTAAGGTCTCATGATTGAGCTTTTTCTCTTGGTTTATTTAATATAAACTTATATCAATCTTTTGAGAGAGTGTACAACTCATAAAACTTTATATGCACACCAGCCTGCCAGTATATTAACTTTGTCAGGCTATTAACCTAATGGTCTAGCAAATGTGCACACTTAGATTTATTGTTGTATATATGACTCCAATAAAAAGGAAGAGTGCATGTCTTATGAAAGTATGCGTACGAGTCTTAATGTCTTTATTTCATCAATTTAACTCTTTAACTTTGCTCATCTATCACCTTGTAATCAATATTCCTACGTAGAGAAGCCACATCAAGAGTATCAATTGGTCATTAGTCTTTAGAGAAGAATGCCATCTCTTCATAGCCTGGGGATCCTCTTTGGATAACATTACATGATGTTAGTTTTCTCCTTGATTTAAATCCTAAGATCAACAAGTACACATCAGCTTAGTTGATCGAGTTTTTGGATTAAAAATGGTATGATACCCAAAATGACCATGGCGTGTGTCCCCACTTGTATAAATGGACATGATTGATAGTGAAAACATAGGTGTGTTTTATTTGAAAAATAAGTGATATGATTTGTAACAACTTTTATTTCTAACTGGCTCACGAGAGGATTACATGTCCAGCATTAATACACTAAATATAGTATGACATTTAATACTCCTAAAGTTTGAGATTCTTCCATAAGAGAGGAGAGATACACCTCCATAATTAGTCAAGGAATTTTGGACAGTGGTCTATGTTTGGGACATTATGAATAATATCGAAGCATGCTCCATCTATTAGTAGAAAAGGCTACCAAAGAGATGGAATTGTCCATATCGAAGTGATAAGAAGAAAGGTTTGCCTAAAAAGGCACAACTACAACTATTACCGAGAATAAGTAATTGGCTATATTGCAATAAGGATGTTGCACATATAATTAGGGGGGATTATAGTACCACAAATCTAGTCAGACATCTAATATTCACAATTGTGTGTGAGTAGCTTATAGTATGGGAGGAGGACTACTAGTCCATATTTTGGACAAGCATTTTGGACGGTGGTCAACGGGCCTGATTAGGCTTAAGCCTAATAAGTTGTGAGGATATATATCCTTGTAATGGTTCATAACTTGGTCCGGGACATTATAGGTTATATTGAAGCATGTTGCCTCTACTAGTGATAAGGGTTATCCGAGCTATATGATATATAGCCACCAAAACCAGAAAGACAGGAACAAGGGTAAACTAGAATTCACATAAACAATTATTACTAGGAGTACGTAATGGGTCATATCACTACAATAATATTGTTAATATAACTGAAGGAGATTGTACCACCCCACGAATAGTCCTAGATTTAGAACTCACAAAGTGTAAGAGTGGCTTATAAGAGAGGGAACCACTACTCAATTACCCAAAATTAAGTATTTTGGGTTGCGGTCAACAAGTCTAATTATGCTCTAGCCCAACAGGCTGTGAGGGCCAGTTATCCAAATTCTTCTCCCCACAAGGTCCCCAAGCAAGGCCTCCAAGCTAATGACATTTTATACATCCTGTTAAGTCCACTCTGATGTCGTAAGTGCAACGCCACAAACCTCACAAGGTGCAGCCAATACCTCCTCAATGTTGTCGCCTCACCCAGGTCTTGTCTCTTGGACAAAAAGGTGCTGCCAACACCATCTTTCGCCACCTAGGATGTTGCTGACACATCCTTTGGCCATTGTAGACTGTTGATCAACATTATGTGCTATGATCTGCAACTCATGTGGCCTTGAGCCACAGATCATCACCGCATGTGGCCTCGTAGCCACCGATCAGCATCGATAGTGGCTTCAAAGCCTTCATGTGTCAAACAAGAAGTGACAAGGGGCTTAGAAACGGTGACCTAGGTCACCCATATGCTTGATCAATACAATTTCTTGTTTTTTTACTTGAGTTTGAATCTAAGCGCAGAACATTACACAATATGCATATCTTTAGCACAAGATGGAATAGAATCAAAAGACAGTCATTCTAAGAAAAAAGGCAAAAGTTACACTAATGGACACCAACAAGAAGATAGCTACATATAACTTCAAAAAATAAAGAGTGTTCTCGTCTTGTACAAGTGCCAAGAATGATTTCAATAGCATATCAACATGCAAAACAACCTACGAGATATAAAATAAACTAAATGTCACATACAAGGATATAAAGAAAAGCTAAAGAATGTATTATCTTACATTCTATCAAATCCTTTCCTAAAGGGACATCATCTGGCAGAGATGGTTTGAGATCTCAACACCTTTTAGATGCCCTTTGTGGGGTAGGATCTACCATTGCCACTGAGCTCTTACGGGCGATCGCCATGGTGGTTAACTTATGGCTATGTGGGAGATGTCCTTTGAGTTTGGCTGAGTTTGTAGCCTCTGCACCTCTTACACCTGACAATGGCATACGCCCTATTGCAGTGGGCACTATCTGGAGACGTCTAGTATCCAAGGTTGCTATGAAAGGGGTAGGCAAAGAGATGTCTAAATATCTCAATGATTTTCAATTTGGAGTTGGTGTATCTGGAGGAGCAAAAGCCATTTTACACAATACCATTCGGCTTTTGAGCAAGCTTCATGGTGATGGATCTATCTCTATGCTTACTGTATATTTTTCTAATGCTTTCAACATTATAGAGAGATCTTCGATGCTTTGTGAAGGTCGAAGTCGATGTCCATCAATTTCTTCATGGGTGGAGTTTCTGTATGCTCAGGCTGGTAGACTATATATTGGAGACAATCATATTTGGTTGACCACCGGAGTGCAGCAAGGTGATCCCATCGGTCCACTTCTATTTTCTCTTGCATTGCATCCACTTATTCATGAGATCAGAGACAATTCTCAACTCCTTCTCCGTGCTTGGTATCTTGATGATGGGACTATCATTGGGGACACATTAGAGGTGGCCAAGGTACTTGATATTATACAATGTAGAGGCTCGGAGTTGGCACTTGTTCAGAATATCAAGAAAATTGAGCTTTTTTGGCCTTCATGTGATGGACAAAAGGTTCCGCAAAGGACTATTTCCTACTGATATTGGAAGGCCCGTGCTAGGAGTGAAACTGCTTGGAGGTGCAGTGAGCATGGACAAAGGATTTGTTGAAGACTTGGCTACGAGGAGAGCCACCAATGCTGTTGAATTAATGAAATTACTCCCCCAGGTGGATGACCCACAGAGTGAACTTCTTTTACTACGATCTTGTATGGGTTCAGCCAAGCTCATGTTTGGCTTAAGGACATGTCAACCCACGTGCATGGAGCAAGCTGCTGCTTTTTTTGACAGAGGGCTACGTGAAGCTATTGAGGACATTATGGTTTGCGGAGGTCCTTTCTTTGGCGACCTTCAATGGCGGGTGGCATCCCTACCAATCAAGCTCGGTGGCTTAGGACTGCACTCCGCTATTGAGGCTTCTTCATATGCTTTTGTGGCCTCTAGAGCTCAATCTCGGGTGCTTCAAGACCACATTTTACGAGACAGTGGGGTATGTGATATTGATTCTGATTTTTTAGATGCCTTGGAGGGTCTACATGTCAAGCTCCCATCTTTAGATCTTACATGTTTTGCTAACAAGGATACCGTCCCCCCTAAAGCCCAGAATGCTTTGGTGAGTTCCTTTTTTAGACAAATTGTCAAAGAAATTGAGGTTGAATTTGACATGACGACTAGACAAAAGGTAATTTTTTGATGCTTGCAATCTGACCATGCTCAAGATTTTCTTCTAGCTATTCCTATTGATGGTCTTGGAATGCATATATCACCTATTGAGTATCGTACTATTCTCAGATATCGCCTAATGATTCCTCTATTCACAGGAGATGAGGTGTGTCCAGTATGCCACAAATCTTGCCTAGACTCCTTTGGGGAGCATGATGTTCATTATCGTGAACTTCCAAATTTTAAATATAGACATGATCTTGTCAAAGATGCCCTCTATGATGTTATCAAGAAGGCTGGGGTTATGTCAGAGAAAGAAGCACCTGTGAATTTTTTGTGTGATCCACACGAGAGGAGATCCACACTCAGTCCAGCGGATGTTCTAATTTTTGGTTGGGTTGGAGGAAAACATGCATGTGTTGATTTAACTGGAGTGTCTCCATTAGTTGGTCTGATAAAAAGTGATTTTACTGCGGGATACGCTGCACAGAAAGCTGCCTCAACCAGAGTTGCTAAACATGAGAAGGCTTGTATTGACAATCAACATGTCTTCATCCCCTTTGGGTTTCATACCTTTGGGTTCTTGGCGTCTGAAGCTGTAGAGCTCCTTAAGAGGGTTCAGAAAATTATGCATAGTAATGTTATTGTTCCCAGATCTATAGATGTTGTGTTCCGAAGAATTGGATTTACCATCCAAAAGGGATTGGCGGTGCAGCTTGTTGCCCGTCTCCCAACAGTTTCTTTGTAATCTTGATTATCATATGAACAAGGAAGGAATATCCTTCCCAATTTTTTTTAAAAACAGAGAGACTAATCGAAATTGCACACCGGATTGATGAACATGGTAAACGAACATCAAAATCTTGATTTGTATGTCAAAGAATCCATGCAGGTAACCAGACTTCTAAGATCATTAACCTTGGAATGGAGTACTACTGCAAGCGTCTCGAAGAATGTAATGTCACAATCGAATTAGTATATATCATTAGAAGCTACCATCATAGTCATTCTCTTTGGCTCACTCCCTAAGACCCGAGACCTTTTGCTTTTGCTTTGAACAAACGATCAGTCCTGAGAAGCATCTTCTCCAAATACAGTGCTATGGATCGATGAAGTCAAGTTACATCATGCAACCAACGAAACTAGGTGGAAGGGGGATAACGAAGTGGGATAAGGAGCAACGTTGTGAAGGGAGTGAGTGAGGAAGAAGAGGCCAAGCATTTGGGTGTTAGTGAGATCTGGTCATGTAGTGAGGGGACCATCCATTTGAAGACAAAATACCCGCCAATACATTGGTCCCCAATTTTTATGAAAAAATTATTATGGAAATTCCGCAGTGGCCGTTCCTTGAGGGATCAGAGTCATTAACGGCTATTGTTTATGGGTTGACTCTCTCACCTCTTTTTTCCTTAAGGAAATGGTAATTATAAAAGTCTGAACCGGGTCTTGTTTACTGTGTAAAGTAATTACTAAAGTGTTATTCTTTAATGTGTAAAATAATTACGTAAGTGTTACCGTCCATGATTACTCTCTTTTTTCCTCCCAAAGTTTATCCCCATAAGCTTTTTCATGAGTGTTGCATTATGGTGATAATGACGTATTTTTTTCCTTCTGGAAGCAGTGTTGCCATTTAAGAACGACTATAGTTAAAACAGAATAATAACAAAAAAATAATTAGTGATTCATGTTATATCTTTTTACGTCAAATTAATAACAACGAATATCATTCGTCGTAAAACTATCTTTGATTTTTAAATATGACAATTGATGTCACAGAGGTTGTTGTATTTTAGGCAACAAAACACTTAACAATTGTTATTCATTGACTTCCTGTAACGGAACGGGTTGCGTCGACCATCGGCGGAAGCATGCGATAATTGATCGCACAACCGAATCGTTACCCAAAATAATAAATGGCACATAACAAGCAGAGAAAAATATCAATTCCATAAAATGTCTCCAACTAGAGTTCCATTATTACAATTCTAAACTGTGAAATTAAAAAATTTAACAAATCTAGAATTTGAAAAAAATAACAACTCCGTAGTTCCTGTGGGCATATAGATATCCACTGGATCTTCACAAGATAATTCGTACCACGCCAGCAATCTCAATGAGCCTGTAGCACGATCCAGAAAAATGTAATCAACCATGTCCTTCACCTGAAATTAACAAACATAATTTGTATGAGCCTAATGCCCAGTATGCATCGGGGTCCATGCATGGGTATTCTAACGGTCCTTGATCCGTTGAAAATTATATACTTGGATTTTCATGCATATACAACAATTCATGCCTAGATAATTCCCATGCATGTCAAAGTTGGATCCCTATCATGTTTAGTTTGGCTTCTTTCATAAACTCGGGTATAGGTGTAAAGTAGGTAAATTGTGTAAGTAGGCATGACAAACATTTATTTCTACTTGTGGGCGTATTTTATAAAATACCAAGCAATTTCCATATCTACAGAATATATAAACCACTTTACATATTAGCCCCCATGATTTTGATGGTTTAACTTTCTTAAACCAATTCTAGCATAACATGTGATGGTTCATTCTCTTGTTAAACCATTCTTTGCATTTTCACGGTGGTTTTCCTTTATAAATCATTTTCTTGCATAACATTCATTTACATATCTTGTTATACATTTTCAACCGCTGGCACTTGCGGTCCATGACATGACATGATAGTGTAGCTACAACTGTAGAGGACTTAGCCTTTGCCTCTATGGTTCCTTGCAACCATACGCCCCTTGCGGTGCTGCCCCTTGCAGCATTAACACAACCCCTTACGGTCGTCCATGAGACTCCTTACGAGTCTGTGCCTTAATCTTATTTAAGGTTATCATATTATTATTCTTTCATCAAGATCATGACATCATATTTGTTAAGTATACATTATCACTGTTGACCCACATATCTCATAATAACCTAACATTGTTGCATCTTTACCCTGTAATTCATTCATTAATAAAATAATACGACTGCCACTAGAATATTAATGATCAATAATTCAGAGTGACATTAAAAGAAAGATTCAATTTACTCCGTCCTTTCATTTTTCTAAAAAAATGGGTTGAGTGCTTTGGATTTTAAACAAGTAACTTATACGTAACCAAAGATATAGATAAATTATCTCAAATTCAGGGAAAAGGAAATGTAATTACCTATACACCTAACATGTGTTTCCTATCAACGCATCAAGCTAATTAATAGAGTATAAAGTAGTAAGGTTTTGTTGATAGAGATATTGGCAACACAAAAATTACGTAATGTATATACATATAATCTTTGACTGCGTGAATGTTACCAGTGGTATGTTGTTAAAAAGAACTAGATGGTATTGAAATGCAACACTATTTAAGATATGATCACACTATAGTTGTCGATATATGATAAAGGAAATTTTTATACCAAGCTGTAACAATCAAATACTTTGTTTATAGAAAATAAACATTCGAAACAATATCTCCAACCAAAATAAAATCCACGATCAACAAATAAAACAAGTTCAAGCACCATATTCCCAAGTATGCTATGGAAAAAGAAAACAGATCAAATGGCATATATTCTCATAATCCCATCGTTCTCTAATTTCAATGGTGAATGGAATATTAATGACTAAAATATACCTTATAGTCTACTAACAAAATAATGTAACATCCAGATCTTATATATAAAAAATAATCGAATATGTTCAAGAGATATGTGTGGAAAGATATTGTTCTAATTAGGTTCGTCTGTGTACATATGATCCTGTCAATACAAAGCATATAATTAGAGATCATATTTCGGATACGATCATTGTTCATACGAAATCCCCAGCCGATGCATACAAGAGATCTACTTCAATGTAACCCACATTTATACGAAAACCTAGACCAATACATACCTTGATCCAAAGCTTGTCTCTACCCGACGCGGTCGTCGCGCCTTCTTTTGGTCACGGATCCGTGTTCCCCTCCTTGATGTGAAGGGAAGAGGGTCCATGGAGTTTTAAAGTTGATAAAGAGAGGATTTAATATATTAATGAAACCCATTAAATCCAAGATAATGCATTTTGAATTTTTGAAAAAAAACTCTGGCGGTTACACTTCCCCATATTATTTTTTTCAAATTGTTGTTAAATTTGAGATAATCAACACTTGTTTATATGGAAAAGTCAACGGATGATCATTATTTTATATATCATTAGCTACGAATATGGCAATCATTGTACAGAGGGGACAGGACGCACCTCCCCAAAGTTTTTTCCAATTCATGCCATATTAGTACATGCTATTGTTCAAAAAATAAGAATAGATTTCTTTAGTCTCGCATGATGATATGACTATAAAAATCAATAAAAAATGACCGAAATATCCCATCTCTATATATTGCAGGGTAGGATCACTTAACAATAGAAAAGGTCCAAGGAAAGTTCTTCCACCATAATTGCTTGCGTGAGAAGAGGAGAAGCCCTACCATTCATTTTCTTTCTCCATCAACATCAGCAACATCAATGTGTTGCCAAGTATGCATATGCACGCTTTCTCTCTTTTTACATTAATTGCATTGCATAGATGTTTATGCTCAAACATTAATTGTATGCATGTTATAAATTATTATATAAATTAGAAAAGACATATTTTTTGAAGAGTTTGCATGCAATAACTACATTGTGTTGGCATTGGGATGGTTCATGATGGGGTATATGTGGATGGTGGGTAGAAGGATGTGAGGGTGAGATGAAAGAACCAAGATGAAGAAGATAAATAAATATTTACATATGCACCCACTTATACCCCTATTTTCCTTTCCAATTATGCTTGGGCCTACGCGATAATTGTATTTACAGAATCTCGAAGGTGCGTGAGACATAAAAACTTAAGATTTTTATATTTGACATGATTTTAAATGCATAGAAATTTAATGTTAGACCTAAGACATTATATATGTTTCAACCTTTAATTTGTGTTTGTGTGTATGTGTGTGTGTATGTATATTAATGTCCCATGATCTCAATTACATTAGATATTTAACCAACTTGATCCATAAATGCAGTTTTACTAGGAGACAATATTTTTTCACATTTTCAAATAATCATATATTTCAATTCTTTTAATCATTTATTATTGATTTAAAAAATGACTGTGATAGTTGGCATCTTGCATTACATTTATATTTGTAATGTTATATTTATTCGTATTAAGATCTAAGAATGTAAAAAAAACAATTACTTCCTTTTTCACAAAGAAGATTGATGAAAGTGTTATACCAAAAAAATTAAATGCCTCAAATGATGTTAATGAAGATGAATGTTCTTCTACCAAGATTCTGTGAGTGGAAATAATTAAAACATATGATACTTTAGTAGAAATAGATCTTGTATTACGTCAAATGATTTGGAAATATCCGTTGGAAAAGAGAGAAGATATTACGAACTTATATTAACAAGGTTCTTATCAATATGTTATGGCAAATTATCCATATATCAATAGTGAAGAGAAACGTCGACAATTTCAAGCAGCCTGGTTTAAGAAATTTTATAGTTAGAATATTCTCCTTCCAAAGATACAGCATACTACTTTTGTTGTTATCTTTTTGCTGGTAAATCTAATTTCGAGTATGGTACAAATATCTTCGTTGTTGATGGATTAGGTAATTGGAAGAAAATTAATGATGAGAAAAATTGTTCCTTACTAAGTCGTATTAGAGGTCAGGGATCAACACCTGTGAATGGAATGGATTACAAGCCATGATTATGAGAGATAACAAATATGCATATTATATCCGTGGCTTAGCTCATCGACATTAATTAGCTCTTGTTACAACTTCCAAAGTAATGATTCATATCCATAAGTTTTTCACTAAATTGACAAGTACTGTTAATAATATTAATGTATCCTCTAAACATCATAACGAAGTACAAGCTGCTCAAGCTAATAATATTTTGTATCTTCTTTCAATAAATGAAATTCAGTAAAGCATAAAAAATAAGCAGATCGACACTCTACTATGTGCTGGTGAAACTCGATGGAGTTCACATTATAGATCTATGTAACTTTATAAAAATATGTAGTGTTGTGTACACAATACTTCTGCCTATTATAGATGCAGATGATACTTATTTGCAAGGTGGAGAGGCAGATGAAGCTTATGAGGTCATGACGCCATTTGAGTTTATTCTTATCGTACTTATAATAAAGAATATACTAGGAATCACTGAAGTTTTTTTATCACGTTTTACAGCGGAAAAATATTAATATTTTAAATGATTTACCACTTGTTTCATCTACAAAAGAGAATCTTCAGAAGCTAAGGGATGATGGTTGGAATATCTATTTGAGAAAATTGTATCATTTTGTCAAAAGAGAAGCATCGACATGCCAGGTTTGAATTCTTATTATTCTCGATGTCGAACAAGGAATCATGGATAAATGCAAGAAACTACATTACTACATCATTTCAATGTGGACTTATTTAATGAAACTATAGATTATCAAGTATAAGAGATTAATAATTGATTTAATAATGATGTTGCTAATCTTCTTACTCTCAATGCATCTTATGATCCCATGGATGATTACAAATTATTCAATAGAATTGATATATGCATATTAGCGAAGGAATTTTACCCTGCAGATTTTACAGATCAAGAGATTCAATTAATAGATAAAAAATTGATCAGATATCACTACACATCCTATTCTAAAAACATTCAAATTTGCTAGAACTTTGTCAGAAGTTAGAAGAAAAACGGAAGGCTGAAATTTATTATTTGTTAGTAGGTTAATCCGCCTTGTATTGACCGTGCCTATTTCGACCGCAGCAACGGAAAGAGTATTTTCGGCAATAGAGATCATAAAAACTAGACTTCATAATAAGATGGAAGATGATTGTCTTAGAAGTTTTTTTTTGAAGAAAAAAAGGGTGGAAAGCCGTGAAGGCCAATAGCCAAAAACTTATATTCACAAGTTATGTATTATAAGTACAAAGACCAAGAATCCCGAAGGATCTTGGCATGCTCAAGAACATTCTCAATATACATTCTCTCTGTTCGAAAGACCACATTATTTCTTGCAAGCCATACTACCCACAATGTTGCCACTGCAAGAATCATCGTTGAGGACTGTAAAATGTGGGGCGTACCGATTGAATCCCAAAGGGCTCTAGAATTCTCCACATCAATCCCGGTCAACGCAAGCTCCATCCAAATTGCTCTTGATGTTGGGCTGGCAAAAAAAATATGATTGATATCCTCGGACTCTTCCCCGCAACATAAGCATGAGTCACTAGCTCCATGGAATAATCTGGCCCTGCATGCTCCTGTCATGATTCACTCCCTACCTAACAACCACATGAATACTTTGACTCGACGAGGAATCTTCCAAGTCCAAATTTGCCTCAAGGTTGGCATAGCCATGCCAGGATCAAAGACAAAAGAAGCATATAGAACTTTATATGCCTTTTTCACAGAGAATTGACCATCCCTCCAAATCCAGTGGTCCCGACCAGTTGCGGGAATCCGCACCCATGAAAGTACCTCCCTCATTCTCAAGAGGTCTATCATCTGCTGCTCTGAAAGCGCTACATGAAATCTCGGAGACCAGGCTGCATCAATCGACAACTCCAAAACTCGCACATGTTGGTTCTCCACCACAGCAAACAAGTTTGGAAAATTATCACAAAGAGCCCCATGCTCAGACCAATCATCCAACCAAAAATGAGAGTCATCCTCACTACCAAGACTTAGTCGCATAGATGAGGAGATGTGAGGGAGAACATAGCAAATTCCCCTCCAAAAATTAGATGGCGTACGCACCTGATCAGATCTCCATGTGAGATTGTTAGAAACCCCATAAATCTTCCGCACCAATGAGCATAAAAGGTCTGAACAACTGCCCCAAATGCGTGTCACCCACTTAGTCAGAAGTGCCTTGTTCATCACATCCAGGTCAAGGACACCCAAGCCGCCATCCTTTTCGGATAGAAGAACCGTCTGCCAAGCAACAAATGAAATCCCGGGGGAGTTCCCTATACTCGACCAAAAGAATTGTCGCATTAAAGTTTACAAGCGTCTACGAACCCCTGCAGAAAGAAGCCTTCAGGATAAAAAGATGATCGGAATGGCGGATAGGACTGTCTTCAAAAGAATCAAGCGACCCCCTCGTGATAGGCAAGAAGCACGCCAGCCTGCAAGTCTTCTTTAGATCCGCTCAACCCTAGCATCCAGTCCATTTGTCCATGGCGTCCATTGACTAGTTGTAGTCCCAGATAGCTGATTGGAAGGGCGCCCCTCTGTGATCTTAGTGATATCCCACATGCCATCATCTCCTCATCTGTTAAACCAAAGGGGACAAAAATTGACTTATAATAGTTGATCTTTGGACCTGAAACCTCTCAAAATAGGTCAAGCACTGTAGTAATCCCCGCTGCTTCCCTAGCTCTCCCTTATATGAAAAAATTGTGTCGTCGGCATATTGTAAGATTGTAATCGATAAATTATCCAATCGGTACCCTGTGAAGAAGCCTCCTTCAACCACTCGAGAAACCATACGTGATAGTGCATCCGCAACCATAACAAAGAGCAATGGAGCCAAAGGGCATCCCTGTTGAAGTCCTCGTTGCGGTTGAAAAAATCCTCCTTCTTGCCGACCATTCACCAAAACGGAGGAAGAGGTAGTAGTTACACACCTCTTCATCCATGCAATCCAAGCATCAGGAAATCCCCGTCGAGAGAGAGATGCCCATATGAAATTCCAACTCACACAATCATATGCTTTAGAGAAATCGACTTTCCAAAGCAATCCCTTAGTCTTTTTTCTTTTCCAATCTGCAATTATCTCTGAGGCAATGACCACTCCGTCCATCATACGACGTCCGGGAATAAAAGCAGTCTGCGACGTCGCAATAATGGAGTCCAAAACCTCACGAAGTCGACGGGCCAAAACCTTAGCCATAATCAGATAAATGGCATTTGATAAGGCAATGGGTCAAAATTCCTCTACACAATGAGCCACATCCTTCTTTGGGAGGAGAAATATGAGAGATCGATTAGGCCGCTCAAAGCCTTGTTATCTACCAACAGTTCTTCCACCACAGCTACCACATCCTATTCCACTAGATCCCAGAACTCTTGAAAAAAGAAGACCGGAAAACCATCTGGGCCTGGAGAACCATCATCATTTAATTCAAAAGTAGCCGCACGAACCTCAGCTGCAGTAAAGTCACGAACCAGTCTTGCACTCTGTGCCTCGGATAATCGGGGGATATTCCTCCCCAACCATCTTGTGCCTCCAGATCGAAATCTCCTGCTCATCTCTTGGAAATGGCTCATAACCGCAACCCCGATGGCTCTCTCTCCCTTGACCTGGGTGCCTCCTACCTTCGTAGATCTGATCAGATTGCGCTGTCTTCTTCCATTTGCAACTGCATGAAAGTATTGAGTGTTCGCGTCTCCTTCCTTTAGCCACGTCTGCCTGGATCTCTGTCGCCATTCCACCTCTCGTTTGTGATCTTCCTCTGCAAATATCTTCATTTGGTCTCTCTTTCATTTCTTTCATCTATTTCTAGCTCACGGGAGTCCTCAATAGCATCCAACCTCATTATCTCAGATTGAGCATATGCCCTCCTCTGTTCCTGATGAACACGAATCTCCCTACGGAATGCCACCAACATATTCCTCAGTGAGCTCAAACGAGCTACCATATCTCGAGAAGTAGAACCTCTTCTAGGCAATTCTTGCCAACAAGCTACCACCCGTTCACGAAAATCCTCCTCTAAGAGCCATGCACGTTCAAAACGAAAGATGCTACCATTACGACAATTCTCTCCCGAGTCCCAGCAGATGGGAGTGTGGTCCAAGTGAGATCGTGGTATCGAGGTCACTGATGCTAGTGAGAAGGCCTCCAAAAGTTCCAACGACCCAAGGAAGCGATCAAGCCTTGAGCGCGAAGACAAATTTCTCCACGTGTATTTTGAATTTGATGCATCAAGAATCTCCAGGTATGAGTTACTCACAAACTCCATAAATGCCGATGAACCAGGGTCCAAACCGCCTCGATCCCGCGACCGGTCAGCTGCTAGAAGAGTGACATTAAAGTCACCCCTAATAAGCCATGGAAAAGCAGGAAATCTGGATCTCGCCAATAGAAGCTCCTCTCAAAGGGGCGATCCTCTGCCTGCACCAGATGGTCCATAAACCGCAGATACGAGGAGATAGAAACCGTCTAACCTTCGATGGAGCACTATAGACAATGAGTGGCGTGCCTTAATCACGTCAACTATCTCCAGCAGATCTCCACTCCAACCAACAATAATTCCTCCAGAAGCCCCAAGCGAAGGAACTGCTCTGAATTCAGAAAGTTTACTCCGTGATATTGATTTCCAGAGGAAGGTGTCACACCCCTCTAATTTCGTTTCCTGTAAGAATACAACGTCAGCCTGCCACGCACTAAGGAGTGTTCCCACAATTCTCTGCTTCTCTAACTGCCCATGCCCTCTGACATTCCATGAGATGACCTTCATGGAGTTACAGAGGGGGCCGCCCCTGCCATGTTCACACCTACACATTTAGCCACTAGTTCCCGGAGGGAGCTAGGATCCTGCTCAACTTCAGATATAGGCGTTGTCTCCTCCACAGACCCGATTAGATTCCTCGACCCCTCCGTTAACAACAACATCCCATTAACCTTCTCAGAACCCGTCTGTACCACAGAAAAGCCCCCCCCACGAGATGAGCTGGCCCTCTCCACCATCTGGTTGACTCCTCTGTGGATAAGAGTTCATCATCCCTCGATTCCACCCAGCGCCTCTTCCTCGTGCAAATACCCAACCCCTCCACAAACTGTCCCCCAAGAGACGTGTCCTCATCTTTCTTCCCAACTCCAGATCCCAATCCTCCCCTTGCAATCTCCTTTAGCCGCATTCTTCGTAAAACCTTTCTAGACCCTGCACCACTTTGGAAGAGGAAAAAGCACCCCTCCGGCACCTTCATTACGGTCGCCACGAACCTCGCATCAAGAGACTCCAGATTTGTTGGGCAATAACTAGCTTGCGTATGGCTTGAAATTTGAACAGAATCGAAACTTCTTTCGCCTGCAATATGTGAAAAAGGGTCTTGGATATTTTGTAATTTTTCCCTCTGACAAGGCAGTTGTCCCTCCACAAGATATGGAAAATTAGCGGAGATGTAATTGCAATGAACATCCCACTTGCCGGGGGCCATCATCCACATCAGCAGTAGAGGAGGTTTGAATGTTCTCCACGGGAATAGGAAATGAAACGTCCATAGATTCTTGACGTTTCTTTTCATTCCCACTTGAATGCATTGAATGAATCATAATTTCTCCACTAAATGCGCATCTCTTGTGCCATCTCCGGCCAGCATCTCCGACAGCACCGCCTCCTCGGCAGTCTCAGCCTCCCGTTGAACAAAGGTCTTCTCACCGGTGCACAAATCTGCAACTTCCTTTGTCTGTGAGTTAATTAATGAAACATCGATACAAAATCATGCATGACCGACACCCAGTGCAAGGTAACATGGTATCGGTATCGGCAGACCCGTAATCTCCACATGCATGTCAAGGCTTGAACCCGGCTTTAGGCCATCACAGACGATTGCCAGAAGTTTCCCATACGGCAGCAACAAAGCTTTGATTGTCTCAAAGTTTTGGCATCTCACGGGGACACCTGCTAAAGAAAAAATCCGTCGTATATCCATCGGATTGGCACCATCCCGAAAGATGGGTCTCCTCCAGGGGCGTTGCAATAAGGACTCATGCCCCCTTTTCAATAGGTGATCTTCCTTGCTGCCTGAGAGACCACGAGCACATACCAATCGGTCATCAAGCGCCACGACATCCCCCTTGAAAGCTGGTCCCAGAATAAACCCCAGGTCGCAGAAGCAGTATCTCCGGCATAGGACTCCGAAACCAAGCAACTAAATCGCGCATCGTTCATGGTTTCATCATTGTCTTTACTGTTTTTCACCCGCCAAACTCCTCTCCTTGAGCATTCACGACGGCGATGACCAGGTGCGTTGCATCGGAAGCAGACCACACTCCGTTCACAGGCACGGGCAAAGTGTCCTTCCTCACCACATCGGAAGCACCTAACTATCACTCTTTGACGCCGCCTAGTTCTTCGGTTTGTCACCGTAGACCACGATCGAGATGGGTTGTCCACCACATCCTCCATGACCAGATCGTGAGCCTCTCCAACCATAGCACCTTCTTTTTCCTTCTCTACCATCCATTCTCCCTCCTCTCTACTCACCGAAGGTGGCTCTCTCTCACGACGGTGGCCCTCTCTCCCCTCTCCAGCCATCGCTCTCTCTCACCTACAACCGCACTGAGAATCTTTTCTTACATATAAACTGATGGGAGACCATTGTCTTAGAAGTTGTCTTTTAATATATATTGAGAAGAAGTTGTAGAAAAATTCTCATCAAATTCAATATTGATGAATATGACTTAAAGTCATGACGTGCGTGATTTAAGTAAATTCATTTTAGGTAAGCATGACATCTTTCTCTTCAATTTTTTAATTTGATCTAAAAAATATGATTAAATTTTTTTATGGCAGGTTTGATGTGAATCAACATGTTACATGGTTGACTAGAAGACGTGTGCAGAGTCTACTTTTGGTTCAAAATAATTTTCGTATGTGAATTTTGATTCATTATTTTCGATTGAAAATTGTATGCAATTTGAACATTTTTGTTGATTTTTAGATATTTACTGAGAAAATAATTATTTAATATGTTTATAAAATCTAATTTGCATTACATGGCCATTAACCCAATCTAGTCCTCAAAAGATAAAATTCTAGCTTCATCTCTGATCATTGTCAATTTTAAGAATTGATGGTGATTTTACAGCAAATAATAATCACTTCAATGTTATAAGATATAACAATGAATCTTTAAATTGATATGCTTTCATATTGTTGCACTGGGTGTCATATTACCATAGTGAAAGAGGTAAAGATCTAAACCCCTATTGGTCAATCAATTTTCTGGATAGGGTATAATAAATGACATCATTGAAAGAGCAAACGTGGGACACAATTGTGTTGGATCCTTACCTTTGCTTTAATTTATTGGTTTAAAATTTCTACCATAGAAAAGGTCGGCCCTTTGTTATGTCTCTCCATGTCTCGAGTGGTAAGGGTCCATGGAACACGGGTGAGGCATAAGATATTAAAGTTTTTTAACCATTGGAGGCATGAATGTAAAAGTTCTAAAAGATTGAATAGTATAAAGTGTATATAAAAGACACAAACACTTTATGTTTAGCTATAGACACTTCTGTTTGGTTCAGGAGTTTCAACTAATTAAGAAGATACTATTTAGGTTTCGAGTTGATGATGAGCTATTACATGAGTTTGTTTTTTATTTTGTTACTAATGTTTTGTTATATGTGAAGAATACAACAAAATGGATTTAAAGTGATTTTTGAAAAAAATCAGCATTGCATTATCTGTTGCTCAATATATAATGGCTTGCGAAATGTTTTTGATACAAAAATTAGCGATAAATTTCATGTCTTCTCAACAGTTCATATGTCATAACTTTTTATCAAAGATTAGTGAAAAATTTGATGACAATAGCAATGGTTAAGCATTTTTATATGAATCGATGTAACAATAAATATGACGTTCGTCATTAATTCTTAATAGAAATCATCGGCAATAAAACTATGTCATTATATATTTATAACAACCAATACAATGATGGAATTATAAAAATATCATTATAAACTCATTTTAACGCAGTGGTTAAAGGAATTGTTTTAAAGCAAATTATTAGTTGAGTTTTTAAGACAACGTATCTGAAAGGAAAAGAAGTTACAAATGTTCCGAATAAATTATATCGGAAAATATAGAAATTTTCGAAAAATATAGAAATTTTATTGTACTACACCAGAAGTCATAAAATTAGAGGTGAAATTTCCAACATATCTTTTTAGAAAACAACTACCGAGAGCTAGGGATTCCAATTTAGGTTTATCTGTGAGGTACCTAACCCGAACCCGCTCCATTTATTGACCTGAAACACATCCCATTTGTTTAAATGGGGTTGTGTTTGAAACTTACTAACCATGCATGCATGAGTTTGTATTTGGGCTCCCAAACCTTAAACCCAAATCCAAAGCTGCCCCTAACCCCAATGCATATAAGTGCACATATGCATGTACAAACACGGACACACACACACATGTATGCGTGTGTGTGTGTGTGTGTGTGTGTGTGTGTGTGTGTGTGTGTATATGTTGATCCTGTGAGAGCCAAAAATTGTAAGAGCATGAGAGCAGTGATTCAAGACCACTAGATTCTACTCATCTCTCTCCTCCTCCAATCGCAGTTTTTCACTCTCAAAATATCAGCCATATATATATATGTGTGTGTGTGTGTGTGTGTGTGTGTGTGTGTGTGTGTGTGTGAATGTTTATGTTTGTGTATACATGTGCATATGTATATAAATGTGTGCTAAAATAATATATATTTTTATGAACAACTTTTACAAAAGAAGTGATTGATTAGGAGATGTCTTAATGATGATTAAAATAGGCGAGATATTTACAATGTGTAAAATGGGTAAATTATATTTTTGGTCTTGATTTTCTTAGTATTTTAATAAGTTAAGATCCTTATCTCCATCTACTTATTTATTTTGTCGATCTGGTTAACATTGATTTGGTCTCGAGGTTAGGATTAGTCTGTGTATCTTTCATATTTACAGTCTTCTTTTCTTTTATTTTTCTTTTTATCTTTATTATTTATTTTGGGTAAAATAAGTGTTAAATATATAATATTAACAATTGTGGTTAGAATGATAATTAGTGGGAATTAGTGATTATTTACATGTATTTTACCAAGGATTTTAGCCAAAATGAAAGAATAAAGGTGATGAATCACGGATTCATCATTCCCATATACTTAACCTTTTCTAGTCTCTTAGCAAACACTTATTCTATAAATAAGTGCAAGCAAAAAAAAAAGAAAATGGAAGATGAAAGAACTTAGAACATGATTGTTTCTTTACATCAAATCTCACTTTGCCCAAAATTTATAACTACAATTCAGACCATTGGATTAATGATATATCGAGACTCTATTAGAATTAGGATTTAAGCCTCGACAGCCTTCAAGTTCCACAATCTTTATCTAGATTAACCTCAATAACCAGCTCAGATCCACCTATCCATCATGCAAATTTTTCAACTTTGAAAGCAACTTGTACTGTGTGTGATAGGTTTTAGCTCTTCCCGTTTAAAGAAGCGAAGAAACTGTCCATCCTAAACGATTCAAATTGGAGGACGATTAATGAAAGACCCAAATTATAGCTTGGATCGTGTTGTTATTTTCAAATCAAATGTTCAGTTGGATCTAATGATGTGCTCAAGCATACAACGGAAGCTTCGTAATGATAATAAATGATTCTCATGTCGATGGTGTTCAATTCTCCTTGTCTTCAACGATTTCCCGATGGAGATGCTATAAGCATCGATTACGTGGGGTAGAAGGTTGTGCTTGGTCTGAGACTGTGGATTTAAACCCAGATTAAAGACGATATGTGGTTGTTCTTAGTTCTACTCCGAGGTCAAGGTTATCTTTATTTCGATGTCGTGGATCAATTGTTCTGCGATGCTCCAGGTGTAATGTCCACAGATGATACTGTCCCTGCAATTTGTGAAATTAGGCTCAGATAAATGATCCTCTGGTTAGTCATTAAGGTACAAAAATATTGGATGTGGTTGATACTCCCTTGCGAATGATGGAGAAGGAAGGAATGGCCACGATGTGGTGAAATGGAGTTAATCAAAATGGGACAGATGGAGTAATGATGGATTGCTGAGATCTAATTGGAAAAAATGAATGATGATGGAATATTTTGAGAAGAGAGATGGATTTGAAAATGAAGAATAATACAGGAAGAAGATGCAACTAGAGAATGAAATCATAAGCTAGAATATGATATGCAGTTGAAGGTTGCCGCCTGGGAACGTTGGGGCTCGACGGAGCTCCAACTCAATTTTGCCTCGACAGACAATGCGGCTGGAGGCTCGACGTAGAGGAGCAAGACTCTCACCGACGTTGGGATCTCACCGAAGCTCTTCCTCTCACTCAAATACGATGGCATGCTATCACCTCTCCCTCTCAGAGTTCATAGAGGAAAGAGTGCAAAATGGTGGATCATTCTTCTTCGACGGGGGTCGAAGGCTTTTTATAGAGCAATGGGGATTCGTCCGTCGGGAGTGGTGACGAGACTGCAAGAGGAAGGTGAACGGTCGGCCAACCGCCGACCGTTAAGGATGTTGGTTGTTGGCAGAGGAGGAAGAAGGAGGTGTTGGTGAGAAGACGATGAAGGGGAGAAGATAGAGGAATTGGGAAAGGTACAGAGAGAACGAGAAGAGAGAGAAGACAAAGATGAATTAACTAATATAATAAATAAGTTAGATTAATAATTAACAATAGTTAAATAAAATACAAAATGTGTAATGATGTTAATAATTAGAGAAATTATTTAATTAATTTAATAAATAATTAAGTAATAAACACAATATTATTTTAATTTAAGAATATAGTATTAATCGCTTAAATAATAATATAAATTAGAGTACATTGTACAATATACCAATACGTACCTGAAAATCACATTTTATATTACTCCTGTCTTTAGTGAAACTAGTGTTATTTTTTAGATAATTTAATAATATGAATTATAAAGATAAGTTTGTCCAATTTGGAGTTCATATGACCGAGTTATGAGGTCCAGAAAATTTTGGTAGCATCTTCGAGGCTTCGGATTTTCATGGTATTTTGATTTGGTTGTATTTTTATATTTTTCTATATATTTTTATAATATTTTAGGAAAAGAAGTTCACTTAATTAGATTTATAGTTAATTAACTAAAAATTCAAGAAGATTCAACATATTGCACATAAGACAACGGGTTTTGATGAATCTCCATTTCATCATCTTTATTCTATCATTTTGGTCTTAAAAACCCTAGTAAATGCTTGTAAATAGGCTTAATTTAGGTACTTTAGCATTCATGCATCATTGTGTAAATTATGTAAAATACGGTCTTTAAAGCTAAAATTATAGAATAAAGAAAAGAAAAGAAAAAAGAATAAAATATTGCAAATACTTTATGACTCGAAATCCCGAGACCTAGGCATCTTGATGATTGAGTCAACATGGAATAAAGTAGGGGGAGATAAGGGCCGAAATACAATAAAGATCCCTTTTATTTAATTCATTCTTTATTAATTTTTAGGACCTATTTTTTATTCTACTTTTTATACATCAAACAAAGAAACTTTGCACATGAAAGTTGTAGATAATTAAATATAGAAAAATACAAAATTGATTTCACACAAAAATAATGTACATGTAAAAAGTTATGATATGAATAAGATTTTAGAATCCCAACTTCCTAGACTTGTATCTCTCAAATTAAAACTTAAAATGTATCAAAATCATCTTTAATTATATAACTTTTAATAATCTATTTAATGATGGCGGTTTCATATTTTAGGGAGTTACAGTTTGAAAGTTGAGTTTTACACCCCTGTTGTATAGCTATACTGATTAACATATTCATTTTATTTATTACTTATTATTTTTTAATTTTATATTTTTATAATTTTTTAAATTTTATTTATAATATACGTGTGCAATAAAATTAGAATAAAACACTAAAGAAAATATAAAAATCAATTACTTGCATAAAATACATAGGTATAATACCTATAAGTATACCTATATAGATTATACATCTATTTTTTTAAATGTATATTATAATTCAGAAAAATAAAATAAAAATATAATAAAGTTCATAAAATTACATTACAAATATATAAAATAATAAACCAAAATAATAAAATTAAATATAAAAAATAAAAATAAAACAATAAAATATATAGATGAATATACCTGTATATTTAACCTATAAAAGGGAACTTGTAATTTTAAACCTCTAAAAAATAAATAATCTATAAAATAATAAACATTCTTTATTTAATAACCTAAAATTAATAAAATTAATTCTTATTTTTAAATGAATTAAATTCTTTATTTAATAACCACGTGGACTAACTAGGTGGTTCGAACAATTGACCATGGGTCAACTATCTGACCCGCCTCCTGCAGTCACCTGACACCTTGGTTTTCGCCCGATTTCGTGATTTATTCGCAGCCATTCCTTTCACTTATTGGCTTGGCGTTCGTCATGACTTTTTCTCCTTGTAGATTGACCTTACACGCCTAGGGTCTATCTTGGGGATTGGATTACTGATGCGCTACAGATTCATCGACCTTTGAGCCTAGTCCTTAACATATTCAAAACTCCTCCGACTTTCCCATGGAGCTTTAAACCCTTTTTGCCCTGGCCGAGTTTCCCTTTTTAGAGCCTTGGATCGAGGAGGTGACAGCTCCTCTCCGCCCCCTTCGCAGAGGAGTTTGGCGGGGTGAATCACTGGCTACACCTTCATCTCTGGCCCTTGATCGTGAGGTAACATCTCATGCATACATGCCTTTGAGGTTTGCTTTCTCTTTATTTTTTATGCATTTTTAGATTCACTTTAGTCGTAGGATTTTATCCCCGCCATCCTTTTCGTGTTTCTCCCTTTGAATCACCCCATCTCCCCCTCGCCGGAGCTTGCTCCAGCGAGCCTCCGTCTCCTCATTCTCCGCTGCCTTTGACACACTGGTGGGTCACGACAGTTTGCCCGCATCCCCCTTAACCTCTTTATGCATGTTTGAGCCTTCCTCGCATGCCTGGAGTGTTTTTGTGCATTCGTCCGCACCACCTGGAGCTTCTTTGCTCCTCCTAATCTGCCGGTGCACTCCAGCCATCTTTGAAACCTTCGGATCACCCCGACCGATAAAGGGAACCTCCAGCGTGCTCGTGGAGCTCATCGCACCCGCAGATCACATCGAAAGACGGAACTCGCGTCGATTCCATCTCGTCAGGGCCTTGTTATTCGTCTGTTCTTGTAGATCGACGTAGAGACTTTGGATCTTCGTTGTTCTTCCAACGCATCCAGCCGCCGTTGGATCGGGCGTGCCAGGGCTATTTATCATCTGGAAATCCTCTAATCCTGGCATCCTCGCCGAACCGTCATTATGTATCCCAGTGCTGCCCTGTGGCAAGTGATTGCCTCTCCACCGTTGGATGCTTGAGCGTGTCTATTTTACAACTATCACCCCGCTATTTTTTGTATTTAACAATTATGACAAACATTCGTCTACTGTTTATTTCTTTTGTATAATTTGCATATCGCCCCCTCAACTTTCTAGATTTACATTTGGGTCCTTGGCTATGTCACCTCATATGACTGGTGCACGTGAGGCGTGGCATTTTGCGAAGGACCCCTTGGGCATCTTTGTATTTCTATTTAGTCATCAAACATTTTTATGTAGTTATAAATTTCTGGTAATTTTGCAAGATAGCCTCTTGATGTGTCATTTGATCGGCCTCTTACTAAGTCGTTTTAGTGCGTTGTTGTTGGCCAAATCTGATGCGTCAAACACCACTTCAATTAATGTTCAATTAAATTCAAGCAGTATATATTTTTATTTTACTTAGGCAAGCCCAAGGTCGAAGTCAGGGAGATAACATTCTCCTTAGGTCAATTCTTAGTTAATTCGGAGGTCTGATTTTCAGAAAAATATTTTTGGTCTTTTTATAAATTTTATATGCAATTGAAAATAAAGACAATGCAATTTCAAGCCAAAATTTAAGGTTGAATTTGAAAGATAGAAAATTTAAGTCAAAAAATTATGAAACTTGTCCAGAATATGAAATACAATGAAATTAAGCTACTGTAAAATTTTTTGGAATTTTTTTACTCTAAATGACTTTACTATTAATTAAAGATGAATGCAGGGTGATGTTTGCAAAATTAATTTTAATAAATACCAAAACACATTATTTCTAGAGATCAAATTGAATGATTTCTGGGCACAGTGTAGAGCAACCTATCCTAGGTCTATTGTGATTTTATGATGATTTTTGGAGCAACAAGCGAACTAATATTAAATAAAAGGCACACAATGGGAAAATATAGAAAATTTCACCAATTTAATATTATTGAATTCTTGATGACTCTAAAAAATAAGACAAGTGTCACACCAGATAAAGGACTAGTTAAACTACAACAAGAAATTTTTAGAATTTGAAAATGATTAAATATGGACACCTAAATATGCGTGTAAAGACAAGGGTCAAAATGCAAATACACAAAATAATGTTTCTGGAAGTAAAACGTACTGATAGGGACTTAAATGCAATTACCTATAATGTGGTGGGGGGGGGGGTATAAGTGCAAAATCCCGACTGAGAAAACATGCTCCTCACATGGCATGCCTGCCAAGGATTGATTTGCAATTTCAGAAACTTTCTAGGGCCTCTATGCAAATTACCCAGCCCTCACATGGTAGACGCGTGAGGGGTTTAGGCTCGGACAGTGTTGGAGGCTTGGACGGAGGCGCAGATGACTTTGGAGGCTCGGGCTAGCTTCGTATCAGCTTCGTATACCCCGAGCTAAAGGTCGGGGATGAGTCTCGGAGCTCGGAACATGGCACGATGTAGACTTCTAGATCGAGATTATCGAACGGAGGATGTACCTGCTGTAGTGGCACACCTATGGACCGTTAGATCAGGATAGATCTAATGGTGGCTGATAAAGTCAATGTGGTAGAGTGATGGTCATTGGATCCCTTTGATCCAATGGGGGAATGAGGCGGGCAGCGTGGCTCGATCAGGACCATCCGATCAAAGGGATGAGATGGTAGTTGTGTGTCTTCTTCCTCCAGTCCGTCGCCTCCAGCGGTGGACTTAGCGAGGCTCCAGTGAAGAAGATATTGCTTTGACACCCTCCTTGTGATCGATGAAGCTCGCTGGTGGCTCCTGGTTCGCTCGGATTGGTTGTGGAAGTGCCAGGAAGCTATCGGAGGTCCTAGAAGTGGATGGAGAGGTCCTCAGGCTGGAGACATTGAAGCTAGAGCAGAGCTCCAACGAAGTTCCGTTCAGTGAATCATGGAGGACCTGCAGGGTTAAATTATGCCAAAATAACAACAGTGGATGCTCGTGGGAGTGCAAGTAATGTGACAAGAGTCCTGGAAGCTAAAATAGGTGGCCGATGGTCTTCCTCCACCGTGGCGGCAGAGCGTTGGTTGGAAGGGGGGCGAGGTCCGAGGCAGAGCTCAATGGATGGTCGGAGGAGCGTGAGGATGTGAGGCGAAGAGGAATAAATTCCGAGAAAAACACGGGAAATAAGAGGGGTGATCGGAGGAGGATGGAGGAGTGTACCTGGGAATGGAGGCTCGCTGAAGAGTCTCTGATCATTGCTCGAGGGATGGTAGCGGCCCGAGCTCGTGCAACTCATCAGAGGAGCTGCTACATGGCAGAGGTGCGTCGCGGATCTCGCAGGAGGTAGTCCACCTTCTTCGCTCGATGTCGTGCTTGATCGCTGTCACCAATGAGGAGAGGAGAGCTCTGGGGTACCTCCTTCTATGAAGGATGGGTTGAAAGTTTGCCGGAAATTGGGTATTTATAGGAAGGATATGGGGGGTGCAGGTGATCGCGAGGGTGGTCGGCATGGAGTTTGTGGTGCGAAGGAGAGGGCATCATGGGGATCATGGGTGCCGGCGAGGAAGATGGAGATCGGGGCTACTTCATGGAGGTATCGATGGGCGGAGAAGGTGACAGTAGTAGCGCCAAAAATAGGAAGGGGTCAGAGGAGATGTGAGGTGGGGCGACGTGGGTGAGGCTCGTTCGAAGGTAGAAAACGACCTCTGGACTGTTGGATCTCGTGATCCAACAGACAGAGGAAGGGCGCGAGAGAAGGGCCTGGATTATATCTTGGGTTTGAAATCGAAGGGTGTTGGATGTGACACTTGGCGGGCGTAGCGTTGAGCGGATATGAACGACGAAGATTGCATCGGGGATGTGGATCGGAGGGTCGTCATTTGAGCGGGAGATAATGACTGAGATCTGAAGTGCATGGAGGTGATTGGATGGTGGGGGACATGATACGTGGTCTAAGGGGAGGGAGGTGCTAGTAAAGGTCTAGATGATATCTAGGAATACAATCCAAGGGTCTATATTTAGCAGGGATTAGCGGCACGGATGGAGGTGTGATGGAGAAGATCTGGCGGTGAAGGTGTAGCTACGTTGCGCATTGAGGTGAAGGCGCTGGCCGACGATGTGGAAGAGATCTTAGCCTATATCAAAAGGCTGAAATGAGTTGCGGTGTGAACGAACAAGATCTAGTGAGAGGATAGCTGATCGGACGACCTAGGAAAGGGGGCGCGTAGCACGCAATGGAGTGGGCCACGTGGCACATCCAGAGGGCGCCACCTGGCCCAATCTAGTTGGCTGAAAGAGAATATGAGACAAGAGTGAGAAGATGGCTGAATTTGGAAAAACTCAAAACATGAAAGTTGTAGATCTTGATGCGATATACAAGTTTCATGTTGACTAAAAATAGAAACGAGGTCAAATAAAGTAATAAAATACAAGGGTACAAATATACATACATATAATGTACAATGGGATCCCAAAACCAAAGTTTTGCATACGAGCTCCTATTTAAATGAAACTAGTCTCATTTTGAATGTTTTTGTATGTGCATTATTTGTATTAATTTAAAAGTTAGTAGACCTATATCGGAGGTTGTGTGAGAGAGATAGGTGCACTCTAAGATCCGTGGTCCTTAACTTGGTTTTGGGGTTTTATTGGATTATTTTCATGTCAGGTGTTTTGGGTATTTTTCTTGTATTATTAGTCCTTACGATAAACAAACAGAGTTAATTTTGGGCTTCTTATTTAATGCAGATGCGAATTCTAAAATGCAAATGTTATCAATACATGCGTGGATGTAAGTATGCATTTTTGGTGGGAAATGTTCTCCTAATTACTCGAGAACAAGGCTCTATTTTCAACTTTAAGAGTGATGAATAACAGATTCATCAACCCCCTATATTTAAAACTTGTTCATCCCCGAGCAACTAAAATGAAATGCAAGAGTGAAAAAATTTTGGGTTCCATACAAAGGTCATGAACAAAAGTTGAAGATGGAGCTTTACTTGACCTTTGAATTAAACGTGTGGAGGAACCTTATTGGGATCTAACTTTAAGACCTAACAGACTTCAAGTTCCACAAGTATTCTATTCAAGACGCCATAATAGTCAGGTCAGAACAAATCCTCAAACGTAAATTTCTGACGACTATGATTCTTACTTGTACTCTATAAGTGTAAAATAGCTCTCCACATCAGAAATGGCTAAGAAGCAGCCTTCTCTAACAAGGTAACTCTAATTCCCCTATCCTGTAACTCTTTCCTCGAGGAGCGGGGTATTCCCTTCTAAGTTCAAGTGCGACCAACCCAAGAGGAGGGGATGGAGAAAAAAATGGACGATAGCCAGTGTAGCTACCTATCCCAGGATGCCTGACCAATGTATCCAAGTCATCCAGCTGCAGACTTCTTGCTAATACATACTCCAACATGTATTTTATTTTCTCTTTTGGCCTGTCGTATTCTTTTGGAGTTTCTTGCAAATTTTTTTCGAACTATATACAAGATGAAGCATGTACATCAGGAGTTTTTCCTCTTGATCCAGTAGACTACCCCTCTTTTGAAGCATTATTGCAACCCACAACATCCCATCCTTAGACGTCAACACCACCAGACTAGCTTGAGATGCACTACCCTCCCTAGAGGAGGACGAATGTTTCCACCCATGTTCTACTCCAAGTTAAAGGATTCTACCTCCTCACTACCTCATCAATGAAGAGCTACGTGCATGGTTCTTGTCCAAGTTAGGTCACTGTCTATAAGAATCATTCGTGTACACGAGATATTCTACTTAGACTAATCAAGATGACACCTGAACATAGACTTACAGACTCAAAGAATTAAGCCACTTAACCTGAGAAATCTTAACTCCAGTTCCTATAAGGTTCCTCTGAAAGTAGGTAGATTAAGGAAAAATCAAATCCCTTCTCAATATCTGCTCATAACTTGGTTCAGAACCTACTAACTTTTCACTTTGCATATGCACGATATGCAAATGAAATGTAGATAACATGCTACAGAGACGAATGAAATGCAAGACTCTTTTTCTTTGAATGCAAAGATGATGTGCAAGAGTAAATAAGAAGCCTTTTATTTCGGAATTTTTCATTTTTCATTTTTTTATGCGAATAAATATATATGTATTGTACAAAAAAATTTCTCCATTTTTACCCCCACCAGTAATTATTGTATAATATATACAAAAATACGTGAAAGTATGAGCTATGGGTAAAATATATAAGTAATATATACATGCCCCCTATACTTAGCGTGTGGTATGTAGTTAGAGCACACAAAGCGAGGACGAAGACATATCTTGTGCTAAGTGTAGGAGAACAAAAATGTATAGAAGTCGTCCCGCCCCCTATACTTAGGGTTTGACAGCCTACGTGTAGAAGAAGATCAAAAATGGGGAGGACGAGGTCAAGAGGGGAAATGGAGGAATATAAATGATGGGCATCGATACCCACTTTAATTAGGCCCTGGTCAGCCTAAATATAGGACGGGAGTGATTATGAGGACCGATGTGATTTGGAAGATGTACAGTGAATAATATACAGACTGAGGTGACTCTCCCCCTATACTTATGATCTGATCATCCTAAGTATAGTCGTATACGAAATATATGAAGTTGGGGCGAGTGATTAGAGTCGAGGGAGGGAGAAGGAGAATATACAGAAATGGTGGGTATATACAAGGGTTGCGGTCTGAATCATTCTTGATGTTGCTGATGGTGAGAACTCATAGCTGCAAGGTCTGATGCGTGGCTCTATGTGTATATGATGAGTCTGTCTCGTGCGTGAATACAATCTCCTCAATATAGACTAACTGTTCATTGGGTTTGACGAAGTGCTTCAGCAGTTGTCCATTGACTAGGAATGTTTGTGCTTTATCTATGAGATCTGAGATCTTAATACATCCACTATCATGCACATCACAGAATATGAATGGGCCCGTTCACTAGGATTTTTGCTTGCCTTGGAAATCCTAAAACCTTGCATTGAACAACCATACCTTCTGTCCATAAACAAAGGTCTTTCGTCTGATATATCTATCATGCCAATGCATTACTTTGTCATTGTACACCAAACTGTTGTCATATGCATGGTTTATGACTTCTACAAGCTCATTCCGATCCATCTCTCTCTGTCTATGCCCTAGGTGTGTGTTCCAATTGACCTTCTTGATTTCCCATTCAGGTTTGTGTACTAATTCTGCAGGAAAATGGCACGGCATTCCAAATACCATCCTGAATGGGGAGATTCCTAACGGTGCCTTGTAAGTTATCCTATAAGCCTGTAGGACCTGATCTAAAATTTGAGACCAGTTTTTCCTGTCTGGGCGGACAAGCTTTTGCAATATGGTTTTCAACTCCCTATTCGAAACTTCTGCCATGCCATTGGTCTATGGGTGGTAAGGATTAGCAACAAGGTATTCGATGCCGTAATCCTTCAAGAGCTTCTTCACATCTCTGTTTACGAAGTGGCTACCCTATCTGATATTAGTACTTTGGGGATCCCAAACGTAGAGATTATGTTATCTCTAATGAATTTGTAGACAGACTTGCTGTCTGCAGCTCGGGTTGGGATAGCCTCTACCTACCTGGAAAAATAATCTACCTCCAGAAGGATGTATTCGAATCCATGGCTGACAAGGAATGGGCCCATGAAGTCGATGCCCCAGGTGTCAAAGATATCACAAATGATGACAGCCTACATCGACATCTCATCCTTAGAACCAACCCTTCCTCCCATTCGCTGGCATACTGGGCACAACTTTGTAAAAGTGATTGCATCGTGAAACAGAGTCAGCCAGTATAAGCCACAATGAAGTACCTTCCATGCGGTCCTCTTCCTGGAGTGGTTTCCTCCTGCCTCTAGGCTCTGGCATAAAGTAAGGACACTGTGATATTCCTCTTGAGAAATACGCCGTCTCCAGACACAATTCAGTCCTTCAAAGAAAAGGATCGGATCCTCCCAATGGTAATGTCCTGAATCTAACTTCAGTCGGTCTATGTGTCTCTTGGACCAATCTTCGGGAACTTTCTTGGAAACAAGATAGTTCACGATATTGGCGTACCATGGGAGTGAGTCGACGACAAAAATAGACTCGTCAGGGAAGGGGTCTCGAATTAGTATATCATCAGAAGCATTAAGATCCTCGAGACGGGAGAGGTGATCAACTAATAAGTTCTTCTTTCCAGGTTTATCACGAATGTACAAATCAAATTCTTGGATGAGTAGAATCAACCTAAGAAGGCGCGCCTTCGCGTCCTTCTTTTCCATTAAGTACCATAGTGTTGTGTGGTTGGTGAACACAATCACCTTGGATCTACATATGTGAGATCTAAACTTATCCAAGGCGAACAATACTACAAGCATCTCCTTTTTCGATAACGGTATAGTTACGCTGAGCAGAATCGAGTACTTTGCTAGCGTAGTGTATGGAGAATGGGACGCCATCCCTCCTTTGTCCTAACACAACCCCAACAACGAAGTATAATGCATCCGTCACGGTCTGAAAAGGAAGAGAACAACCTGGGGCTCGTAGGATCGGGGTGTCCATGATCATCCTTTGTAATTGCTTGAAGGCTTCAAGACATTTGTGATCAACAATGAACTCTATGTCCTTGCCTAAAAGCTCAGTTAGCGGTCGGGCAATCTTAGAGAAATCCTTGATAAATCTTCTATAAAATCCAACATGCTCGAGGAATAACTGCAAGTGTTCGCGTTGTTTGCTCGCTGGAGTTGTCTGATCACATTCCCCTTGGCAGGGTCAACTTCCATTCCTCTCTTAGGGATGACATGCCCCAACACAATGCCCTCCATCACCCATGAAGTGACTTATCTCCCAGGAGAGCACCAGATTGACCTCACAACACCGCTTGAGGACTCGGTCCATATTCCTAAGATAGGAATCGAAGGAATCAATGTGGATTGAGAAGTCATCCATGAAGACTTCCAGGAATTCTCCAACCATTTTGGAGACATCAATCATGCACCTTTGAAAAGTATCAGGAGCATTGCATAACCCAAAGGGCATGCACCTAAAAGCATAAGTACTAAAGGGGCATGCAAACGTGGTTTTCTCCTGGTCCTCAGGAGCTATGGCTACTTGATTATAGCTCGAGAACCCATCTAAGAAGCAGAAGAATTCTTTCCCTATAATCTCTGTAAGATCCGATCAATGAACGGTATGGGGAAATGATCATTTTTCGTCGCAGCATTTAGGCGTCTGTAATCCACACAAATGTGCCACGACGTGGGTACTCGCGTCACGATCTCCTCTCCTTCCTCATTGGTGGTCATCTGAATTCCCTCCTTTTTCGGGATAACATGGATTGGTGCCACCCATTTAGAATCGGAGATGGGACAAATAAAATCCATGTTGCACCATTTCTCTTTCTCCTTCACAACCTCTCGTGAATTTGGATTCAACCGACATTGGAATACGAGAGAGGGCTTAGCTTCATTCTCTATATAGATATGGTGCGAACATAGAGCGGGATTTATCCGGTGGAGAATGGAAATGTTCCAGACTATTACCTTGCGGTTTTTCTCCAGGATCTCTAGCAAGCAAGATTTCTGCTCCTCGGTCAATCACGAGCTGATGATGATCGGATATTTCTTATCTTGACCCGCAAGGAAGTGTATTTTAGTGTTGTTGGTAATGGTTTGAGCTCAGGTAAGGTGTGATCATCAAGGAAGTCTAGCTCAATCGAATCTGGCACTGTGCTGATAGTGGTTGGATCTGTCTTTGAAATTGATGCCACCAACTCATTCGGCTCTAGAGTTAGGTCGTAAAAGGTCTCCAAATAATCGGTAAAAGCCACGTCCAACTCAACATCCTCATCTTCTGATTGTCCTAAAGAGGGAAGGACTGATAGGCCCAGCTGGGCCTCTACGTCCTCGAAGATGTAGGGGGATGCACATTCTGCGCTATACCGGTTCCTGAGGGTCTCACAAACTGACTCATGCACATGATCTTCTCCAGATGAGAGGGACACATCGGTGCTGGTTGGGTTCTATCTCCATGGCCCAACTATGTCTACATGAATACAATCTGCTTCAGATGAAGAGTACTCGGTGTTGGATTCTGAATCCGGCCTTTACCACTTGTTGTGCTTCATCAAAAGTTCCTCATCTCCGCTCAGAGTTTGGAACGGAATCTTCCTGATATTGTAACCAAATAAGGCCCCTACTGATCTGAGGAAGGGCCTTCCTAATATGATCTGAGAATCTCTACAATTTCGAGGGTTCCATATCAAGGACTGTAAAGTCCACCATGTATTCCTAACCCTCGACTTTGATGATAAAGTTCCTCAATTCTTCTAGAGACCTCTTGGTGGATTTATCTGCAAACTGAAGTAGTGCTCTAGATTTCCTAAGAGGTCCGAGATTAAGCCGCTCATAGAGGGTTGTAGGTATTAAGTTGATTGAGGAGTCGTTATCAAGGAGAGTGCATGCAAATGTAGTGCCAACGACATGACTCACCACATAATGTGCACCCATATCTCTTCGTTTCCTCGGAACCACATTATTAATTGTGCAAGTAGTGGCTACTGATAGAACATGTTTCTCAACTAGTAGGTGTGCATCTCACCTTAAGGTATTTATAGAATGCAGGTGTCATTTCCACATACTTGTCAAAAGGGATTGTGACCTTGATGTATTTGTTACAGAATTCTGCCATCTCAGGGTCATTTTGTTGTATTTGCAATCGCGCCATTTGACGTGTCATTTGATCGGTCTCTTAATAAGTTGGTTTAGTGCGTTGTAGTTGGCAAAATCAAAGGCGTCAAAAACCACTTAAATTAATGTTCAATTAAATGCAAGCGACATATTTTTTATTTTACTTCGGCAAGCCCAAGGTCGATATCAGGGAGACATCCTTCTCCTTAGGTCAATTCTTAGTTAATTCAGAGGTCTGATTTTCAGAAGAATATTTTTGGTGTTTTTATAATTTTTACATGCAATTTAAAAGGAAATAAAATGCAATTTCAAGTCAAATTTTAAGGTTATATTTGAAAGATAGCTAAATTAAGTCCAAAAATTATGAAAATTGGCCAGAATATGAAATGTAATGAAATTAAGCTACTGTAATGTTTTCGGAAAATTTTGACTCTAAATGACTTTACTACGAATTAAAGATGAATGCAGGGTGATGTTTGCAAAATTAATTTTAATATAAATACAAACACATTAATTCCTGAGATAAAAATTATCCTAGATGGATCTAAGTAAGAGGAATCCAGGAAAATTAAGAAACCTAGAATTCGATGTGAATTGAACACATTTAAAATTAATTAGGTAAATTATTGTTTGATTCATTTAGGCCACGGGATGCGCACAAATTGAATGATTTTAGGCACAGTGTAGAGCAACCTATCCTAAGTCTAATGTGATTTTATAATGATTTTTGGAGCAACAAGGAATTTAAAATTAAATAAAAGAAAAAAATGGATAAAATAAAGAAAAATTTACCAATTTAATATTATTAAATTCCAGATGACTCACAAAAATAGGACAAGTGTCACACCAGATAGAGGACTAGTTAAACTACAACATGCAATTTTTAGAATTTGATAATGATTAAATGTGGACACCTAAATATACGTGCACTGACAAGGGTTAAAATGCAAATACAAAAAAAATATTCTTGAAATAAAACATGTTGACAAGGACTTAAATGTAATTACCTATATTGTGGGGGGTATGAGTGAAACATTCCCACTAAGAACACATGCTCCTCACGTGGCACGCCTAGTAGGGATTTATTTGTAATTTCAGAAACTTTCCAGGGCCTCTATGCAAATTATCCAGCCCTCACGTGAGAGATGTGTGAGGGGGCTCGACTCGGATGGTGTTGGAGGCTCAAACGGAGGCTCGGATGACTTTGGAGGCTCGGTCTAGCTTCGTATCAACTTCAGATACACCGAGCCAAAAGTCGGGGATGAGGCTTGGGGCTCGCAACATGGCACGATGTAGGTCGTTGGATCAAGAAGCATCCAACGGAGGTTTAGAGCTATTGTCGTGGCGCACCTATGGACTGTTAGAACAAGATAGATCTAATAGTGGTTGATGAAGTCGACGTGGCAGAGTGATGGCCGTTGGATCCCTCTGATTCAACGGGGGGCAAGAGACGGACGACGTGGCTCGATCAGGATCGTCCGATAAAGGGGATCGTACGGTAACTGTGCGTCTTGTTCCTCCGGTCCACCGCCTCCTATGACGGACTTGGAGGGGCTCCAGTGAAGAAGGTCTTGCTTCTCCACTCTCACTCGTGCTTGATGAAGCTCACCGGTGGCTCCTGGTTTGCTTGGATTGGTCGTGGAAGTGCCAGGAAGCTACCGAAGGTCCTATAAGTGGTTGGAGAGGTCCTCAGGATGGAGATGTTGAAGCTCGAGTGGAGCTCCGGCAAAGATCCGTTCAGTAAAGCATGGAGAACCTGTAGGGTTAAATTGTTTCAAAAGAACAACAACGCATACTCGTAGGAGTGCAAGGAATGTGACGAGAGGCCTGGAAGCGAAAATAGGCGGCTGATGGTCTTCCTCTGCCGTGGCGATGGAGCAGTGGTCGGAAGGAGGGAGAGATGTTGTCATAGTGAATGGGGAGGCGAGCGAAGATGGGAGCTCCGAGGTGGAGCTCGGTGGATGGTCGGAGGAGCATGAGGATGCGAGGCGAAGTGGAATAAATTCCGAGAAAAACACATGAAAGAAGAAGGTGATCGGAGGAAGATGGAGGAGTCTACCTGGGAATGGAAGCTCGCAAAAGAGGCTTCGGTCGTCGCTCGAGGGTCAGTAGTGGCCCGAGCTTGTGCAGCTTGTCGGAGGAGCAGCTACACGGCAGAGGTGCGCTGATGTCATGCCTTATCACTATCACCAAAGAGGAGAGGAGAGCTCTGGGGTAACTCCTGCTATGGCGGATGGGTTGAAAGTTCGTCGGAGATGTGGTAATTATAGGAAGGAGATGGGGGTGCAAGTGATGGAGAGGGTGGTCGGCATGGAGTTTGTGGAGCGAAGGAGAGGGCGTCATGGGGATCATGGGTGCCAGCGAGGAAGGTGGAGTTTGGGGCTACTTCATGGAGGTATTGATGGGCGGAGAAGGTGGCGAAAGTGGTGCCACAAATAGGAAGGGGGCGGAGGAGACGCGAGATGAGGTGACGTGGGTGGGGCTCGTTCGAAGGTAGAAGATGACCTTTGGACCATTGGATCTCATGATTTAACGGCCTGAAGAAGGGTACAAAAATCCAGTGGTCGAAATCGAAGGGTGTTGGGCGTAACACGTGGCAGGCGTAGCATTGAGTGGAGATGAATGGCGAAGATTGCCTCAGGGATGAGGATCGGAGGGTCGTCATTTAAGCGGGATATAACAGCTTAGATCTGAAGTGCGTGGAGGATATCGGATGGTGGGGGTGATGACATGTGGTCAAAGGGGAGTGAGGCGCTTGTGACAGTCTAGATGAGATCTAGGAAGACAATACAAGGGTCCGGATTTAGCAGGAATTAGCTGCACGGATGGAGGCGTGATGGAGATGATCTGGCGGTGAAGATGAAGCCACGTGGTGCACTGAGGTGAAGACGTTGGCCATCGGTGTGGATGAGATATTGGCCCATATCAGACGACAGAAATGAGATGCGGTGTGAATGGCCATGATCTTGAGAGAGGATGACTGATCGAACGGTTCAGGAAAGGGAGCGCATGGCGCGCAATGGAGTAAACCATGTGGCATATCCAGAGGGCGCCACATGGCCCAACCTGGTTGGCTGAAAGAGATCGTGAGATAAGAGTGAGAATATAGCCAAATTTGAAAAAACTCAAAACATGAAAGTTGTTGGTCTCGATGAGATCTACAAGTTTCATGTTGACAAAAATGGAAACAAGGTCAAATAAAGTAATAAAATACAAGGGTACAAATATACATGCATATAGTGTACAATTAGGTCTTGCATACGATCTCCGATTTAAATGAAACTGGTCTCATTTTGAAACTTTCTGAATGTGCATTAATTTAAAAGTGAGTAGACCTAGTTTGGAGGTTGTATGAGAGAGATAGATGCACTCTAAGGTTGATGGTCCTTAACTTAGTTTTGGGGTTTTATTTGGCAATTATTCAAGTCAGCAATTTTTGGTATTTTTCTTGCATTATTTGTCAGTACTATATACAATACAGAGCGAATTTTGGTCTTCTTATTTAATGGAGATGCGAATGCTAAAATGCAAATATTGTCAATGCATGCGTGGATCCTAATTATGCATTTTTGGTGGAATTGTGCTCCTAATTACCCAGGAACAAGGCTCTATTTTGAACTTTAAGAGTAATGAATCACATATTCATCACCGCTGGGATTTTTTAATTACAATCAGGTCCTTGCCACGTCACGAGCCCCGTGCACGTGGGCTTAGCATTTTTGCATAGAAGCCCATGTGCATTTTGGATTTAATATTTAGTTCAGAAACTTTTTTATTCAGTTATATTTTTGTGGGAGAATTCCACTTTGTCCCCGGACTTTTGCATAATTACAAAACTACCCCTACTAGTAGTGTAATTTCTCTTTGATGTCTTCAATTATTTTATGCATCTATAAAAATAAAAAAAATCCCCAAAAATAGATTTAGGATTCTGTTGCATTACATTTTCACGCCATATTTTTAATTTGCATTTTTGTTGCATTTCATTATTTATAAAAAATATAAAACATGCATTTTTGTTCTTGTTTGCATAAGAAAATGCATAAAAATTATAAAAACCTTTTTGAAAAACTCCCAAAAAATATATTTCGTGTGTTTTTGCATTTTTAACATTCAAACTAAAAATCACAAAAAAAATATAAAATAAAACTCATAAAAATTGCAAAACCCCATAAACTTTTATAAAAACATAAAAAAACATAAAAATCACAAAAATACAATTTCTATTCCTGAATTTTCTTTGTACTAAAAATATTTGGGAGAATTTTGGATATTGTGTATAATTTTCATCTCCATTTTAATCTCAGATATTTATTTTTATTCCTTGTTTTGAGTATTTTTGGACTTTAAAAGTACAAAAATTTAGCAAAAATATAGAAAAATCATAAAAATAATAAAAATTATAAAAAGCATAAAAACATTTTATTTCTTGTATTTTGGATATTTTTACTTATTTTATATCTCTCTCTCATCTGTCTTGTATATATATATCCTATATAGTTTTATGTCCTTTTTAAAAGAAAAAGAAAGCATAAAAGTATAAAATACAAAAAGAAAATAAAAAATGAGACAATTAAAAATCAAAATATAAAAATATAAAATCAAAAACTAAATAAAATATATAAAATTAAAAACCCAAAAAAAAGTATCACATATAGACAAAAACATGACATTCATTTTTGAGCACTTATTGCCCCGATCTACCTCTTGCATCCTGTGTTCGACACTCTACTCTACTTACACTATATACATCTTTTGTAGAGTTATAATAAATTTAACTCACATATTTCTTTTCATTGATTGATTTTTAATTGGGGTTTCTTGCGGGTCGCCACATCGACTGCGTCTCCGCTTTGTGTGAGACGTATTTTAGACCCGTGAAAAATCCTGTTCAACAAATGGCTCCGTTGTCAAGGAACAATTAGATTGGGATTCATTTTATGATTGTGATTATTTGTCGATATTTTTGCCTTATTTATTTTCCCATTTACTTGATATTATTGTTTGATTTGTCTAATCACCCTCTTTTGTTGAGTTTGTGCGAGGAACCGCGGATCGAGGGTGGCGCTCTACCCTAGGCGCCTACGCACCCACGTGAAGGCGGTGTGAGTTTCTGACCTAACACCAAATGAGGTGGGGAGGACAATCGCACTTCGAGCATTTTTGTGAATTTATTTACTTTTGTAATTTTAGTAAGAGAGAGACTCTATTAGTTGTAATAATACAGAGACTTCTACGGCCTCCATCCAAACATGGTCGATTTAAAAAATCCTGCGACCGTTAAAAAAATGACATATGGATGGAGGGCTTAGGAGTCTCTGTTTCTGACGAAATTTTAATAGAATGTGAGAGGGATATAATGATGAATATACCAATTTTTATTTTCCAAAAAAAGAAAAAATGAGGGAAAATAGGGGTGGGAGTAGCCAAGTTGGCTACTCCCTGGGGGCAGCCCCATTTTACCCATATTTATAGGTATTATACCTATGTATTTTATACATGTATTTTATTTTTGTAGTGTTTTATTCCTATTTTAATGTACACATATATTATAAATAATATTTACAAAATTATAAAAATATAGAATTATAAAAATAAAGAATAATAAATAAAATGAATATTTTAATCTGTACAAGTATACAAAAGGGGTCAAAAACTCAACTTTCAAACCGTAGCTCCACCAAATGCAAAACCACCTTTATTAAATGGATTATTTAAAGTTATATACAATTAAAGGTGATTTTGATGCATTTCGAGCTTTTATTTGAGAGATACAAGTCTAGGAAGTTGGGATTCTGGAATCTTATTTAGATCATAACTTTTTATGTGTATATTGTTTTTGAGTGAAATCAATTTTGTATTTTTCTTTATTAAATTATCTACAACTTTTACGTATAAAGTTTCTTTATTTTAGGTATAAAAAATGGAATAAAAAATAGATCCGAAAATAAATAAAGAATGAGCTAAATAAAAGGGAATTTATTGGTATTTTGGCCCTTATCTCCCCCTACTTTATTCCTTGTTGACCTATTCATCAAGATGCCTATGTCTCAGGGTTTCGGGTCATGAAATATTTGAAATATTTTATTCTTTTTATTTTCTTTTGTTTATTCTATAATTTTGGCTTTAAAAACCGTATTTTATACACTAATTACACACGTATGCGTGGATGATAAAATGCCCAACTTAACAATATTTACACATATTTACTAGGGGTTTTAAGGCCAAAATGATAGAATAAAGACGATGAAACGTAGATTCATCAGGGAATCTTTCTGTTGTCATGCTGGAGAAGTCAGTCTCCTTGTCATTTCAATTGGGGAGAGCCACCATCACTTACACTGTATGAGTAAAATTTAGTCATAAGGGTATGCGTATGAGTTGAAGTATTTTGTCCTGGCTATTGATGAGACTTGAGCAGAGTCTTAGGATTCTAGAAGGATGTTGGATTTCAAATTCGGTTCTCATTAACGTTCCTCCCACACTAAAATTTCAAAGGTCTGACTTGTGCTCCAAACTTTGATTTTGTGAAGACAAGTTTGATAAATAATCTAATTCCAAATTTCTTCTTTTTTCTTTTCTTTGTTTTTCTTTTCTGCACTTATTGCATAAGTGTTTGCTAGGGACTAGCAAAGGCAAGTATAGGGGGATAATGCATCTCCATTTCATCATCTATATTCTGTCATTTTCACCTTAAAAACCCTATTAAATGCGAGTAAATAGGCTTAATTTAGAAATTTTAGCATTCATGTATCATTGTCTATATAGTGTGTAAAATACGATTTTTAAAGCCAAAATTATAGAATAAAGAAAAGAAAATAAAAAATAATAAAATATTGCAAATAGTTTATGACCAGAAACCCCGAGACCTATGCATCTTGATGACTAGGTCGACAAGGAATAAATAAGGGGAGATAAGGGCCAAGATACAATAAAGATCCCTTTTATTTAATTCATTCTTTATTCATTTTTGGGACCTATTTATGGTTCCACTTTTTATAATTCAAATAAAGAAACTTTTCCCATGAAAGTCGGAGATAATTAAATATATAAAAATACAAAATTGATTTCACACACAAATAATGTACAGGTAAAAAGTTATGATCTGAATATAATTCCAGATTCCCAACTTCATAGAGCTATATCTCTCAAATAAAAAGTCAAAATGTATCAAAATGACCTTAATTGTATATAACTTTTAATAAGCTATTTGATGAAGGTGATTTTATATTTTTTGGAGTTACGGTTTGAAAATCGAGTTTTGGACCCCTATTGTATAGCAATACTGATTAAAATATTCATTTATTATTACTCGTTGTTTTTGTAATTTTATATTTTTATAATTTTTTAAATGTTATTTACATTATATGTGTGTAATAAAATTATAATAAAATACTAAAGAAAACAGAAAAATCAACTACTAGTATAAAATACAAAGGTATAATACATATAAGTATATCTATATATATTATACATATATTTATTTAAATGTATATAATAATTCAGAAAAATAAAATAAAAAATTATTTAAGTTCACAAAATTAAGTTATAAGTATATAAAATAATAAACGAAAATAATAAAATTAAATATATAAAATTAAAATAAAACAATAAATATATAGATGAATATACCAATATATAACCTATAAAGGGAACTTGTAATTTTAAACATCTAAAAATAAATAAAAATCATAATACAATAATTTCTAAAATGATAAACATTTTTTATTTAAAAATCTAAAATTAATAAAATCAATTAGTATTTTAAATGATTTTTGAATTCTCTTTCAGGGGGATTTTCCTAGAGTGTCCACATGGTCCAACAAGGTGGATCGGACAGTTGACCGCAGGTCAACTGTCTGACCAGCCTCCTGCAGTCGCCTGACACCTTGGTTTTCACCCAATTTCGTGATTTTTTTCGCAGCCATTCCTTTCAGTTATTGGCTTGGCGTTCTTTATGACTTTTTCTCCCTGTAGATTGACCTTACACGCCGAGGGTCTATCTTGGGAATTGGATCACTGACGTGCTCCAGATTCATCGATCGTTGAGCCCGATCCTTCACCTATTAAAAAACCCCTCCGACTTTCCCATGGAGCTTTGAACCCTTTTTACCCTAGCCAAGCTTCCCCTTTTCGGAGCCATGGATCGAGGAGGTGACAACTACTTTCCGACCCCATCGCGGAGGAGTTTGGCGGGGTGAATCGCTGACTCCACCTTTGCCTCTGGCCCTTGGTCATGAGGTAACATCTCAAGCATACAAGCCTTTGAGGTTTGCTTTCTCTTCTTTTTTTATGCATTTTTAAATTCACTTTAGTCATAGGATTTAATCCCCGCCTTCCTTTTCATATTTCTCCCATCAAATCACCCAGGGCGTGCCTCCATCTCACCGTTCTCCGCCACCTTTCGCCTATTGGTGGGTTGTGGCAGTTGACCCGGGACCCTAAACCTCTTTTTGCAGGTTCGATCCATCTTCGTGTGCCTGGAGCGTTTTTACGCATCTGCCCGCACCACCTGGAGCTTCTTTGCTCCTCCTCCTCTACGAGTGCACTCCACCCATCTTTGGAACCTTCAGATCACCCTAACGTATAGAGGGGACCTCCAATGTGCTCGTGGACGTCATCGCAGCTGCAGATCATGCTGGAGGATGGAGCTCGCGTAGATTCCATCTCATCAGGGCCCTGTTCTTCGTCTGTTCTTGCAGATTGATGTAGAGCCGTTGGATCTCCGTTGTTCTTCCAGCGCATCAAGCCGTCGTTGGATCTGGCGTGTCAGGGATGTTTATCATCTGGAGACTGGTCATCTTCGTCGAACCATCATCCCGCATCCCAGTGCTGCCATGTGGCAAGTGATTGCCTCTCCATCGTTGGATTCCTGAGCGTGAGTATTTTGCAACTATAGCCCCACTATTTTTTGTATTTAATAATTAGGACGCAAACATTCACCTGTCGTTTAATTCTCTAGTATAATTTGCATAACACCCCCTCAACATTCAAGATTTACATTTGTGTCCTTAGCCATGTCACCTCACGTGAGTGGTGCACGTGAGGCATGGCATTTTACGAAGGACCCCTTGGGCATCTTTGTATTTCTATTAAGTCCTCAAAAATTTTTATACAGTTTTAAATTTCTGGTAATTTTGTAAGATTGCCCCTGTGATTTTTGTTAATCACAATCAAGTCCTTGCTAGGTCAAGTGCCTCGTGCTCGTGGGCTTGGTGTTTTTACAGAGAAGTCCCTGCTGGTTTTTAATTTAATATTTAGTCTAGAAAGTTTAATATTCAGTTATAGTTCAGTGGGAAAATTGCACTTTGGGCCCAGACTTTTGCATAATTACAAGACTACCCCCGCTAATAGTGTAATTTCTCTTTGATGTCTTTAATAAAAAATATTAAAGAAACCTTATAAAAATTGCAAAATCCCAAAAACATTTATAAAAATATAAAAATCCATAAAAGTCACAAAAATACATTTTCTGTTCCTAAATTTTCTTTGTATTATTCTATTTATATTAAAAATAATTGGGAGAATTTTTTATACTGTTTACAAATTTTTATCTCCATTTTAATCTCGGATATTTATTTTATTCCCTATTTTGAGTATTTTTGGACTTAAAAATACCAAAAAAATAGCAAAAATATATAAAAATCCCAAAAATATTAGAAAAATATAAAAAGCACAAAAACATTTGATTTCTTGTATTTTGGATACTTTTACCTATTTTTATCTCACTCGTATCTCTCTTGTATATATATATATATATCCTATATAGATTTATATCATTTTTAAAAGAAAAAGAAAGCATAAAAGTATGAAATACAAAAAGAAAATAAAAAATCATAAAATTAAAAATCAAATTATAAAAATATAAAATAAAAAACTAAATAAAATGTATAAAATTAAAAACCCACAAAAATAGCACATATAGACAAATACATCACATTCATTTTTTAGTACTTATTGCCCCGATCCACCTCTTGCTTCCTGTGTTCGAACTCTACACTACATGCATAATACACATCTTTTATAGATTTATAATAAATTTTAACTCCACATATTTCTTTTCATTACTTGATTCTGAATTTTTGATTAATTGTTATTTGAATTGGGGTTTCTTGCGGTCGCCACAGCAACTGCGTCTCTGCCTTATGTGAGATGTATTTTAGACCCGTGAATAATCCTGTTCAACATGTTTCAAATGCCAAAAACTCATTGGTTTTCTTCGAATATTTTTTTATATATTTTTAATAAATATTAATCGGTATAAAACGAAGTTTAAAAGTGAGTTTGGTTCGTTTGGAGTTTTCTATAAATAGTTATGAACCTTATAAGTCGGCTTTACGCTTCATTACGGTTAATTATTTTTTATGTTCAAATATTACTCTGATATTTTTTATAATATAATATATATTTTGTAAAGAACTTTTACAAAATAAGTGATTTGATTTTGGGTTGTCTTAATGATGAATAAAATAGGTAAAATATTTACAATGTGTAAAATGGGTAAATTATATTTTTAGTCTTGATTATCTTATCATTTTTATAAGTTAAGATCCTTATCTCCCCCAACATATTTATTTTGTCAACCCGGTCAATATTAGCCTGGTCTCGAGTTAGGATCAGTCAGTATGTATTTCATATCTAGAGCCTTGTTTTCTTTTATTTTCTTTTTATCTTTATTCTTTATTTTGGGTAAAATATGTGTTAAATATACAATATTAATAATTGTGGTTAGAATGATAATTAGTGGAAATGAGTGATTATTTGCATCTATTTTACCAAAGATTTAAGCCAAAATGAAAGAATAAAGGCGATGAAACGTATTCATCAGTGCATTTATTTATTTCGTGTTATCTAATCTAGTGAAATTTATCCAATATCTAATAGTTTTCAATTCACCTATATAAAAGCATTGCTGCATTTCCCAATATTCCTAATTGATTTAAATTCAACTATCTTGTTCTATCTTTGACATACATATATATATTTAATCCAATAGAGACAAACCATCATGTTAATACAAGTTCATGATATTGCTTAACATGTGTTGTATACGTTAGATATCCCCACACCGACTTCACATAGGCCACCCATGAAATAAATGCCAATGTATTGCCCATATTCAATATTTTCATTCAACAAATATATCCAACATCATCAAATAATTTGTGCTTTTAATTGATTTATAGTTACCTCTATTATAGATGTGTGTGAGAGCTTTCTCTATAACTTACTTTTACTATGTTTATACAAGAATATAATGTAGGAATAGTTAGTTTAGGACTATTTTTATATTGGATATTTGGATACTCATCATGTACATATATACCCAATGGGTATATGGCTATCCACTTAGAACTATCCAGTTAATAAATGGATGAGTTTCGATAGTAATTTTATAAGTGAGTAAGTTTGAAAACAAGATTTGAATCTTTGACATCCGTACCGACAGAAAGCTAACAAGATCATAACATTTCAAGAAGTCTAAGACTTAGGCAGTTGGGGTTTTATATTAAATTGACAATGGTATGAAGTTTGTTACTAAAAAGGGTAGAATTTTTTTTTGGAAGCTAGATTAATAGGGGATGGCCTTCTCATTGTAACTTTATGCTATAGAAATATTTACTAGAATAAGTCTAATTGCAGCGTGAGCATATCATTGGAATAACCACATATCATTCATATAGTTTGTTTAAGAAAAACAATTACTATCGAACGTTTAAGAGACAAAGAGTTTGAGTATAAAACATCCCAAGCATTATTGCAGCTAGGGGTTCGGGTTGGGAGGCTCCCTACAACAACAATGTAGTAAACCAAAGACTTTAGAGTTTGTAACAAAAATATCATCAGTTATTTTACAAAAACAAAAATATCAAGACATTGATTTAAAAGATAAAGAATGAATGATGAGCACCAAGATAACTTCTTGAGCTAGTTTGAGGCTACGACGAGAGATAATCTCGAAGGTCCTTTGACGTCATTCCTTTTCAGTAAACCAACATGTTAAATCCAATGTGTATTTCATATGTCAACATGAGATGGAATTCACAGGCAGAGTGGATCCTCTGTTGTAGTGTTGTGCTTGATGTAATCGCTTGAGCCGCTCAATCTTGATCGATCGAGCGGTTCACACGATTTTGCTGGGCTCACAAAAAGTGAAAAATCGTGTGAAACCTTCGATCAAGATTGAGCGGCTCAAACGGCTACTGCAAACTATGATGTACTTTATGCTGTAGTACGATCCATCTCCATTCACAGGTTCATCAGTTACATATATAAAATAAGTTTTTATAATAATTATAACATGTGTCATGATCCGATAATGAATAGCACTTTCTTGGTAAAGGGCATTGTAGGGATGTGTTGTAGTCATTCATTAACATTAAGAAAAGGTACCAACAATTTGGTTGAGCTAATCTTAAACAGGTTGGGGTTGTTCTGGGTTACGTGTTTATGATGCGTTACCATCCGCAAAATAGAAAAAACTCTAGAATAAAAAATTTTGGATCAAAATCTTTCTACAATTTTGTTTTGTTTATGTGTTTATGTCTACTCCATTAACCATGAATTTATTTATTAAATTTTTAAAAATATTCAAAAATAACATAAATGGAAAAAAGTTAGCTTTTGATGCGGATTTTATATATATATATATATAAACACACAACGCATATTTCCAACCAGATTTATTTTTGTTTCTTTCACTTTAGTTCAATTTACTTAGATATACTTTTCTAATATACAAAAATTTTAAATAACAAACAAATACACATTATCAGTGTGAGGATTGTCCCGCTTTGATATGGGTACTCAACAAACTAATTTCATGCATATACATTCGTGATCCCTTGGTAAGTAGGAGAATTTATATCATAAACGAAAAAAGCATGCATTTAAAATCTCAACTTCCATTTCAATTCCACATAGTATCCAACAATATACCCCAACCACAAAAAATACGTGTATGCATAATAAATGTCCATACACACATATTACATTGCATGTTACTCAAAAGAAGCTACAAGTAAAAGCAGTAAGTGTAACAATAGTCACTGTACCAAAAGTTTGTACCTGCACAAAAAGAAGATCCAACAAAAGCTGCTCACTGCGATGGCTACTCTTGGGCACTCGGGGATCCAACAGACATGGTACATTATGAGCAAAATTACAAGTATGATAATAAAACTATAATCAAAGAAATGTACTAAGTGATAATGTGTAAAAGTGAACAATTGAGTAAACTGTCCTGACAAGAAGAACGGCACTCCGATCAGTTTCATTCACCTTGATCACTCAAAAATCGTATATAGTTTGTAATCATGGTCCACATTGCACCTCATACTATGACTCTAAGGAACTGGGTACCTCAGTGTTGGGGTACCTCCATTAGTTTTTTATCCCATGTGTGATATTTCCATGTTTATCAACAATATTTAACATGGCTTATCATGTCTTATTCAAATCTTAATTCATTTCTAACTCGTGAACTAGCACGAACCATCCAAGTCCACTACCCACATGTAAGAGTCAACGAGGATTTATGGCACAAGTTAGGGCACCGATCACTAAGATCATCCCAGACATTTGGAAAACCTTTACCTATCCCTTAATTCTCCTTATGCAAAGAAGAACCTGTAAGATTCCCATCACTTTCATTAATAACATTTTCCGGAACTTCCATCTTTGTGCTCCCACTCAAAATACTAACTAATGTGGTCTACACTAGCCAATATACGAGTGTTAATCATAAGTGAAAATGTGAAACATAGACCACTATAAATGACTACTTGTATCACACTCAAAGCACTAGGCCGAAGGAACGCGAGTACTGAGATTGGACATCATGTGGTGACTCCTTGGTATGCCAGATAACATGTCCCCAACCAACGAAACTATTGGAGTCTCATTGTCTAGGTTATTGCCCATGGCCTCAAGTATGCATGCCCCTCCCTTGGCAACATCTACACTACTACCCACATGCCAAAGAAAATCACCACGGTATGGAAGAAAATACATAATGGGAAAGGAATCCGTTGGCCACAAGGATGTAACTTAGATCTTGATTTCCCTTTATTGTTCGAGTGATTATCATGATGGTCTCACCCAACGGAGCTCACTATGTCCATTTTGAATTCAATTTAGCTCACATTGGACCAATTTCAGTTATTTATCAATCCATTATAATTTATCCATATAATTACCATATATAATCATTTCCTATAAGGTCTACACCTTTTTCAAAACAATTTATATCATTTTAAGGGCCAAATGGGTCAGATTCATAATGACAGATCATTACACTTTTGTTGATCAATCATGATTGATAGGCCAACATAAGCATAGTCAAACATTCTAAGTGAAATTTGTCGATCAATCAACTTTTTATGATTGATCATTACTCTTTTGTGATTGATTGTTTTCCAAATTAGTCGATAATTAAGTTTTGTATGATCGATCAATTTCATTCGAAAACTCTCCGATCGTCGATCTGATTTCATCTTTAGGTTCTTGTTATTACCCATTTCCCATATATACATTTTTCATCGACATGCATACATTATGTCTGCAAGAAATCACAAAAACACGATGAAATACACGATGGATTTTGGTGAAAAAACTTGCCCAACATTGATTCGAAAACCACACACATGTAGAATACATTATACAACATCTATGGAGTGAAAATCGCGTGGATCTAAAAATTAGAAGAGGACGAAACTGTACTTATGTGAATGTTATCCCATGAGCTTCCTTCGCTCGAAACGAGAGTTACATGATTTTTTTGGAAAACGGATGTGTCCACAATGATTCTCATGTTGAGCTCTTCGAAATGACGTGCTTGGACTTTTGATCAGTGGTCGGTAATCGTCACCAGCACAATTAATCTCAGGTGACAGGCAAGGAGCTCCTGTGAAGTGTCTGAGTGGTCTGAGCCATCGCACTTAGCTCAACCCCCTCTTATATAGGCTCACTCCAAATCAGATCAAGGTTCAGATCCATATCCATCAATCGCATCCTGGTCATATTTTATGCATAAGTTTCTCTTACAAACTTTGATTGTGATGTTCTTGAGCTTGTTGGAAATGGGTCGACTAATACTGCAAGATAGAGTTGTCATTTGTACAATTGGACTACTAGACCAGGTAGTAAAAAGTGAAAGAGTGGAATCACATTATGAGGAGTTCTTACTATTAATATAAATAATTTAAAAAATCAATGAAGATTCAATTCAGTTGTAAATAATATAAGAAATAGTCTAAAATAAAGTTTTTTTATTTTATATGAAATAAAAAATCATCTATAAGCCATCTATATCATTTTGACTTCTGCATGATTTTCTTGAATCTTTTTCTTCTTTTAAGATAAATTAGTGTCAGCCTCGTGCATTGCATTAGGAAATATACAAAATATCATAAAAAATTATATTTCTTCTAGATAATTTAGATTCATGAAAATCCTATATCTATACTTCTACTATAAGCATTGTTTTGTTTCATTTGAAGTTAACTCACGTTTAGCATTAAAAGAGTATTCATATCCGTCATTTTTTGGAAGGTTATTCATATCCATCTTAAATAATATTAATATATCACGACCACTTCTTACACTATCATGGTGAATGGGAGACTTGAATGTGGGTTCTTCCAACCTTAAAGGGGAGTTCTACAGGGTTGTCCTCTGGCATCGATGTTGTTTGCCTTGGGTGCAGATGCTTTAGCGGTTCTGTTCAGATAGACAATTGATGAGGGGTGGTGCGAGGGATTTCGATGTGGAGCCATCTCATGCCGCTCCTACAATATGCAGACAATATGGTGCTCTTTCTTGGTGGTACAGAGGATATGACTAGAAGGGCGGTACAAATAGTGGAGGTCTTTAGCAGTCATTCAGATCTTCAAATCAACAAGCTTAAGTCAGTTGTGATCCTGTTTGGGATGGAGGTTGAAGAAAGTGGCATAATGGCAGGAATACTAGAGTGTCTATTGGGTGAGTTGCCAATTTCTTACTTGGGTCTTTTCCTTGCGGTGGGTAAGCTTAAGAAATCACATTGGGAAATGGTACTACAGAGAATGGAATGGAGATTGCTGGGTGGAACGCATTTACTCTTTATAGAGGTGGAAAGTTGATCCTTCTGAAGCATGTACTGTTGGCAATCCCTATTTTCTTTTTCTCCACTAGACTAGTACTGGTTTGAGTACATGATGAATTCCTAATTATCACTCTTTATTTTTTTATTTTAGCTATTTATCTTGGTAAACATCATGCAGAGAAGTGTAAATGTAATAAGTTAGCATTTGTCATGCATATGTTAACTATATATATATATATATATATATATTTAGCATGTATTTGTGCAAAAATAAAAGAATAAAGGAAAAGAAAGAGGAGGGAGGTATTTGGAATAAATACAGTGACCTGAACCACAAGAGAAGGTCAAACATTTATCTTATCGCCAAATAAAATAAGTAAAGGGAGATAGGGCCTACTCTATAATGCATATATATCATTTACATATGTAGATAATTATTTTTTGACAAAAAAATAATTTATTGTTTTTATCTCTTTATATTCTTTCCTAAAAAAATTAAACGAAATAAAAATCAAAAAAATAAAAACTAAAATAAAATCATCTTTTAGTTCTACAAAATACATGTATACATACAATATTCCCTATTTATTATATACATGTGCATAGCTAATAAAAATAAAAATTATTTGAAACTCCTAAAAACATGTTGTAAAAAATTAAAATATAAAATGGGGGTACCTATGTAAAAATAACAAAATAATAATAATTGTACAAAATACATAGGTATCTTCTACATGTATATAATACATTATCATGTATAAAGATTAATTTATTTTTCATAAAATAAATAAATTCAGAAAAAAAGTTTGAAAAATAACAAATATTTTTCATTTTATATACTTTTTGATTAAAAATCATTTATTATTTTTATTGAATTTGTAAGTATTTCGTACATTCAAATTTTCTGATTGGTCGCCTGGATTGTTGGTCGTTGGTCAACAGTCTCTCCATACCCCGAGTCAAGCTCGAATCCTGTTCACCGGAGCCCCTTCTCGAAATTTTACTCAGTGCTCCGTTGGACTCAATATTTGGACCCAATTATCCTTGTACCTCTAATAGCTTCACGGAGCCTTTGGCTGATCTGATTCGCCCTAGGATTTCGCACTTCACTCTGAACATTCCGAACCCCTGGGACTCCTATAAAGCATCTTCTCTCGCCTCCACAGAGTGGCTTCTCATGCCTTGTGCCTCCCTCCAGCCTAGCTACCTCCAATTGAATGACAACTTCCAAAGGGACCCTTCAGATTGGATTTTGGTGGAGCATCCACATAGCTCAAGCTACGTGGATGGCGACTGCCGCCGCGTTCAGCCTAACGACCTTCCACAGCTTGGTTGAGGCCACTACCTCACCGACCATCTTCTCCAGGAGCTCTACATCTCATCTAGACCTTCGGGTACTCATATATTCCCCGTCCATTCCTCTGTTCAATTTGTCCACTTCATTTCGCGCCACCGCACGTTCATCTGCTCCGACCAACTGGTCAAAGCCTCTTCCTCCGCATCCATCCATTTAGATCGACCCGTCGCATCACCATGCATCTTCCCCCATAGTTTGATCACCCTTAGGACCGACCACTAGGTCAAGATTGAGGTCCAGATCTCCCCTATCATCTTTTCCAGATATCGAACCCCGCCCCTACCATCGCTTCATTCTGTTTTCGCTCAAATAACCCCGACCGCATATTTGCTCCGAGTCGCGCTTACCTTCGCAAGAAATAGCGCGCGCCAAGACTCCAATTTCAACCTCCAGAGGGTTTGCCGGAGCTGCTCTAGGTCCACCATTGCCGCCACACATATCCGGCCAGCAGCTTCTGTTGGACATGCGAGCCCACGGCGAGCCATCATGCAATAAATGTTATTGCAATTCACTCCTTAAAACTGAAATAAAGAGTACATTAATTTGCATAATAGGTCCCTTAGAACAATTAGGGTTATGTACCATGGCCATCTTAATGATCATACAGCTGTTGATTCAATTATTGAATCATAGAGGCTGGTGCTTAGATGAATATCTAATGAGTTAGATTGAGGACTCATCGAGCACCATCAAATGATCGTTATGAGATGATCTCCAGCCTGAGTAGGAGATGGCAATCCTTATCTTTAAAGGCTGATATCTGACTGACCTCTTGATGCAGGTCCTCTGCATAGCAATAGAGATTCAAAGGTGTCAGATTAGTTAGGTCAAAGAGTTGACTTAACGAGATCGAGATAACCGAAGTCCTATATCGTATACTGTCACGATTCAGGCACGCATCCTCTGACTGGAGACAGATGTCTTACTATATGTCTAAGTATGTACATTTGGTAGACAAATAGGTTGATGACCTAATCTAGGTCTATACACCGACGCGCTGGTGTGCATATAAGGGCATATGAGTAATACGATCTCTCAAAGGGATCATACAGGTTCAGTTACTGAACCAGAAGACATGAGCTCACTCATGAGATATTGGGAAGAATCAAATTCCGTACGTACGGTCGTCTCGCTTTGGAAGCTTGACTGAATTTGTAGGTTTGATATATACTTTTGGAAAGTATATGATCAAGACCTAGGTATGATATATGCTTTTGGAAATTATATGATCGATTCCAACTCCCAATGATCGAATGAGAAACTTACTGATAAAAACCATGAAGTAGACAGTATTAAGTTGATCCAATACTTCGGGTTTAATCTGAGTCTTCCAGTATGCAGGATGTACATGTATTGGGAATACCTGAGGGTGATGTGATCATAAATGAGTGTATAACAATGACGCTTCCATTCCTAGGGAGTGATGAAACGGGTCTGAATTTTAGTGACTCTTCTCAGTAGAGAAGTGATCTGATCTTGGTCCAAGTGTTGGACATTGATCTCAATGTGATTCAGATACAATGAGAAGATTTGATTTACGGTCTTGATTTAATCAAGCATCTATGGGAGGCCCACGATCTGGATTTGAGATACGATCTCAATATCCATGTCACTATACGTGGAACAATACAATCGCCCTGTCCTTATCTCCAAGTATCTGCGGAGAAAGCGCATTATCCTTGAAGGAGTTCATGGATAATTCTATTGTTGATTTATGTATCCGAGCATTGAGAAAATGGATAATTAAATGCGATTTAATTATCATGATTAATATGAATTTGATTCATATTATAAAGAGATCTATCTTAGATAATTAAATGTGATTTGATTATCAAAGATGTAAATAATGTGAATATGATTCATATTATTTGAACACAAGAGATTAGAGATCCAAGATGATTAAGTGTGATTTAATTATCGTGGATAGGAATAATGTGGATAGCAATATCCATATTAGTCATATATATTATAAATGTGATTTATAATATATAAGAGAGAGATGTTTGTAATTTACATTCATTAATTAAATGTTAATGTGAATTGGATTCACATTGGACATTAAATTGAAAATGTAATTTACATTTTATTTTGGGTTGTGAATGTGATTCACAAATTTTTAATGGCAAGATTGCAATGTCTACAAAATAATTGTGAATTATTTTTGTAGAATAATTTGCAACAAAAGTTGTTGCATAATCTTGGAGATTACATTAAAGAGATGAGAGCCACCTTCCATGTATATGGAGTGGACGGCCACCACTCCTATTTGGAATGTGTGGCCGTCCCCTCCTTCCAACATGGAAGGAGGCACTCTCTCTCCTATGATCTCCAAGGGATCTTGATTTAATTTGGTAATTAAATTATGTTGATTTATCAACATATATTCAATCTAAATTAAATTAATTGTTGTTGGTTTTACCAACACAAATCTTGAGCATTAAAAGAAACACAAACAATGAGAGCCATTGGATTTGTGTTGTCCCATGCATTGAGATCCATGGATCCCAAAACTCTATAAAAGGAGAGGCACCCCATTGCTCTTCCTTACACACAATGCTTGAGAAGCATATCTCTCTCTCTCTCTCTCTCTCTCTCTCTTTCTCTCTCTCTCCCTCTCATGGCCGTCCACCATGGATGCCCTAGAGAGGTTCTCCATCGCCGCAGTGTCGTCGTTATGCTGCCCGATGGTTTGCTCGTGGAACTCCGTCTACTTCAGCTGCCTTGCTTGTTAAGAAGACGTCGGATCTCGTGTGTCGAGATCAGGAGATCCGTCGCTTGGATCATCAACATGGATTGCGAGAAGCATGCGGTTCATCCCCGCGCTCGCAAGCGTCTCCTCCATCGGATCGGACTTGAGACAGGAGGTCTCTTCGTTTAGAGACTCGATTGCAACCAATCTTTAAGAGGTAAACCTAATACTTGTTTGTGGTTTAGACGAAACGATCCGAGAAGTGTTCTCGGATCATGTGGTTTCGTCGCATAAAAAATTTTAATTTCCGCTGCATAGAACAACTAGTACGACTAGTCGTTCTTCATCGTATTCGATACGACGATCACGCTTCCGTGATGCGCTTGAGGATCTAACCATATCCTTCAAGTGGTATCAGAGCCAGGTTGGTGGTTTTGGATACGATCCATAAATTGAGGACGACTTGGGTTCATTAGGGTTTGCGAAAGTTTTCTTGCATTTCATTTTCGCATCTCTGTTTTGATATTATTTTCGACACTGTTTAAATTGTTTAAACAGAAAATAATATTTGTATTTTATTCCTCATTAAATAAGGAAACCGTAGGATCTGAGTTTGCGTGATTTCGATTCCGTTTGCTCTAGATATGTTTATTTTAGTGAACATGTATCCACTGTTTCGGGGACTGCAGATCATGACGTAATTAAGATGTTAATTGAGGATTTGAAACGCCTTGAAATGCATGCAAATCACTTGTATTCTGTTGTAAATCAAGTTAGAAAACTTTAGAAATTTACTTTGCTTAATTTGGATTTAAATTGATTGAGATATGGTATTTTTAGTAAGTGAGGGTCACTGCTGAAAATACTTTCCTAATCAAGAACCTAGTGATTGTCATTTAATTAATTAGTGAAATTAAATTGTTTAATTTCCTGGAATAGTTATGCATAAATATTTTTGAAATATTTAATGATAATTATGTCCTTAAATGACTTTGTCCTAACTAACAAATGATTAGATGTGATCTAGATCAAGATTGGTTACATGATCTACATGATCAACATTCCAACAAACATGTTGCTTGAATAGGACTTGGGATTTGTTTAGCAAATCTCATTATAATGTTAATCAAAATTGTTTTGATTATTACTATATGGTATAATTTCGGTTGAAGAACCGATGATCATCTCAAATACAAAATGATCTATTTTGCATTATCCTTTCCCGATGTGGATATGGTGTCTAGTCGAAGAGCATTGGGGTTGCGGGTTGCAACGTATGTGGTCCGTCCCACTCTCGTCGGTACTGGCCATGACAGCGGTGATAGGGCCCCAGGACCGACCGGTCTTGTGTTCCACACAAGGCGGGAGCACAGTCGTAGTGTCGACCAACCAAATCCTGGAGTCAATCAACAATTAACCCACAAAGCAAGAATGTATCAATTAAGTCCAAAAATAAATGTGAATTAATTTTTATTACTCTACAACAAAATGTATAGTGACAAGCATGTAGAGGTCGAACCACAGAGAGCAATACAAAATGCGTAGCCTAGATGTGTCACCAAGTCATCCATGTGTGAAGCTTGTTTTTATGTGGGTTTTGGGTTTTGTAATTTTTTTTTATATTTTTGTTTTTATAATTTTTATTTTGATTTTATATTTTATACCCCTTTTTTTTTTTATTTTCTATTCTTTTTATATTATTAATTATATAAATCTATATACTATACATATATATATATAAAGAGAGATATATATATAAGAAGAGAGAGAGAAGTAATATAGAATATATATATATATTTATAAACATAAAAACTTAATATATAGACTTATATCTTTAACTTTTTTTTATATTTTTTTTATAATTCTAATTTTTATGTAGTTTTCAATTCAAAAATGTCCACAATATAGGACTAAATAAATAGCCGTGTATAATTTGGGTTGTAAAAATATCAAATAATACCCAAAATTGCCCAAATTAATTTTCACATATTAATACTAATATATAGATCATTATAAAAGAGAGAAATGTATTTTTAGGGTTTTTAAAGAGTTTTTCTAATTTTTATGTTGCTTTTGGGGTTTTATGATTTTTTTTAATTTTCTTTTTCATATTTTTATGGTTTTTCATTTTCTGGACTCAATATATATATAAATATATCATATATCATTTTTTTGGAATTTTTTTTAAAAACATTTTCTAATTTTTTTGTATTTTCTAATTTGAACAGTACAAAAATGGCTTCTTTTTCATTTTTAATAATTAGGAAAAATGCAAAAAATGCGAAATAAAATATGTGCGTGAACAAGCATGGCATGGAGCATCTACCCTAATTTTTGTGAATTTTTAGAAGCCATGTAGGTATTTTTAATAAATAGATAAAGAGACAAAAAGTAATTAAGCCTGGCAGGGGCATTTTTGCAAATAAAATAGCATCCAGGGGCACAGGTGCAAAAATACCAAAACATTATAACATGTTTTTGAATTTTAAGGGCTAAAACTAATTAACTAAACCCGCAAGGGCCCCCTTGCAATTTAACCATCACGCGGGACAGCACGTGACCCGCACTCACAGGGACCTAAACACAATTACAGAAAATGTAGGGTCCTTGTTGCAATTTTTCACAAAAATAATACACTGAATATTTTATTTAATGGACTAAAAATAGATATGTAAATCTACAAGGGAACTTGTGCAATTTTACCACCTCACGTGGAACTACACGTGAGGTGACGTGGACTGGACCCAAGTGTAATATGCAAAAACTACAGGGGGTCATAAGCAAAATATCCACATTATTTACAACGTTATATTTTATTTACAATATTAAATATGAAATATACAAAAATGCAGGGGCTAGATATGCAAATTACCCCTAAAATGCGCGCTGGCGAACGGTTGGGATTTCTTCACTTGCCACGTGTCGCTCATCCAACGGCTGGTACCGCTTCGCTGATGGAGGGCTGGGATTAGATCACCTGAGGTGATCGGACGGTTGCTGCGGGGCTCCATCCAACGGCTCCCTTCGAATCTGGGACCTTCATCTTCATCCAACGGCGGAGAGGGCGCCTGGAAGAACAGGGAAGAACGCTCGCCTGAGCGAGCTTCTCCCGGCTGGATCTCGCACCTCCGCCGTCCATCACTGCTCCACGGTGTCCCAAAAGCTTCCTGGAAGGTTCCTCTGTCGTCCGGAGGTGTTGGATCGACCAGAGGTACACTGGAGCACCCTCGCGAGGTCGGAGAAGAAGTGGGGCTCCAGGTACCTCCGGCGTGACTTGATTTCGCCTCAGGGTGCTTATTTGCGCACCAGACCTGCACAGGAAGATAGCACGGCTCGAGGGGATGCTCCTCGACCAAAAAGGTTGAAGCTGTACAGCAAAATGAGGTGGAACGGAGGAGCTCCGACGAAGGACGGAGGAGGAGCTCCGATTCGCCAAGACCTGGGGTCCTGGGTTGAACAAGTGTGTGCATTTGATGGAGAACTCGAAGGGGATGGAGATGAGGCGATTTGGGCGGTCGGAGACAGATAGGATCACAGTGGGGAAGTCGCCGGAGCTCAGCTCCGGCGAACTTCGAATTTCGGATTTTTGCCTAAGCTAATCATCTAAATGCTAACCTAAGGACTGGAATTAAAAGCTAATACTAAAACCTAACTACTGAGCAAGAAAGAACAGCTCTTATACCTGGGGGCCTCCAGGGAGCAGGGTGGTCGCCGGAGCACCACCGCGACAAAACTTCTCCGACCTCCGGCCAAGTCGAGGTGCTGGGCGACTCCTCCTGTCACGAGGATCACACCAGGAGCAAGAACAAGGTGTTTTGGTGGAGTGAAAATGGCCAACTTTGGCCGGGAAGTCGGAGGTTTTTATTTATAGACATTCCGAGGGACCCCCAATGACCGGCGTTTATTGATTAAACCAATGAGTATCAGATTGATCTAGGATCTTGGCGGGCATCATGGATGATCAGAGGACAAATCTTGTGAAGGAAGCGAGTGCGATGGTTCACTGAGCCAGGCGGGAAAAATGGCGGAAATCGGGGAAAAGACAGGTCGCGTGAAGTCAGACGCCTGGAGGTCCAGTTGACCTGCGGTCAACAGGCGCGACGCGCCCATTGGTCCACCTCAGCCGCTACACGCCAAAATAGGGATCCTTATTACAAAATGAATTATTTAACCTAGTAAATGATTTTATTAGATTTTACTTATAAAATAGAAAATGTTTATAAATTAATGTAGTATTTATTTATGATTTTTATTTATTTTTTTTGAAGTATTTTATTACGGTTTTATTAAAATAATGTGTATATGTATGTATTTTATATGTATTTTTGTATATTTTAATTTATTTATTTTATTTTATTATTTTAGTTTCTTATTTTATAATTTTATAACTTATTTTTGTGAGTATAAAAGTATTTTTGTTTGATTTTTATAAGTTTATTTGTATTTTTAAATAAATAAGTCTATGTCTTTCTAAGTATATATATAGGTACTTTACCTATATATTATACACACTGTATTTATTTAATTAATTCTATGTGTTTTTATTAAGGATTTGTATTTTTAATAAAGACACATATAATATATACATTACTAAAAATATAGAAGAATAAAGAATAAAAGAATGCTTTTCCTTTTATTTATGCACATACAGGTAGTATAGGTATTTTGTCTATATATTCATAGGACTTATTTTATTTTTGAAATTTCTCTTTGGTTTTCTTTTAATTTCAATATGTACATGTATTATAAATGTTATTTATAAAATTCTAAAAATATAATTTTGTACAAATAATAATTATTGAATAAAATGAATATTTTATCGGGTACTATATACAATGTGGGCCAAAAACCTAACTTCTACAGATGGACTCCAAAAAATTATGAAACCAATTTTATAAAAATAGTTTATGAAATGCTATGTACAATTAAAGGTGAGTTTGGGGTGATTTGGAGTTTTTTATTTGCAAGATATGGGTCTGGGAAGTTGAGACTTTTGCTTTTTATTCTGGGTATAAAATGTACACTGAGTATTATTTTTGTACAAACTCAATTTTGTATTTTTATTTACATTATTATCTACAACTTTCATGTACAAAGTTCTTTATTTGATGAATAAATAATTATGCATAAAATAGGTGTAAAAAAATGCATAAAAGGGATAAATAAATAAATGAGGTATTTATTGTATATCAGCCCTTATCTCCCCTACTTTATTCCTTGTCGACCAATACCATGCTGGCCTTGGTCTCGGGGTTAGGGTCATAAAATATTTGCAATATTTTTATTCCTTTTTATTTTCTTCTCTTTATTCTATAATTTTGGCATTAAAAACCTATTTTAATGTACAATTAATGCAATGAATAATGAATGTTATTATGTACAAATTGATGCTATTTACATGCATTTGCTGGGTTTTGAGGCCAAAATGATAGAATAAAGGTGATGAAATGGAGATTCATCACCCCCCTATACTTGCCTTTGCTAGTCCCTAGCAAACACTTATGCAATAAGCGCAAAATGAATAAAGAAAAGAAAAAGGAAAATGCAAGAAAGATAGAAGTGAATTGGGGTGCTTTCAGTGCAATGCATGTCCTACAAAATCTGAATTTGGAGCTCCTGTTAGACCTTGGGTGTGAAGGTGTGTGGAAACCTAGTCGGGAACCAGTTTCTAAAGTACAACAGCCTTCGGTAATCACAGAACTTGGTTCAAATCACCTCAATAGCCAGGTCAGAACTAGCCTACATCATACGCAAACCCTTATGACTATGAAGCTGACTTGTACAGTGTAAGTGATAGTGGCTCCCCACTTCAGAAGTGGCAAAGAAACAACCTCCCCCATCCTGGTAACTCTAATGCCTCGGTCTAGCAATTCTTTCCTCGAGAAGCGGGGTATTCCCTTCTAAGTTCAAGTGCAACCGGCTCAAGAGAGGGGGAAGAAGTATAGACTTTTGGAAGCTCAGCCAGTGTAGCCGAGTCTCCCGCTGCAAGCTTCATGAGATGAAACATGGATACCATAAGCTTTTGCTTTATTGAACTATATACACTCCGTGGGGTTATTAAATTTTCAATCCGACCCACCACTTTTTTGGAGTTCCTTTTTGCAATTTTTTTTTTTCAATTGCATCTGTACAACATATCTACCATGGTGCAGCATATATACAAGAAATTTCTTCTTGAGCCAGTAGACTATCCCTCTTTTAAAGCTTTATGCAACCCACAGCTTCAGTCCTTAGACTTCATCACCACTAGACCAAGTTGAGGTGCACTTCCTTCACTATAAGAAGAAGAGAGGTTCCGCTAGAAGTACTACCCTCATATGCTACCCCAAGCCGAAGGAAACTGCCTCCTCACCACCTCATCCATGGAGAGCTATGTGAAAGGTGCAGGTGTCCAAGTTAGGTCACGGCCGTCAAGAGTCCTGCGTGTGTTTCGAAAAGTTCTAGTTAGTCCACTGAGGTGACTTGAACCCAGCCCTGCTTTCTCAAAGAATTAAGTCTGACTGGACCTGAAGTACCTTAAACTAGTTCCCATAAGGTTCCAGTGCAGTTAAGTGCAGTAAGGTCCAACCGAGCTCCACTCTGAGACTTTATTAGACTGGTTCAATCATCAAGCTCACTCAAAAAGAGTATGCATGGTATGCTTATGCTATGCACAATGAATGATGCAATTTTTCACAAAGAAGCAAAGAATGTTTTTACACAAAGAAATTTTGCAAACAAAATAAGAGCTTGACACATACAAAGAGTATCTACCATTATTTACACGGGCGTACTGCTTTTATTTACAAAATATATGAATTTATACAGACTTTACATATGTTAATGGAATGGTTTATTCAGGTTGTTGAGAAAGAATTTGACGTGATTTATTTCTGATTTACAGGTATTTATAATAGTGATCTTATCCTTCAGTTCTAGTTTTGAGAATAGTTTTGCAAACTATAGTACACGATAATTTTTGCAATCATTTACACGCATTTGAAAGCTATTTTTGCAAAGAATTTTCACACTATGTACATTTTTCACAATAATTTTGACCAGCATTTTTCAAACGTTTGCACATAGGTTTTTGAAATCCTTTCTTTCACACACATAAAAAATTTTGCAATCAACACAGTTTCACCCATTTGAAATCATTTCACATCAAATTTTCCAAAACTGGTCACACTATTTTTCAAATCATACTGTATAGGTATCTGATTTATTAATCAGTAGGTACAAGAGAAGAAAAATTGTCTTTGACATATAGTATGGTTCTGTTCTTATAAACTTCATTTGGCTTATTCCTTATTTACCAAATGAAAGATTTTTGTGCAAATTCCTCAGACTTACTCGAGAAACATTTTCACAAGGGTTTTCGAAAACTCTAGTCCAAAAATAATTTTTGTAAACATGTACACGCATTTGAAAATCCTTTTACAATGTTTTACACAACATAGATAGATTTTTCAAAACACCTTTGACAATCAACTTTTCACAATCATTTGCACACTAATTTTCACAAAGTTTTTGCTTTCACTCAAGAAAATAGGTTTTACACACAAACTAATTTTTCAATCGTTGAATACTTTTTCACGCTATTTTCAAACAACTTTCACAGGATTTTCAAAGGAAAACGTTTCATACAAAACCCTTTTCTGACTTACTAGTCAGCATAATTACAATTAGTCCTGAGGAAACTCACAATCATCTTTTATTATTATAAAGCTACTTTTTATTTATTTTATATTTTCAGTATGAGTTATGGCTTTTAGTATATTCACAGTATATACGACCCCCTATACTTAGCTTGAGCTATGTCCTCATAGATCGAAAGGAGAAAGCAAAGACATAACTCGTACTGCGTATAGGCAGATCTAAAGAATAAATACGAATGAAATGAATGAATTAGAAGTTGACCGTCCCCCCTATACTGAGGATCAAATAATCCCGAAGTATAGCAGGTGTACAAAAAGCGGGGAGGGTCAAGGGTGAGAATACACTGATCGTACTCAGATTGTCTCCCCCTATACTTAGGGTAAGATACTCCTAAGTATAGACAAGAAGAGGAGACAATGGAGAGGATCGAACAGAAATGAGAAACCCTAGGTGCACATCCCCCTATACTTAGGACCAAGTATGTCCTAAGTAGAGAAAACTGTCTACAAAGGCGGCACCTTTTAGATAGAAGAAGAAAATCGATAAGGAAAAGAAGAAAAGAAGAAAAGAAGAAAATCAGAGCAATAATGGTTGGAGTACATCGTCTGAATCTTTTGGTGCTGCAGGAGGTGTAGAGATATCCTCGGGGTGCACTAACTGAATAGAGTCAACAACGGCCAAGAACGAATCTGGTTCCAAGTAAGGCTTCAGTAGTTGGCCGTTGACGACGAAGGGCTGTGCGTCAGCGGACAATTCTGATATAACAATGCTTCCGTTGTCACGCACTTCACATACTCGAAATGGCCCTGTCCACTTACTTTTTAACTTACCTGGGAATATCCGCAACTTTGCATCAAACAACCACACTTTCTGCCCAACATCGAAGGTCTTTCGTCTGATGTGCCGGTCATGCCAGCGTTTCACCTTCTCCTTGTACATCAAGGTGTTATCGTATGCGCAGTCTCGGAATTCCAAGAGCCTGTTCAGATCGTCCTTTCTCTTCTGACCACCTTTTCGTGAGTCCAAATTACAATTACTAATTGCCCAAAGGGATTTGTGCATTAATTCCACTGGCAGATGGCATGGTTTTCCATATACAAGACGGTAGGGCGACATGCCCAAGGGAGACTTGTAGGCCGTACGGTAAGCCCAAAGAGCTGAGTCCAGGAGTTGAGACCAGTCTTTCCTGTTTGGCCTAACAAGTTTCTGCAATATGGTCTTGATTTCTCTATTGGATAACTCCGCCATGCCATTGGTCTGCGGATGATAAGGAGATGCGACACGATGATCGATGCCGTACTCCTTCGTTAACTTCTTGACCTCTTTGTTGATGAAATGACTACCCCCGTCGGAGATGAGAATCTTCGGTATCCCAAACCGCGAAATGATGTTCTTCTTCAGAAACTGGCAAACTGTTTTGCTGTCGGCGGCTCGGGCGGGGATAGCTTCAACCCAACGACTCACGTAATCAACGGCAAGAAGGATGTGCTCAAAACCTTGACTGTTAGGGAAAGGTCCCATGAAGTCAATGCCCCATGCATCGAAAACCTCTGCTATCTGAATGATTTTCAGAGGCATTGAGTCTTTGGCAGTGAGTGTTCCCTTCAGTCGCTGACAATCAAGACATCTTTTAACAAATTCTGCTGTATCCTTAAATAAAGTGGGCCACCAGAGGCCACACTGCAATACTTTCGCTGCCGTACGATCTCCAGAATGGTGCCCACCAGATTCGAGTGAATGACAATGCTCGAGGACACTAGATTGCTCTGTCTGAGGAATGCACCTGCGCCAAATACAATCTGCTCCTTCCCTGAATAGAAGGGGATCTGCCCACTGGTAAAAGCGGATGGTCGACATGAATTTGTTCTTCTGATTCTTCGTCCAATCCGAAGGTATTACCCCGGAGGCGAGGTAATTTACAATGTCAGCATACCAAGGGAGAGCATCCACGGCTAAGATAGCTTCGTCAGGGAAGGTCTCTGTGATAGGGGCGTTGCTCAAAGGAGAGTCATGCTGCTCTATTCTGGAGAGGTGATCTGCTACCACGTTCTGAACTCCAGGTTTGTCCTTAATTTCCAGATCGAATTCCTGGAGGAGAAGGATCCAACGAATCAGTCTGGGCTTGGCATCCTTCTTCTGCTGTAGGTACCGAATAGCAGAGTGGTCTGTGAAAATTGTGACCTTTGACCCCAACAAATAGGATCTGAACTTCTCTAAGGCGAAAACCACAGCCAGCAGTTCTTTCTCTGTCACTGTATAATTTCTTTGAGCTTCATCTAATGTTCTGCTGGCATAGTGAATGGCATAGGGCGCCTTATCTTTCCTCTGCCCTAGAACAGCTCCGACGGCAAAATCTGACGCATCGGTCATTATTTCAAAGGGAAGAGTCCAGTCTGGAGGCTGCAAGATTGGAGCTTGAGTGATAAGCTCCTTCAATTGATTGAAGGCAAGGAGAACTGGCTGATCAACAATAAACTCTGTCTCCTTGCACAAAAGTTCTGTCAGAGGTCGGGCAATGCGGCTGAAGTCCTTGATAAATCGTCTGTAAAATCCCACATGCCCCAGGAATGACCTCACATTCTTTACTGACTGAGGTGGCTGCAGGTTTGAAATGACATCCACCTTGGCTGGGTCGACTTCCATGCCATGTTTGGAAACGACATGGCCCAACACAATACCTTCTGTGACCATAAAGTGGCTCTTTTCCCATGAGAGCACTAAATTGACTTCCCGGCATTTCTGAAGCACTCTGTCTAGGTGCTCGAGGCAAGAATCGAAACTGTCACCATAGACGGAGAAATCATCCATGAACACCTCGAGAAAACTGCCTACCATTTCGGCGAAGACTGCTAGCATGCATCTTTGGAAGGTTGCGGGTGCATTGCATAATCCAAAGGGCATCCTCTTGAAGGCGTAGGTGCCGAACGGGCAAGTGAAGGTAGTCTTCTCTTGATCCTCAGGGGCGATCGCCACTTGGTTGTACCCGGAGTACCCGTCCAGGAAGCAGAAGAACTCCTTGCCTGCTAATCTCTCCAAGACTTGATCAATAAATGGCAAGGGAAAGTGGTCCTTCTTTGTTGCTGCATTTAGGCGGCGGTAGTCAACACACACCCGCCAGGATGTCGGTACCCGAGTTGAAATCTCCTCTCCTTTTTCATTTGTGATCACAGTAAGCCCGGATTTCTTGGGAACTACATGTAGGGGGCTTACCCACTTTGAATCGGAGATGGGATAAATGAAGCCTGCATCACACCACTTTGTGATTTCTTTCATTACCACGTCCCGAAGGTTAGGGTTTAGCCTTCTCTGAAATTCGCGGGACGGCTTGGCATCGTCTTCTAGATAGATATGGTGTGAGCACAGAGCGGGATTTATCCCTCGGAGGTCTGATACGCTCCAACCAAGTGCCTTGCGGTTCTTTTCTAAAATCTCGAGAAGTCGAGATTCTTGATCCAGATTCAGCCTGCTGCTGATGATGACTGGATACATGTGTTCTTCACCCGTAAGGAAAGCATACTTCAGGCCTGCAGGAAGTGGCTTGAGTCCTGGTTTCGGTCTGTCCCCTTTACCGGTCACTTCTGATACTATGCTGGTGGTGGAATGTATTTTGAGACTGTTGCCATCCTCAACATCCTGTTGAGATCCCAGTGATGAACCGAACGGTTCTGCGGTGAGCTGATTATGTTCGGTCTGGAGTGAATGCTCAAGAAGATGCGCCTGCATCTGAGAATCTGTCTCCCACAAATCATCGGAGCATATGCTGAACGTGCTTTCCAAGTCCTCCTCAAGAGTGAGGATTTCTCGGGTCCTTGGATCGTCCAATGATAACTCTGAATCTCTGATCTCTGCAATAAACTCACAGTCTGCTTCTGATGCTGCTTGACTCTCATCAGTTGTGGCGTTCTGCTCCTTGTTCATGTTGATGGTAATTCGCTGGGTCCTCGAGCTGAAGGTGATCTTTCCAGACCCGTAGTCAACCAAGGCTCCTGAAGTACGGAGAAATGGTCTGCCGAGGATGATAGGAGTCTGGAGCAGTGGTGCAGGAGAGTCCATATCAAGGACTACAAAGTCAGCTGGGAATTTCATATCCTGCACGGTAACTATCACATCTTCCAACAAACCGCGGGGCCGCTTAACGGATCGGTCAGCGAACTGAAGGATCATTCGTGTCTGCTTGAGCGGTCCCAGCCCGAATTCTTGCATTATGGACGAGGGCAGAAGGTTGATGGAAGAACCACTGTCAAGAAGAGTACGCTCGAAGACCTGATCGAAGATCACACAACTGATCAGAGGTGCTCCTGAGTCTTGCTTTTTCTGGGGGAGGTTGGTGATAGCTGCAACTGTGGCCATGGACAGAACGTGTTTTTCTACCTCTCGGCGTCTGTTGTCTTGCGCTGGGCGACGCCTGTTAGTACATGCCTCTTTCAATCCTTTCTTCACAGCTGGCATGTATTCCACGGCCTTTAACAAGGGAATCTCAACCGTCAATTTATCCAAAATGTCTACAACACCAGGATCAGACAATGCAGTTTTTCTTTTTGTCATTTTTTTGGATTTTTGTATTGCATGCGGAAAAGGAATATTCATATTACTGGCAGGAAAATTAGAGTTCTTATTTACATCAAGATCATCGCCCGGAATATAAAAAGGCGTACAAGCTGGATCTAACTCTGCTGGTGCTGCTGGGCGATCAAAAAGAGTAGCATTGGCTCCCTCGGCTGGCACAGGATCGGCTGCTGCTGGCGGCTCCTCCAAGGCTGGCGCGGCTTCACTTCTGCTACAGGCTTCTTTTTGTTGTTTTTGTTTTTGCTGATTTTTTTGTGTTTTCAGCTGGAATTGCTTCTGGCAATGCACGACGGCTGGACTGGCCTCTCCTTCCTCTTTCCTCCTCACCCGCCCCTGGAGCTGGCACGGCTGATGCGAAGATGACGATCCACCTGTTTCTTTATTCACCCCATATCTGGTAGCAGGCGGAGGCAAGGCA